>VZQC01005404.1:62749-145744 GCA_009823505.1 Rhizomys pruinosus | reverse complement strand
GGTTTTTTTTTTTTTTTTTGCGGGGTGGGGGGGGCCCTGGCTCCTTTTGGCTTTTCTTTTTTTAAAAAAAATTTATTATTTTTTTATGTGTATGAGTAGGTTGGTACACCCATGTCATGCAATGCCATGAGGGTCAGAAGAGGGCGTCAGATTCCCCCGGAAATGGAGTTAAAGACGGCTCTTAGCCTCCAAGTGAGTGCTGGGAATCAAACCTACAAGAGCAGTCAGTGCTCTTAATTGCTGAGCCATCTTTCCAGCCCTCCTTTTGGCTTTTCAATAACCAGTTCCATCCACTGGAGGACAAGGTCAGGTCGTGCTAGACCAGACTTCCCTTTTTGATGCATGAGCAGACTTTCCTCTTTATTGACTGGGCACTGGCTGAAGTCCCATTAGTGGATCTTCAAGACCTCCCTGCACAGGAAGAATGGTGACTCACATTTGCAGGACATTTCAAGAGATGCCCCCATGCATAGTCCCCCGTGACTTAGCTGATCTCTGAGGGCAAGGAACAAAGTTATCTCTTAAGATGCTCAGTCAAATTGGTATGAGCATTAAGTATGGTCGCTAAGCATACAGAAAAGCTAACTTACACCAGCCTGATACTTTTAACTACTTTATAATCCTCCAAACCTTCAGTGCCAGATGGGCACTGCTGAGACATCCAACTTCTGGACTGAGCTACTACTGGGGTTTCCACTTCTTCAGAATATAGACTGCTGTTATTGGACTTCCCAGGCTGTGTCATGAAAACCAGTACAAGAAGATCAAGACAGGACGCACTGCTTACTGGACCTCATTTGGTGACCATGGGAAGGGAAAACCCCAGTGTGAAATATAAGGGCAGAACTGATGGTTGTTTGGAGTTGACAAGGAGGAGAGTTCAAACATGACATCTTTCAGCCTAATAAAAAAAATCATAAGTGGAAGATGCTAAAACCTATGATATATGTGACATGTATATGTGCATATTTTGGAATGAAGCATATTGGGAGGAATAATAATAACAACAACAAGAACAACAACAACAGAAAAGACTGTGTCAAAGAATTGACTGAAATGGTAAACTGCTCGAAACTATAAACTTCTGCATCAAGAATTTTGAGAGAGACTGAGAAAAAAATGTAAAATATGTTTGATAGAATGCATGAGCTGTGGTGGGGTGGAGGGTAGGGAGGGAGCACTGGTCTAGATTTGATTTGTAATGTAATTTGATTTGTATGAAATGAACAGAGCTTCAATAAAATATTGGTAAAAAAATAAAATTATATTGCAAAAATATCACACCATCAATGGTGTATTAGTCAGGGTTCTCTAAAGAAACAGAAGTAACAGGACGAATATATAGCTATATACAATTTATTGATTTGCTCACATGACAAAGTTCAAGGAGTCCAACAGTAGCTGCACCACACTGGAAAGGCCGAGAGAATCCAGGGAATTGCTCAGTCTGCAAGGCTGGATGTCTCAGAAGTCCCAATCTAGTGCTGAAGGCCCGAATGGATTCCAGGAGATCTGCCGGTCTCAGTACATGCTGGGATCCGAAAGGCTGACCACAGCAGCAAGACAAACTTGCCAGATGAGAGAGGCAAGCCGCAGGAGAAAAGGGAACAGCTCCTTCTGCCATGGCCTTTTATACAGCCTGCCTGCAGAAGGTAACACCCACATTTGGGGTGGGCCATCCGGGTTGAGGTGGTCCAATCCAAACCTCCTTTTTCTCTTATTTGTTCCTTAGTCCAGTCAAGTTGACACACAGGATTAACCATCACAAATGGTCATAATGTAGAAGGAAGAAAGGCATAGCTAGTAGACAAGAAATGCAGGAAGGCAAAAGTTTTAAGAGTGGAAAAGAAGGAGACTTTGGTTTTGGGGATTCTTGAGGAGGTGGTGGAAATTTTGTACCAGGACGAGGAAGTAACTTTAGGGGGGCGGTTCTGATGGATATGGAAGTGTACAAGGATTTAGGGGATAGCTATAAAGGAAGAATGAAGATCCAAACTTGAGCTCATACAATTTCAGCCACCTCAGATCTGACAAAGGGGCAAAAAATTCTCAATGGAGGAAGGATATCATCTTCAGCAAATGGTGTTGGCAAACCTGGATCACCATTTGTAGAACAAAATTTAACCCCTTATTTTAACCCTGTACAAAAATCACCTCCAAGCCGGTCAAAGATCTCAACTTGAAACCAGAAACCCTGAAGCTGATGGATGAAAAACTTGACATGTTCCTCAAATATACTGTGTTGAGGGCTGATTGGATAACCTATCAGCTTTGTTCTATTGGTCAACGGCTCTATTTTTGTGCCAGTACCAGGTTGTCTTTATGACTATGGCCCTATAATATAGCTTGAAGTCTGGTAGAGCAATCCCCCCCTGTATCGCATTTTTCACTCAGGGTTGCTTTAGTTATTCAGGGTCTTTTGTTTTTTCCATAGTAATTTAAAGTTTTTTTCCAAGTCTGTGAATAAACTCATGGGGATTTTGATTTTGATTGCACTGAATCTATATATCAATTTGGGTAAAATGGACATTTTTACTATATTAATTTTTCTGATCCATGAGCATGGAAGGTCTTTCCATCTTTTGATATCATTTTCAATCTCCTTCTTCTTCCTTTAAAATTTTTGTTGTAGAGGTCTTTGGTATCTTTGGTTAGGCTTGTTTCCAGGTATTTTATCATTTTTGAGGCTACTGTGAGTGGGAAGGTCTTCTTATATTACTTCTCCACTTGTTTATTGTTGGTGTAAGAAAGGCTACTGATTTTTCTGGTTAATTTTGAATCCTACCATTTTACTGAAGCTCTTAATCATTTCTAGAAGTTTTATGGTGGAGTTTTTAGCATTCCTTAGGTAAACTATCACATCATCTCCAAAAAGGGGATAGTTTAACTTCCTCTTTCCCAATTAGTACTCCTTCAATTTCCTTCTCTTTTCTTATTTCCCTAGCAAGCATTTCAAGCACTATGTTGAAGACGAGTGGCAATAAGGGACAGCCTTGTCACGTTCCCACCTTTAAGGGAAATGGTTCCAATTTTTCTCCATTTAGGATGATGTTGGCAGTGGGTTTGCTATGTATGCCTTTGATCATGTTGAGGAATGTTCCCTTCAGTCCAACTCTAGGGCTTTAAACATGAAGGGAATGCTGGATCTTGTGAAAGACTTTTTCTGCATTAATTGCAATGATCCTGTGGTTTTTGTCTTTCAGTCCATTTATGTCTTATGATATTTATTGATTTACATATGTTGAACCCTTCCTTCATCTCTGGTATGAATCCAACTTGATCACGATGGATGGTCTTTTTGATGTGGGTCTGTATGCGATTTGCTAATATTTTGTTGAGAATTTTTGCATCTATGTTCATTAATGAGATTTGTCTATAGCTTTCTTTTTTGGTTGTATCTTTCCTCGTTTGGGTATTAGAGTGATTCTGGCTTCATAGAAGGAATTTGGGAGAATTCTCTCTGTTTTATCCTTCTGATCAGTTTGAGTAGTAATGGTTGTAGGTCCTGTTTAAATGTTTTATAGAATTCTGCTGTGAAACCATCTTGGCCTGAGCTTTTTTCAGTTGGGATTTTTTTTTTTTTCTTTTTACTTTTACTCTTTTTTTTTTGGTATTTTTGAGACAGGGACTCCCTTTTAGTACCAGGTGTCCTGGAGCTCACTCTGTAGACCAGGCTGGCCTTGAACACACAGAGATCCACCTACCTCTGCCTACTGAGTGCTGGGATTAAAGGCGTGTGCCACCATGCCCAGCATAGGAATTTTTTTATTACATGTTCAATTTTCTCAAATATTATGGGTCTGTTTAAACTGTCAATGTCTTCTTGGTTAAGCTGTGTTTGTTCCCAGGATTTCAAATATTCATCAATTTCTCTTAGGTTTTCAAATTTAGTGGAGTATAGGTTTTTGAAGTATTCTCGTATGATTGTATGGATCTTTTCTCTGTCTTTTGTGATGTTTCCTCTTTCATCATGAATGTTATTGATTTGGAGTTGATCTTTCTTTCTTTTGGTTAACTGGGGTAGAGGTCTATCTATTTTGTTTATCTTTTCAAAGAACAAGCTTTTGGATTAGTTGATTCTTTGTATTGTTTCTTTGTTTCTCTTTCATTGATTTCTGCTCTGATTTTTGTTATTTCTTCCTGTCTGTTCATTTGTTGACTCTCAAGTGTTTTTAGCTGCACTGATAGATTATTTGTTCCCTTTCTTTTTTTTTTTTTAAATGTAGGCTCTTAGGGTTATAAATTTTCCTCTCAAGTCTTCTTTTAAAGCATCCCACATTTTGTTGTGTTGTATTGTCTTCTTCCTTCAGTTCCACGAATACTTTTATTTCACATTTTATTTCTTCTGTGACCCATTCATTATTCAGGATTATGTTGCTTAGTCTCCATGTGTTCTTGTAGCTAGTTGGGCTCATTCTGGTGTTAGTATTAACCTTTACTGCTCTATGGTCTGAAAGAATGCATGGAATAATTTCTATCCTTTTGTATTTGTTGAGGTTTCTTTTGTGCCCCATTATGTGGTCAATTTTGGAGAATGTTCCTTGAGGTGCTGAGTAGAAAGTATTTTCCCTGATATTTGGGTGAAATAGTCTGAAGATATCTGTGAGGTCCATTTGTTGTATTATATTGTTCAGTTCTGATGTCTCTCTATTTATTTATTTTTGTCCTGTTGAGATATCCAAGGGCCTCAGTGGGGTGTTGAAGTTCCCCACTATTAGTATATTAGGATTAATCAGAGTCTTGAGGTCCTACAGAATAACGTTTATAAAGTTAGGTGCACCAGAGTTTGATGCATAAGCATTTATGGATTTAAGGATTGTGAAGTCTTCATGGTTAATTTTTCCTTTGACAAGGATGTAATGACTCTCTTTTTCTCTTCTTATTAATTGTACTTTGAGATATATTTTGTCTGATATTAGAATAGACACTCTGGCTTGTTTCTTGATATGATTTACTTGCAATAATTTTTCTATCCTTTCACCCTAAGGTGGTGTCTGTCCTTGAGGGTGAGATGGGTTTCTGGTAGACAGCATATAGAAGGATTCTGTTTCCTAATCCATTCTCCCAGTCTATGTCTTTTGATTGGGGAGTTTAGACCATTATTATTTAAGGTTATTGTTGAGAGATGTGTGTTGCTTCCTTTCACCTTATTTTTTGTTTGAATTCTTGGTCTATGTTTGTATTTACTCTGTTATGCTTTTGTTAATTTCTCTCTTTAGTTGCTTATGTATAGTTGCTCCTTTAGTCTGTTGTTTGGAGTGCTTTGAGGATTTTCCGAAGTGATGGTTTCTTAGACATGTATTCTTTCATCCTGTTCATATCATGAAAGACTTTTTCTTTCACCTTCAACAATAATTGACATTTTTTCTTTGCTGGGTATAGTAATCTGGGTTGGCCTCTAAGGTCATTTAGCACTGCAAATACTTTGTTCCATGTTCTTCTAGCTTTTATAGTTTGCACTGAGAAGTCAGCTGAGATGCTGATGGTTTCCCCTTATATGTAACTTGTTGTTTTTCTCTTGTGGCTTTCAGTATTTTGTCTTTGTTTTGAGCATCTAATTTTTTTAAAATTTATTTATGTGTATGAATGTACTGTCTGCATGTAGGTTTGTGCACCTGTGTCATGCAATGCCGCGGAGGTCAGAAGAGGGTGTCGGATTCCCCCGGAACTGGAGTTCTCCTGGAATTGGAGTTACAGATGGTTCTCAGCCACCATGTGGGTGCTGGGGATGGAACTTGGGTCCTCTGCAAGAGCAGTCGGTGCTCTTAACTGCTAGGCTATCTCTCCAGCCCTGAGTATCTAAATTTTTAACAATTGGGAATTTCTTTTCTGGTTTTGTCTATTTGGTGTTCTATGTGATTCTTGTATTTGTATGGGTTTGTCTTTTTTCAGGTTTGGGAAAATTTTCTTCTATTATCCTGTTGAAGATCTGATCAATAGTGTTGCCTTGGGATTCTTCTCCCTAGATCCCTATAATGTGGAGGTTTGGACTTTTCATAGTGTTCCACATTTTCTGGTTACCCCACTCTTGTGTTTTTAAAAATTTTTCATAATCTTTACTTGAGCATTCTAGTTGCTCCGTGTTGTCCTGCAGGTCTGTTATTCTTTTTTCTGCTTCTTCCATTCTGCTTCTGAGTCTTTTTACCATCCTTTCCTGTTGATTAGATGAATGTTCAATTTCCTTTTTCATTTCATCCTGTGATTTCTTTAGTATTTCCACTACCTTCTGGAGCCTGGCATTCTCATCTTGTAGTGCCTTGGTTTATTAATCAGTTTCTTTTTGCATTTTGGCCTGGGAACTTTTCAGCTTTTCCACTTCCTTCTGGAGTTTTTCATTTTTCCCTTCAGTTCTTTTCAACAATTATAATTATCTGCCTTAAGTTCTTTCCAATGTTTGTCATTTTCTCCCTCTAGGTCCTTCTTGAGTTTTTCATTTTCTCCCTTTAGTTCTCTGATTTGTTCTTTATATTCTTCGATTTCTTTAAATATGTCTACATTTGCTCTTTTGTTGCCTGTGTCTTGGTTTCGTTCCAGGGAGATCTCATTGTAGGAATCTTCTATAGGGTTGGTAGATTGGTGTGGATTTATTATGAACTTTTCCCATGTTGTTGTTTTTCCCTTTGTTCCTTTGGGATGCAGACTTGTTTGTTTATTTGTTTCTTTGGACTCTGGTGCCTCAACGTTTGCTGCACAGACTATAATCACTAATACTGCGCCTGCTAGATTCTCTGCATCACAGCTCCACCAGATTGGGGGTGTGTGGCAGGGTTGTGTTGCTACTTTGGCTGTGGACTGGTACCCTGCTGGCCTGCTGTCTGGGAGTCTAAGTCCACCCAGGCCGTGCACTGGAACCTGAAGTTTGGACATTTCCAGATGATACCAAGCCTCCAAGGGCCAGGAGAGGTGCACAAAGGACCAAGGCAGGTGGGCCTCTCCTGGGTGCATGCTGGTGTTGTGCTGTCTGTATGTCTAACAAAACAAGTTTTAACAAATTTGGAGAAAGATGAAGACATTCACCATGGTTGGGAATGGAAACGGGTGTGGCCAGTATGGAAATAGGTGTGGAGTTGCCTCAAAGATCTAGACATAGCTCTACCACATGATCCAGCCGTACCACCTCAACATATACTCTTGGACTCTGTATCTTACAAAGATACCTGTTCATCCATGTTCATTACTGCCATATTCAAAATAACTAGGAAATGGAATCAATCTACATTTCCACCAACTGATGGGTAATGAAAAGTTGATACATTTGCATAATGTGACATTATTAATCTGTTAAGAGAAAAAAATATTTATTTTCATGTAAATGGATAGAACTGGAAACAATAATCCTGAGTTCAATAAGCCAGACCCAGAGAAACAGAACTAAAATAGTCTCTCTCATTAGTTGATGCCAGATTTATATCTTTAGATATATAGGTTTTGATTGAAAAATTCATAGAGGTGAGAAAACCAGGATGGGGCATGGAGCTGGGCTCATGTGAGGGTAGATGAAATATAGTAGTTAAAGTAGGAGAAAGGAATAATGGGCTAGGAAAAGCAAATGGAGTGGGGAATGAGAGAACAGGGTAAAGGAGGGAGAATAGGAGGGGTAACTAGCATGAAAAGCCTTTTGAAACATCAAGTGGCAACCTGCTACTCTACATGTTTCTTAAAAAATATATAAATAATTTTAAAAAGCTATTTTGTTATGGGCAACAATGCCCCTACCACACACCAAATAAAGCCCAGAACTGACACTCTTATCAGAGTGAAGAACTTGTAACCAGACAAGTCACAGGTAAGGACAGAAACCACTACTGTTTCTCTAAATAGAAAATAGATATAGTATTAAACTGATTCCAATGACTTGTCATATACACATGAGTGCATCTTTCAGCTCTTACCAGAGAAGCATGTTGGAGCAGATGTTATTTACACAGAAACTCATACCTCATCAATTAGGAGAGAACAAGAGACTGCACAGTGCTCAGCCCTAAATGGGACAGCCCTACCTACCACAATGTCCTCTCTCAAGACTCGGGCAACCTTACAGAAGAAAGGACAGAAAAATTGTATGATCCAGAGGTAGTAGATTAATTTAAAGAAACAATCTTTCCCAAACATAAGAATGGGATTGAACACAAGGACTTGTGACAGCATGCATAAATCCTACGTGAGCCCAGTCCTAATGAAAATCTCAACATGGAGTGTGGGGGGGGGTGTTGAAGACAAAGACTCACCCCTTGCTGAGGAACTATGGGCAATTAGAGCTGCTGGGAAGAGAGTCAGTTTCCATTAAGGGTGTGTGTATGTGTGTGTGTGATGCTGGTTAGGTTTACAACATTTCCAGGGGACAGACTGACATCAAGACTATCCAGGGAGGGGATGGAGAGATGGCTCAGAGCATCATAGCACTGGCTTCTCTTCCACAGGATCCACGTTCATTTCCCAGCATCCACATGGCAGCTAACAATCATCTGTAACTCTAATTCCAGGAGATGTGACATCCATTTCTGTCCTGCATGCACATTGTACACATGTGATATACTTACTCACATATAGGTCAAACACTCACACTCATATATTATGTATAAATAGATCAGTAAACAAATATTATCTAGGGTACACAAAGTATACTTGTTATAGCCTAAGAAAAAAGTAACAGATACATGAGGTGGAGGTGGATCCGAGAGAGGATAGGAGAAGGGCTCTGAATATGAACAAAATACATTGTATAATACAAGTTATCAAGTTACCAGTAAAAATGAAATAAAAATGTATTAAGGTAATGATAATGGAGAAGAGATAGAGATCATTGCAAAACACTGATGGAGAAACACTGGCCAGAGGCACATTTCTAAGAAGAAGATGTAATGACTTGATTGATTAAATGTACTGAAGGGTAACCTTAGTTCATTTACAGTCAGAAACATTTAGATTTTGCAAACAGAAAGCTAAGTTATTAGTTTTTTATTACTTTTATTTTATATGTATGAGTGTATTGTCTGCATGTAGGTAGGTGCACCTGTGGCCTGCAATGCCCAGGGAGATCAGAAGAGGGCATCAGATCCCATGGTGGGGCTGTAACTACAGTTGGTAATAAGCTTCATGTGGGTCCTGGGAATCAAACCCTGGTCTTCTGTAAGAGTAGCCAGTGCTCTTAACTGCTGTACATCTCTCCAACACCAAGTTATCCCTTTTTAAAATCAGAAATTGCTTAACAAATATTCATAGAAGTAGGGACAATGTAAATCTCAAGAGAATACCTCAACAATGAAGAATTTATTTCAAATCTAATTTATTACATCGTAACTGTGAAATTGAGTGAGTTATATATTACATACCTTTCTCTCCTTGCCTATGCAATGAAGATAATTGTTTTGCATGAGATAGTATATTAAAAATTTTGAGAAGCAAAATTAGGGAGGGGAATTTATTAATAAATCCAAAGATTGATATGTACTTTAACATTTTTATTTTATTTTATTATTTTTTATTTTATGTGCATGAGTGTATGTTTAGTGCTCTCAGGTTGTGCAATGCCCAAGGAGGTCAGAAGAGGGCATCAAATTCCTCTGGAACTGGACTTATAGATGATTGCTAGCTGCAATGTGCATGCTGGGAATCAAATCCGGGTCTTCTGCAAAAGCAGTCAGTGGTCTTAACCACAGAGTCATCTCTCCAGGTCCTGATACATCCTTTTAAAGATTTATTTTTATTAATGTAAGTACATGTGTGTGCCAATCCACAAAGAGGCCAGAAGAGGGCTCCATATCCCCTTTAGCTGGAGTTACAGAGAGTTGTGAGCCACCCAATTTGTTTCTGGGAACTCAACCAAAGTTCTCTGTAAGAGCAAGAATTGCTCTTAACTACTATTTCTTTTGTTTATCCCTTGATCCATCGATTTTTAGGATAACTGAAAAACTGGGATGAGGTTATGAACATGGATGAATATATTATGATGCTCAGAACAGCTTGAAGGAAATAAAAGAATCACAGATGCTGGCTCACACAGGGCACAATGCAAAATAAATCCACAGTACACAAGTTTGAGTCACCATGATATCATGTAGCGTGCATTATTCCTGAAGGAGAGAAATAGACCTGACTCAGGCTAAGTCAATGCAGGATCCTCTCTTTGAAATTAAAAGTCTCAAATGATGAGACTAGTCAAGGCAGTGGATAGAATTTCCCTAAGGCTGGACTCAGAAAAATGGCTCTTGATGTTCTACTGCAGAGCTCCACAAAGCTTTCAGAAGCTAGTCTAACTTCCCTTTGAGTCTGAGAATCACCTCATTATCCTTTTAAAAAACAAGCTTTTACTAAAATGACAGACCATTTCTTATGTTTAAATCAAAGACCCTTAAAAGATAGACCTAAAGTTCCCTATTATACTGTGAATATCCTTGTCCCTGACATGGTAAACTCTGGATAGTAATCTTACTTCCAATTTTAATTCTGATTTAACCTCAAATGTAAGAAAGGAGCTAGTCTATTTGATGGCACTTAGGAAACCTCATTACTTAAGTCATCTGATTCTCCCTGGAATCATTTTATGTGTGAGGTGCTCTTGGGTACTCTATTAAAACTGTGAGCCTAAATTGGATCTGCATTTTACCAGCTTCTCCATATGTATGATGCTACACTACAGTTTTCAGTAATATGGTAAGTATTTAATAATTTTACTGCTCATTTTAAAACACATTAAAAATCCATCAGTGTATTCGTGTTTATGAGACTGAGAAGTACTTTCTGAATAGGTCATAGTTCTTTTGCTCATTTCTTTCACTCTTAACTGCATAAAATGTGTAGTGTGATTTTGGGATAGGATATCTGCTTTTAGATGCTTCCACTCTGCATTTTTATTTACATGCTATAATTGTTTCAGACTCGCTTCAAACTACTAAATTGCACATTTTGAAATAATTAATTTTCCTTGATATGCTTGGCCCATCTGTCACCACACCCTATAAATTCTTCTCATTGGATGCTAATATGTTATTATAGCTTTCTAATAATAAACATCACTTCTAAATATGTATTAGCATTTTAGCCAGCAATCTTGGAATCATGATACTTTCTGTATTTGCTCTTATCCAATCTTCCACTGAAACCTAGTCTGGAAAGATAGTCATAAGACACACTCCACTTGTCATGCAATATTTTTCTTTAGTAGATTTACTTCTTTTTGTGTGTATGTTTGTATGCCTGTGTGAGTGGATATTGCATATATGCTGTACTAAGGGAAGTGTGCTTTGAACACTCTTGAGTGTGGGAGAATGACAGAGAGCCAGAAGTCCAAAAACACTATGTTTCCTTGGATGGTGCACATTTCTACCCTGGGCCCTACCATGTCCAGGGTACATTTTCCAGCATTTGTTCTTGTCATCTCATCACTGAATTTCCTTCTGGCCTCCAGAAAGTCTCTATGCGAAAATTTTACCTGCAAGGTTTGGGCTTGCCACTGAGGTTTTCAAAACTAATACCAGACTCCCTGCAGATAAACAGATGTACAGTAAATCTATAAACGGAAGGGATTCTCCCAAATCTGTGTAATGTTTGCCTTGAGCAATTCAGGAGAGAGGCAGATGCTACTCACCAGTACCAAGCAGGGTATCAAAACTTGTTTAACCCTTGAAGCTATGTATTCACAGGTTATTTTTATCTATGTGTGCTGTATATAGCAAGAAAGAAACTCACAAAAAAATAACAAACTTGTGAAAGTACAGAGAATTCTCTACAGCATCTTACTCCAAATTAAAAAAAAATGTGCTCCCAAAGTTACTCAGTTCCCTACCCAGCTCTTCCAGGACTTCTCACTACCAATGCTGCTGACTTGGCTCCTCTCCTTCTTCTTCCTAGGTGCCTTCTAGGTCCTCATGACTACCCTGTTGCCAGGTAAGAGCCACTCTTTCTTCTTACCTAAGATGCCCATTCCTCACCTATGCTAAACTCAGGGAAAGTTCTGCAGGCAGATTACAGCCAGGCATCCAGGGTTGCCCCCCAAATGCAATATACCCATATGTGATGGTTAATCCTGTGTGTCAACTTGACTGGACTAAGGAACAAATAAGAGAAAAGGGATGTTTGGATTGGATGGCCTCAACCCGGATGGCCCACCCCAAATGTGGGCGTTACCTTCTGCCAGCAGGCAGTATAAAAGGCCACGGCAGAAGGAGCTGGTCCCTTTTTCTACTGCAGCTTGCCTCTCTCATCTGGCGAGTTTGTCTTGCTGCTGTGATCAACCTTTCGGATCCCAGCATGTACTGAGACCGGCAGATCACCTGGAATTCATTCGGGCCTTCAGCACTAGATTGGGACTACTGAGACATCCAGCCTTGTCGACTGAGCAGTTCCCTGGATTCTCTTGGCCTTTCCAGTGTGGTGCAGCTACTTTTGGACTCCTTGAACTCTGTCACGTGAGCAAATCAATAAATTGTATATAGTTATATATTCGTCCTGTTACTTCTGTTTCTTTAGAGAACCCTGACTAATACACCATAGATCCACCCCACCTTCACTTTCCAGTCTTCCTCCTTTTATCAGGGACCATCTCCCAAAACCCTACCCATTTAGCCTGCTCCATCAAGAGAACCATTCTCCTCAACCACACCTTTCAGCACCGCCCCCCACCCCATCTGCTCAGGCTGCCATGTAGCCTCCAAAATGTCTTTCCAGATACTTGTGCTGACTGGTAAAGAAACCTATTTCTCCTGCATCTACTCCCTTAAGACTTCCATGACGTCGCAGCCTACATCCCTATCCTGCAACTTTCTCTAGAAAACCATGAAGTCCTTGTAATAAACCTTTTCCCTCACACCCTGTCCCTTCAGTACTCCTTCAAACTGCCCAGCCCACTGTGTCAACTGGGGATGCCGAACTGGGGAAACAAAAGCTTATATTAAAAGATATAACCAAGCGCTGAAATACAGATGAGCAAGTCTCGCTCTAAGAACAGAAGCAATTTGAAAAGCAAAAGTGAAACAATGTGTTGTCTCACTCAAAGATCAGCAATGCCTCAGTACATATCCCAGAACCAGTTAACACTTTAGGTAGCAGCATGGAAAACCAACATGCAAAAATCAATAGCTTTTCTACACATCAATGAAAAACCTTGGAAATGAAATCAGGAAAACAATTCAATACACCAATAACAAACACACAAAAAAAAAAAAAAAAAAAAAAAAATCAGAGTAAACCTTGCCAAGGATGTGAAGGACCTCTATGATTAAATCTTTAAAGCTCTGAAGAAAGAAATTGAGTAAAACATTAAAAGATGGAAAGTTCTGTAATGTTCATTGATTGGTAGAATTAATATTGTGAAAATGACAATCCTACAAAAACAATTTATAGATTTAATGCAATCTTAATAAAAATTCCAATATCATTCTTCATAGAAACATAAAAAAGTCTTTAAAATGATATGAAACAAAAATTACTTTGACAGCTATAACAATGTTGAGCAAAAAGATTCACAATAGCATGAGGGCCAGGTTTGATCAAGGTATATTGTGTACATATGAAATTTTCAAAGAATAATTATAAAGGAATAATGCTGGAGGGATTACCATATGCCATCTCAAGTTATACCATAGTCTGTGATAATAAAACAACATGGCACATATACAAATCATATAAATAGATCACACAATAGAAAATAAATCCCGCATCAAAATTCTTACAACCGCAGCTGACTAGATAAGGGCATGAAAAATACACAGTGGATGAAAGACAATGCCTTTAGCAAGTGCTGAAAAAACTGAATGCCCACGTGTGTGAAACGATACCACTGTGTGCCACTACAAATGAATCAAAGAACCCAATGCAAAACTTGAAACTGCTAAAACAGAAGGCATGACATTTAAATACAACATGTAGGCAGAGGTAAGGATTTTCTAACCAAGACAGGAGTCACTGAGAAAATAAGGTCAGCAATTTGCAAATGAGCATCATGAAATTAAAGTTAGTTTCTGTTATAACAAACTGAAACCAGTAAAGAGGCAGCTATGAAAATGGAAGATTGTCTGTGCCATATATATAATATATATATAATTATATATATATTATATATGTTGGATATATTTTAATTATCTAGAATATAGAAAGAACTCAGAAAATTAAAAACATTAAAGTGATAAATCCTTAATAAAGTGGGCTACATTTCTAATAAATGAGTTCTCAAAAAGAAGAAGCACAATGGGCTGAGGCCATTTTCAAAAGTGACAAACAATTTTAGCTCAGGGAAATACAAATTAAAAATTATTCTCTTTTCCTTGTTTTTTTTTTTTTTTAATGTGGGCCAGTCTTGGGCCCTATACTTCCCTCTTAGACTGACTTTAATGTATCCCACAAGTTTTTTTTTTTTTTTTTTTTTTGTCTTTTTTGTTTAGTTCAAGGAATGCTTTATTTCATTCTTTGGGTTCTTCCTGACCCTTTCATTTTTCAGGATTGTGTTGTTTAGTTCTCCATGTGTCTATTTAGTTAGTAGGGCTTTACCCTGGTGTTAATTATTGAGCTTTATTGCACGGTGGTCGATGAATGCCATGGGAATTTTAATTTCAATCCTTTTGTATTTGGTTTTTGAGGTTTCTTTTGTGCCCAGTAGTGGTCCAATTTGGAAGATGTCATGGGGTGTGAGTAGAAAGTATATTCTATTCTCTGGTGTTTGGATGGAATATTCTTGTATATATCTGTGGGTCCCATTTTTTTTTTTTGGGTGTTATTGTGTTGCTCAGTTCTTATGTCTCTCTGTTTTATTTTGTCCAGTTGGACCTATCCTGGTGGCTCAGGGGGATATTGAAGTCCCCTACTTTTTAGTATGCTGGGGTTAATCTGGTTCTTGAGGTCTTGAGGTTTGTGTTTATAAAGTTTGGTGCACCAGGAATTTTGTCCGTAGATATTTAAATTGTGAGATCTTCTTGGTTATTTGTTCCATTTATATGGATATAATGGCCCTCCTTTCTTTTCTGATTAATTTCCTTCTGAGGTCTATTTATGTCTGATATTAGAATAGCCACTCCTGCTTGCTTGGGTACCATTTGCTTGGAATTATTTTTTCCACCCTTTCACCGTTGAGGGAGTGAGCCTGGGGCTTTGGAGGGCATATTAGATGGATTCTGTTTCCTAAATCCATTCTCCCAGTCTATGTCTTGATTGGGATCTGTCCATAATATTTAAGGTTATTATTTTGGAGATGTGTGTTGTTTCCTTTTCAACTTATTTTTTGTTTGAATCTTGATCTTGGTATTTATTTACTCTATTATGCTTTTTTGGAATTTCTCTCTTGGGTTGCTTAAAGGTAGTTGCTCCTTTCCTCGCAGCTAAAAACAACTTGAAAGGCAACAACAAATGAATCCTAAAACCCAACAACAGGAAGAAAATTAACAAAAATCAGAGCTAGAAATCAATGATAATTAGTAAACAAGAAAACAATAACAAAAAATATCAATGAAATCCAAAGCTGGTTCTTTGAAAAGATAAACAAATAGACAGACCTCTAGCCAGTTAACCAAAGAAAGAAAGAGTCAAGTTCCAAGGTCAATAGCATTTGGGATGAAATGGGGAACATCGCAACAGATAAATAGGAAAAGATCAGACTAACATTATGAGAATACTTCTTAAGACCTATAATGCTACTAAATTTGAAAACCTAAGAGAAATGGATGAATATCTGAAATTTTGGGATTCGCCAAAGCTTAACCAAGAAGAGATTGATAGCTTAAACCAACCCATAACACTTGAGGAAATTGAAGATGTAATAAAAAGCCTCCCAACTAAAAAAAGCCCAGGCCCAGATGGCTTCACAGCAGAATTCTATAAAACACTTAAAGAGGTCTTACATCCATTACTACTCAAACTTTTCAGAAGGATACAGACAGAAGGAAATATCCCAAATTCCTTCTATGAAGCCAGCATCACTCTAATACCGAAGCCAGGGGTTCCCAGAATAGAAGCCACCAGTCTAGAACATAAACTGGATAAACCGTGTGTGGTGATATTCCCCTCAAGGGGTGTGTTCAATACCAAGTAATGTTTCACTGCATCATAAGTGATTAAGTCTCACATGTTCACAAATGCTGCTCTTTAGTGTGTTTACAAGGTAGTATCTTTCCACATGGCTCTTTACTGATCCATTTTGTTAACCTTTCCCATCAACCTGTGGACTCACACTTACATTTTCATTCCCAATACTCCCAATCTCTACTTCTGCATTTTCTATGTTCTACAACCACCCTTCCTTAAGGCATCCCCCTCCCAATGACCTCTTCAGAGCTTCCCAGCTTCTATAGACAATCTGTTAAACAAAGGCAGATATTTAAAGTTAAGGTCCATATATGATAAAAAGGTGTGGTTCTTCTTTTTCTGTGCCTGTGTTATTTCACTCAGTATACTTTTAGACTTCTATAAGTTTTCAGGAAATTTCATAATTTCATTTTTCCTTATAGGAATAAAACCCCATTATATACATACATATATATGAGATATTTTTATGACTAATCAGCTGATGGACATATACACACTCTCTGTTTCCTAGCTATTATGAACAGAGTACCAATAAACATGGATGAGGAAGTGTGTGTATATTAGCATATATAGTGCTTTGGGTGTTTGCCAAGGAAGAGAGTAGCTGGATTGTAAGGTTCTATCTCTGTCTTTGTGAGGGTTCTCCAGACAGGTTTTCACAGTGGCTGCACAAGTGTGCACCCTTACTAACAATGGATAATTTGTCCTCCTTCCCATATATTCTCTAGCATTTGTTTTCATTTGATTTCTCAATGATAGCTGTTTTGAATGGAAAGAGATGGAATTTCAAATTATTTTCATTTGTTTTTTATTTTTTATTGATGTTTTATGTATTTCATACATCATTGCTCATTTCTGTTCAGGCATATTCCCCTATCCCTTCCCCTCCCACCCCACCACAAACCATCCCAGATCATGTATTCTGTCATAACTGTCCTGCATCTTTCTCTCAGTCTTTTTTTATGCTTAGGAATTCACATTTTCCTCCATTAATTTTATATTATTCTAAAATATGGATACATATTCTCCACCCATATACAGTAATTACAGAGTCTGAAAATAACTGGTGGGTGGATTCTAGAGCACACTGAAGGATTCACATTATAACAACATAGCTGTTTTCAGATAAACCAGAAATTTAACCATACTATCATTCATCTTGCCTTTTATCTGGGGGATTTGGTGTTAGCATCCACAAATGAGGGAAAACATTCTCCGTTTGTCTTTCTGGGACTGTGTCACCTCACTCAGCATAATGGCTTTGAGCTCCATCTATTTACCTGAAAAGTTCATAATGCCATCCTTCTTTACTGCTGAATAGTACTCCATTGTGTAGATGTACCACATTTTTGTCATTCACTCATCTGTTGAGGGGGATATGGGTTGGTTCCAGCTCTTCACTATTGTGAAGAGAGCTACAATAAAGATGGATATGCATATATCTTTGTGGTAGGACCAGTCTTTGGGGTATACACCCTGGAATGGTATGATTGGGTCAGGTGGTCAGCTCATTCTGGAGTCTTTTAAGAAGTGTTCTCCACACTGCTTTCCTAATGGTTTGTACAAGTTTACATTCCCACCACAGTGGATAGTGTTCTCCTTTCCCCCACAGCCCCTCCAGCATCTGTTGTCTTTTGTTTTCTCTTGATAGTAGCTAGCCGCACTGGAGTGAGATATCTGAGAGTGTTTTTTTTTTTTTTTTTTAATTGAGTTTTAATTGATTAATTTTAAGATGTTTCTCGCATCTAATTCCTCTGGTGAAAATCTCTGTTTAGCTCTCTATTCTATTCATTTTATTGATAGGCATTTGTCCTTCTTATTTCTTTTTGAGTATGTTTCTATATTTTGATGTTAATGCTCTGTCAGATGTGTCACTGGTAAAGATTTCTTCCTACTTTGTGGGTGTTTCTCTTCCCCTCCTTGATTAGTTGGTTTTCTTTTTTTTTTTTTTTTTTGTTTTTTGATGTCATGCATTTCTTTTTTATTTTTTTTTTAAATTAATTTTTTTATTGAATGCTTTGGTGCATTAATCATTTTCCAATTCATTCCAGGCGTATTGTCCCTTTCCCTCCCACCCCACCCAACCCGCCATCACCATCCGACTGCATTCTGCAAACTGTCCTGCGTCTTTCTCTCAGTTTTGTTTTTCATTTTTTAGCTATAAGTGATTAATCCATGAGTAACAAGCAGCCTCATGCAAAACCTATCGCGCAGGCTGTTGTGCCCAAACACCTACACACCCCACATCCAGTGGGGGTGACAGGTTGTGTTTTCAATCAAGTTGATCAAATGAGTGTCCAACTATATTGGAGTAGTTTCAAACCCATTCACCCCAATCGCAGCCCTTACATTCTAACCACGCCCCTCTTTCCGCAGGTTGTTCCCAGGTAGAAAAGGGGCACAGGTGGATTGAGAGGTAAACAGTCCACTCTCTTGGATCTGTTAGACTTGGACTCTCCGGGTTCAAGTTCTGGCTGATTTCCTTTCATGGGCTGACAGTTTGGTCCAGAATAACCTTTCGATCCTACTATGAAGAACAAGCAATTAGAAATATATAGGTATTTTAAGCACACAATAGTTATGGTAGGTTACTTTTAGCATGAGACACAGATGTTTGGATGTTAATCCATTAATTACAATTTCCTCCACCTGTTTAAATATGACAGGTCCTTACTGTGGCTTATAACAACATCTTAACCTGTAGAGATGTAAGCTTGTGGCATCACCCAATGGGTTTATTTCTCCAGGGGAAGCCAATAGCCAATTAGATTTGGGATATACAGCAATGGCTTGCCTCTGCTGCACAGTAGTTCCATGCAGGTGAGGTGTAGCTGGTGGCTTGGACGGTGGAGTCCTTGCTTGACAGGGAGACCCATTTATTGCTGCTTATTGGTTTAGTGGCCTTTGGATAACATCTCGGCATCCCAGAGGCCATCTGTACACTTGCATGTGTGGGCTCTAATACATCCCTGCCATGTTAACATCAGGTCTCAGCAGTAGACAAAAACTCAACCAACTTAGGCTGAGAAGTAAAAGATACAGGTTTATGCTATTGAGTAGGATGTACCAAAAAGTGGCAACGGGAAGGCTGACCCGTCTGAACATTCAAAGGAAGAAAAGAACCTCAGATTGCCATAAACATCCAACCACCTCTGTGGATCCTACATGGTACAACTAGTTTATAATGATTCCTAATGAAACTTACCTTCTAGGTGCCACAAAGTTCTGATAAGAGACTTCCTTGCCTACCCACCCATGAACAAGGAGAAATATGACAAATAGATGAGGGCGCCACCCAACTGTAAATATGGAGAACCACTATTGTAGAGGTTGTGACTCTATAAAACGGTAAAACTGCTTTCTTTACATTGACTACTAGAACATGGGAACTTCGGGAGGGAGTACTCTCTGTTCAGAACCAAAATAAATACTAATCCGAGGGCTAGCACTCAGGCAAAATATATTAATACCGGAGCTCTGACCATAACAATGGATTGATTCTACCGGTGGAGTGTTGGCCTAGGTGAATCCAAGGCCCACACAAAGGTAAGGGCTCCTTGCCCTAAGGTTGGGATACCTACCAGAGGAGAGGCAATAAGACCGTGCTGCCGAAGACCTGACGATTGTTTCTTTCACTGTACAGGACTTTTGAGTTTTATGAGGTCCCACTTGTCAACGTTGACCTTACTATCCAATGCAGCTGCTGTCTGGTTTAGATAAGTCTCCCCCTACACCTATGTCTTGTAGGTTGTTGCCAACTTTTTCTTTCAATCACCTTCGGGTTTCAGGCTTCACATTGAGATCTTGATCCATTTGGAGTTGATTTTGTACAGGGTGAGAGGTAGGGGTTTAATTTTTGTTCTTCTACAAATGGTGATCCAGTTTTGCCAACACCATTTGCTGAAGATGCTACTTTCCTCCATTGAGTTTTTTGGCCCCTTTGTCAAATAGAGGTGGCTGAAGTTGTATGAGCTCAAGTTTGGGATCTTCAATTTTGTTCCATTGGTCATGGTTCTGTTTTTTTGCCATTACCAGGCTGTCTTTATGACTAGTAGCCCTGTAATATAGCTTGATGTCTGGTAATGTAATCCCCCCGTAATTGCATTTTCACTCATGGTTGTGGTAGCTATTCAGGGTCTTTTGTTTTTCCATTGAGTTTAAAGATTTTTTTTTCTAATTCTGTGAAAAGCTCATGGGGATTTTGATTGGGATTCATTCATGAATGTATATAATTTGGGTGAATTGGACATTTTTACTATTTTAATTTTTCCAATCCATGAGCATGGGAGATTTTTCCATCTTTTGATTTCAATTTTCTCCTTCTTCAGGGTTTTAAAATTTTTGTTTTACAGTCTTTGGTTCTTTGGTATGTTTATCCTAGGTATTTTTTTGAGTCATTGTTATTGGGAAGTCTCCTTATATTCCTTCTCCAGTTGCTTATTGTTGGTGTAAAGGAAGTCTACTGATTTTTCTAGTTTTATTTTGTATCCTGCCCTTTACTGAAACTTTTGATCGTTCTAGAGTTTTTTGTCTGGTGGAGTTTTTACATCCGTTAGATAAACTGTCATACATCTGCAAAAAGGGATAGTTTTACTTCCTCTTTTCCAATAGTACTCCTTTAATTTTTGCTTTCTTGCCTATTTCCCTAGTGAGACATTCAAGCACTATATTGAAGAGGAGTGGTGATAGTGAACACCTTGTCATGTTCCTGCCTTTAAGGGAAACTGCCCACTTTTTCCCATTTAGGATGATGTTGGCTGTGGGTTTCTTGTATATGGCTTTGATTACATTGAGAGAATGATCCCTCCAGTCCAATTACCTCTAAGACTTTAAAGCATAAGGATGCTGGATATTGTCAAAAGCTTTTTCTGGCTCAGTTTGAGGTGATTGTGTGCTTTTTGTCTTTAAGTCCATTTATGTGTTTTATGATATTTATTGATTTACATATGTCGAACCATCCCTGCATCTCTGGTATGAATCCAACCTGGTCATGATGAATGATCTTTTTGACATGAGTCTGTATGCGATTTGTAAATTTTTTGTTGAGAATTTTTGCATCTGTGTTCATCAATGATATTGGTCTATAGTTTTCTTTCTTGTTTGTGTCTTTGCCTGGTTTCAAAAGCCAAATAATGAATCAACCTTGAGATAAACAAGGAAGGGGACTTCTACATAAATCATCAACTGACTGCTTAATCCATGGTGTCCAAGGGGCAGGCTTCATGAGTCTGTATAAAGGCTTTTTACCATCGTGACTGAGAATGATCCCTTGGTCATTGGTGTTCTGGCTTACTTATGAAAAAAAATCAAAGAGCTGAGTGGAGTAAGACCATTTTAAGCCCTTAAAGATAGAGTGTTCAGTGTTATTGAACAAGGGTGTCTGCAACACCCCTATTATTTCTACCTCTTTAGGAAGAGACCTTATTCCACAGAGATTACAATTTATCTTTCTATGGAAATCCGTTTTCTTTGACTCCTCTTATCTAAAAGTGATCTGATCCTGATTTCTCAAGGCCAGCCAATGAGACCCAGCACGGTGTTCTCTAACGAAGAATGGAACCAGGACCACTTTGACCTTGGGCCAGAAGGTTTGGCCTTTGAGATGCCTTTCTGTGCAGAAGAGCCTACTTAAAGGAGTGCCGGCTGTTGACCAATGGAACAAAACTGAACATCCAAACCTAAGCACATACAATTTCAGCCATCTCATATTTGACAAGGGGACCAAGAAGACACAATGGAGAAAAGACATCATCTTTAGCAAGTGGTGTTGGCAAAACTGGATCACCACTTGCAGAAGAATGAAATTAAACCCCTACCTCTCACCCTATACAAAAGTAAACTCCAGATGTATCAAAGACCTCAATGTGATACCCCAAACTCTGAAGGCAATAGAAGAAAAAGTTGGCAGCAAACTGCAAATTTCCTAAATCAGACAGCAGCTGCACAAGAATTAAGGTCAACAATTGACAAATGGGACCTCATTAAACTTCTGTACATCAAAAGAAACAATCAAGGATGTGAAGAGAAATCCCACAGAATGGGAGGAAACCTTCACCACAGAAACATCTGACAAAGCACTGATTTCCAGAATATATAAACTACTTAGAAAACAAAGAAGAAAGAAAACAAATGACCTACTCAATAGATGGAGCAAAGAGCTGAACAGAGACTTCAAAAGTGAGGAATTAGAGATGGCTGAGAAACACCTTAAGTAGTGTTCAACATCACTAATCATTAACAAAATGCAAATCAAAACTACTTTAAGATATCATCTTACTCTAATAAGACTGGCTAGGATCAAGAAAACAAATGATACCAAGTGCTGGAGAGGTTGTGGGGAAAGGGGAAACACTCATCCACTGCTGGTTGGAATGTAAACTGGTACAGCCACTATTGAAAGCAGTGGGGAGAACCCTTGGAAGACTTGGAATGAACCTGCCACCCGACCCAGCCATACCACTCGTAGGCATGTACCCTCCCTCAAGACTCACCCCACCGCAGAGATACATGCACCACCATGTTTATTTCAGCTCTCTTCACAATAGCAAGGAGCTGGAACCAACCCAAATGCCCCTCAACTGATGAGTGGATAGAGAAAATGTGGTACATACACAATGGAGTTCTATGCAGCAGTAAAGAAAGAGGACATCATGAGATTTGCAGGAAAATAGCTGGAGCTAGAGGACATCATGCTGAGTGAAGTAACACAGTCCCAGAAAAACAAACGATGAATGGTAACCCTCATCTGTGGATGCTAGTACCGATTACCAAGTTGTAAGTATTTCTTGTGCACAGCCCCTTGAGCTTTTGTCCAAAGCAGTTGGGAGTGATGCATATTGGAAACAACAACAACAACAACAACAACAACAAAAGAAAGGACTGCATCAAAGAACTGACTGAAACAGTGAACTTCTGCTCAAAACAATCAACTAACCACATGGAGAATATTGAGAAAGACTGAGAAAGAGATGAAAAGAATGTTTGGCAGAATGCATGAGTTCTGGTGGGGTGGGGGGATAGGGTGGGGGACATGGGTCTAGATTTGATAAAAAAATATATAAATAAATAAATAAAATAAAATAAAGGGAAAAAAAGGAGTGCCGGAGGGATCCAGCATCTCAGATCTAAAGTACATATAAGCTCCCCCAGCTGGACAATGGGGGCCTAAGTTTGTATAAGTTTGGGCATAGCTACTTCCAAATTGGTTTTACATGAAGGATGCCTGTATTCATTACTTATGACCTATTATTAAAAAATAAAATAATAATAATAATAATAATAATAATAATAATAAAAGAATGTGGAGGACTATGTAGTTCTTAGGAAGCACATTTATCCCGTTCACCAGTAATTATCACTGAAGTCTAACAACTCCTTTCTCTGATGTTGCTAAGGTGTACATATTGTCAATTAAAGGGAGGTAAATGAAAACTCGTGAATAAATATTTTGGGTTTCCATAGTGTTAAAGGTGGTTGATGTTCCTTTTCTTGGGAGGGAGACTGGGGGAAAAACAAGTCAACTAGAGCTGATTGTTAGACCATAAAGAAAGAAGCTGTTTGCTCTCAGTGCCCACCCTACAGCAGTGACTAGAGTTAGCACTCCTTGATGCTCATTAGTAACTTCCTCTGACAACCACAGACAGAGTTTCAATGAGGATAGGCTGTTTACTCATATTTGTCAGTAGTTCTAAGAATCTTAACAAATAGGAATCACAGCTCACTTGACTAAAACTCTACTGTTGAGGTCTATTTATGAAGCATTTTTAATACCATCATCTTTTCATTAGTACTTTAGGAGGAATGCCACAAAGCCAGTCAACTCTGACATGTCATTTTGTGTTTTCCTCCTCTGTCACTGTGGAGGAGACAGGGAATTCAGATGTCATGCTAAAATTGTCAGAAGCCCAGGTCTTACTCATTTTGGTAATGGTTGCCTAAAGTGTAATGATTGTCTGAACATAAACTGTGGTTTATGGTTATCTCTTCAAACTTCAAATCCAGTTGCTTTTCTTGTTGTAGAAGGTAAGAAATTTGTCCAGAGTCACTTGTGCATACCTGCTGCCCAGCCTCAGACACAGTATTCCTGGATGGGTGGCTATAACTTTTAGATAAGGAAAATCTGAACAGCTCAAGGCCAAGGCAGACCTTGGAGCTAACCAAATAGAAGTTATGATAGACATAGATTTTGCTGGACAGAAAAAAGTTTACCAGTACTGTGTGATTACACTAATGGATAATCACTGCCATTTTAAAAGGGAGAAGCACACTTTCAAAGATCATTCAATGTGCTATAGGTGGCTCATTTTTTTACCAGCAAAATGTGGAGTCTAATTTCTTTAAATCTTCAGATTACTTTTGTTCATTACATTTGTCAGTCTGTAATTTAGTTGCAAAATATATTTAATCTATATTATATGCTTTTGTTCCCACAAACTGAACTACTTTGGGAAATTTTTGTTTTTTTATGTTTTGTAATTTCTAAAATTAAGTAAAGATTGTATCAAAATAAAAAAATATAAATTGGTATGTGTATGAAATTGTCAAATAGCAAAATCAGTCAAAAAAAAGAAGAATGTGAAAGAATAGTTTCATAGGTTACCTTTAAAAATGTTGGTGAGATCATGGGAGATAATGCTTATATTCCTGATTATGTCTGCATATCATGCCAGAGATATGAGACTAATATAATTTGACTCCAAGGCAGGTTGGGGGAGAGTTATGAGAAATGTTTCCGCATTTGAATTCTTTAGTATTTTTGAATTCTTAATCCAGTTACTATATTGCCTAGGACTATGTAAAATAAAAGTGTTTTAAAGAACTCTCATTAGCCCTGATCTTTTCAGTATTTATTTTCTGTAAATTAGTTAGATTCGTAGGCCATAGCCTTGTTACTGGATAATTTTCTTTTTCATATTAACTGTATAATGAGTGGTTCATTGGTGTGCCATCCTCTGTCCTCTGACAAGGTCATTCAGTAGAATTTGCAGGGCAATATATCTGCTAATGGAAGGATCTGACTGTTTTTATTTAACCTTCACCATGAGAAATCCTATTATGACTATTTCTGTTAAGTTCACTTTGCCTGACTATTTCTGTTAAGTTCACTTTGCCTAAGTGGTGAAATTCAATGCAACACATTTCTCACTATTTTTGTAGGGTTTACTCAGTTTGGGAGAAATGCTGTCATTACCTTCTGATTTTTTTTTATCCATAATATCATCCAGATAACCCAGGACAATAAATCTGAATCTCAGAGACGCTGATTCTCAGAAAGAAATTCATCCCAGCAATCAATTTCTTTGAATGTTTGTAAGGATTTTCTATTTCTCCATTTAATAGTAAACATACCATCTGATTCATGAATTCTGCATGCAAATTATTCTGTTTTAAGATCACTGAGATTCTAAATCAAATTCATGTTGTGATATAATGAGACTTCCTAAAATTGTCTCAACATAATAAGACTTCAATAACTTAAGATATATTTAAATGAGAGGTTTTTCCATCTCCTGGTGTCTTCCTCAATCATTTTCTTCAATAATCTAAAATTTCATTGTAGAAATCTTAAAACTGTTTTGTTAGGTTTATTCCTGGATTTTTTTTATGCTATTGTGAATGGGAGGCTTTCCATGAATGCTTTCTCAGATTGTTTGTTATTGATATATATCTCTGGTGCCCATCATGGGTTGGTAGAATTAATAGTGTGAAAATGACCATCTTACCAAAAGCAATATGAAAAAATCAATGCAATGCCAATGAAAATTCCCATGGCATTCTTCATAGAACTAAGACAAAATCCTAAAATTTACCATCAGAGAGTCAAAAGAACCTTGAGCAAAAATGAGCAATGCTGGGGGGCAGACCTCAAAACTGTATTAGAGAACCATAGTAGTAAAAACAGCACACTGCTGGCATGAAAAACAGACATACAGATCAATGGAAGATAGTAGAAGACCCAAACATGAATACATTCATTTTTATCCACCTGATATTTAACAGTGGTGTCAAGAACAGACACTGGAGTCATAAATGGTGCTGACAAAACTAGATCTCCATGTACAGAAGAATGAAATAAAAACTTTAACATTTACCTTGCACAAGACTCAAGTCCAAATGGATCATATACCCCAATGTGAAATCTGAAACTCTGTAACTGTTAGAAGAAAACATAGGCAGTACCCTACAAGATAGAGGTATACAAAAGAACTTTCTGAATTTGACATCAGTTGCTCAGGAATTGAGGTCAACAATTGGCAAGTGGGAAATCTTTAAACTAAAATAAGTTCTGTACAGTAAAAGGAACAAGCAAGGAAGTGAAGAGAAAACCAACAGAGTGGGAGAAAATTTAACCAGCTACACATCTTTCGAGTGAGTCATTTATTTTCTTTTTTTTTTTTTTTTTTTTCTGAAGGAGTTTGTATATTCTGGGAGTTAATGCTCTGTCGGATATATCAGTGGTGAAGGTATCCTTCCCCTCTTTGGTTTTCTTTTCACTTCCCTGATTGTTTCCTTCGCTGTACAGAAGCTTTTGAGTTAATGAGGTCTCTTGTCAATTGTTGACCTTATTTCCTGTGCAGCTGCTGTCTGATTTAGAAAGTCTTTTCCTATGCTTGTGTCTTGTAAATTGCTGCCAAATTTTTCTTCTATCACCTTCACAGTTTGGGGGTTCACGTTGAGGTCTTTGATCCATTTGGAGTTGATTTTTCTACAGGGTGAGAGGTAGGGGTTTAATTTTGTTCCTCTACATATGGTGATCTAGTTCTACCATGACCATTTGCAGAAAGAAGATGCTATCTTTCCTCCAATGAGCTTTTTTGGCCCCTTTATCAAATATGAGATGGCTGAAATTGTATGAGCTTAAGTTTAGATCTTCAATTTTGTTCCATTGGTCAACAGGTCTGTTTTTGTGCCAGTACCAGGTTGTCTTTATGACTAAATTCTTGTAGTATAGCTTGAAGAACCAACTTTTGGATTCATTGGTTTTTTTTCTATTGTTTTTTGTTTTTATTTCATTGATTTCTGCTCTGATTTTTATTTCTTCCTGTCTTTTGGGTTTAGGGTCCATTCGTTGTTGTCTCTCAAGTGTTTTTAGCTGTAGTGTTAGATCATTTATTTGTTCCTTTTCTGTTTTTTTAAATGTGAGCATTTAGGTCTATAAATTTCCCTCTTAGGACTACCTTTAAATTATCCCACATGTTTTGTTGTGTTGTATTGTCTTTTTCCATGAATTTAGTTCCATGAATACTTTTATTTCATTCTTTATTTCTTCTCTGACCCATTCATTATTCAGGATTGTGTTGTTTAGTCTCCATGTGTTCTTGTAGCTAGTTGGGCTTATTCTGGTATTAATATTGAGCTTATTGTACTGTGGTCTCATAAAATGCAGGAAATTATTTCAATGCATTTGTATTTGTATAATTGTTTTCTGTGCCCCAGTATGTGGTCGATTTTGGAGAATGTTCCATGGGGTGCTGAGTAGAAGTATATTCTCTGGAGTTTGGGTGGAATATTCAGTAGATGAGGTCCATTTGGTATATCGTATTGTTCAGTTCTGATGTCTCTCCACTTATTCTTTGTCCAGTTGACCTATCTAATGAGCTGAGTGGGGTATTGGGATCCCCACTATCAATGTGCTGGATCAATCTGTGCCTAGAATTCCCATAGAATTGTGTTTACAAAGTTTGGTGTGCTGGAGTTGGGTGTGTATATATTTCTGATTGTTAAATCTTCATGGTTAATTGTTCCTTTGATAAGTATGTAGTGGCCCTCTTTGTCTCTTCTGATTAGTTTTATTTTGAAGTCTATTTTGTCTGTTACTATAATAACAACTCCTGCTTTCTGGTACCATTTTCTTGGAATATACATTTTTTTCCATCCTTTCACTTTAAGTTGGTGTCTGTCCTTGAGGGTGAGATGGGTTTCTTGTAGACAGCATATAGATAGACTCTGTTCCATAATCCATTCTCCCAGTCTATGTCTTTTGATTGGGAAGTTTAGACCATTAATATTTAAGGTTATTATTGAGAGATGTCTGTTGCTTCCTGTCAACTTATTCTTTGTTTGCCTTCTTGGTCTGTGTTTGTATTTGTGCTGTTATGTTTTTATTAGTTTCTCTCTTTAGTTTCTTGGGGATAGTTACTCCTTTCCTCTGTTCTTTGAGTTGCTTTGAGTATTTTCTGAAGGGTTGTTTTTTTTTTTTTATATATTCCTTAATTTTGCTTATGTCATGAAATATTTTTTCTTTCTCCTTCAACCATTATTGACATTTTTGCTGGGTATAGTAATCTGGGTTGGCATCTAAAGTCATTTAATACTGGGAATACTTTGGTCCATGTTCTTCTGGCTTTCAGAGTTTTCACTAAGAACTCAGCTGTAATTTTGATGGGTTTCCCCTTATATGTAATTTGTTGTTTTTCTCTTGTGGATTTCAGTATTTTGTCTTTGTTTTGAGCTGAGCATCTAGCTGGTCTTGTCTATTTGGTGTTCTATGTATTTCTTGTGTTTGTATAGGTTTGTTTTTTTCAGTTTGGGAAAATTTTCTACTGTTGAAGGATCAATACCATTGTCTTGGGGTTCTTCTCCTTCCTCTATCTGTATGATGTGGAGATTTGGTTTTTTCATAGTATCCCACATTTCCTGGTTATTCCACTCTTGTGGTTTTAAAAAATTTTCATAATCTTCTCTTGAGCATTTTAGCTGTTCTGTGTTATCCTACAGGTCTGATACTCTATTTTCTGCTTCATCCATTTTGCTTATGAGCCTTTCTCCCTTCCTTTCCTGTTGATGGGATGAATGTTCCACTTCCTTTTTCATTTCTTCCTGTGATTTCTTTAGTATTTCCACTTTCTTTTGGAGCTTTTCATTCTCTACTTGTAGCTCCTTGCTTCACTGGTCTTTTTCTTTTTTTCATTTCAGCTTGGGATCTTTTCAGTGTTTCCACTTCTTTCTGGAGTTTATCATTCTGTTCCTCTAGTTCTTTTCAGAGTTTGTGTTTCTCTTCCTCTAGTTCTTTTTGCAGTCTGTAATTCTCTTTCTCTAGTTCTTTTCAAAGTTTCTCATTCTCCTCCTCTAGCTCTTACCAGAGTTTATCATTGTTCCCTTCTACATCTTTCCTGAGTTTTTCATTTTTCTCCCCTTACTTCTCCGATTTGTTCTTTATATTCTTTGATTTCTTTGAATATACCTATGACTGTTCTTCTAAGGTCTATGTTTTGGTTTCCTTCCAGGGAGATCTTCTTGTAGGGATTTTCTATAGTACTGGTTTGTAGAAGTTTAATAATTGTCTGAGTAGTCATTTAATCATGCATGGCCAACATCCACATGCTGTTCTTCCCTCCTTGCATTTTCCTAGGCTGTCTCCTGCCTGTATGCTGACAGTCTCTAGGCTTTGCTCTGGCAAGGAGGGGGGAGGGGACCGCGAGAGAGTTACCCAGAATAGAAAGACAAGGAAAGACAAAGTCATAAAGTCACAGACTCAGAGGAAGCCCAGGAGAATAGAGTCTCTATTTATGCCAGCAGTGTGCTTATTTACCAAAAGTTACTGTGCTCTGGGCGCAGATCAGATGGAAGGGAGGGGCGAGCCACCTTGCCTCTAATTTGGGGGACTGCAGAGCTCCTGTTTGTGCAACAGGTAACTGGAGGTGTGACATTTTGCTCAGTGCCTCAAGGGAAGGGGCCATCTGGTCCTGGAACTTTGCAGAGATAAGTGAAGCAAGAAAACATTGTAATTCTCCGAACCTTCCAGAGCTATAGATAACACACAGAGGCAACTGAATGCCTACAGAGATATCAGATAACCTGCCTCAGAGATCTTATGGGACAGGTCTTACAAGTTCTTGCCTCAAGCCATACAAAGTTTCATTCCTACCTTGGTTAACTTTGATGTGGATTTATCATGAGCTTTTCCCATGTTCTTATTTTTTTGTTATGGCTTTGGCATGTGAGTTTATTTTTTGTTTGGATTCTGGTGCTAGTCTCAAATGTTATTATGGAGAATTGGTTGGTCACTCACTGTGCTCCCTGCCATTCAGTTCCTCTACCTTGGCTGTGAGACCCAAAATCACTAACACTGCACCTACTGGATTGTATGCACCATAACTCCACCAGCTTCCTCTGTACCACTGCTCCATGGAGTGATGACACACCTGGATCCTATGGCATGCCTACAGGTGCTGGTGTGCAGTCCCACTGCTTCCCAGCCCACCTGAGATTCTTGAGAGTCCACTGGGCTACTGGCTGGCTGCTTAGCTGTAACACTCTTTAAAAATTAAAAATGGGGCTGGAGAGATAGTCTAGTGGTTAAGAGCACTGACTGCTCTTGCAGAGGACCCGGGTTTGATCCCCAGCAGCCACATGGTGGCTAAGGACAATCTGGAACTCTAATTCCAGGAGAACTCCAGTTCCAGGGGAATCCGAGACCCTCTTCTGACCTCTGCGGCATTGCAAGACATGGGTGCACAAACCTACATGTGGACAGTACATTTGTACACATACAAACATAAATAAAATTTAAAAAATTGTTTAAAAAAAACTAAAAATGACCTGTAGACCAATGGAACAAAATTGAAGATCCAAACTTGAACACACACAATTTCAGCCACCTCATATTTGACAAAGGGACCAAGAAGAGTCAATGGAGGAAAAACAGTATCTTCAGCAAATGTTATTGGCAAAACTGGATCACCACTTGTATAAGTATAAAATTAAACCCTTACCTCTCACTCTGTACAAAAATCAACTCCAAATGTACTAAAGACCTCAATATGAAACCCGAAACTCTGAAGGTGATAGAAGAAAACATTGGCAGCAACCTACAAGATGTAGGCGTAGGAAAAGATTTTCTAAATCAGCAGCTATACAGGAATTAAGGGCGACAATTGGCAGGTGGGACCTCATTAAACTCCAAAGCTTCTGTACAGCAAAAGAAAGAATCAGTGAAGTGAAGAGAAAACCCACAGTCTGGGAAGAAAACTTCACCACTAACACATCTGACATAGCATTAACTTCCAGAATATATAAACTACTCAAAAAATAAAGAAGAAAACAAATGATTCACTCAAAAGATAGAGTAAAGAGCTGAACAATGACTTGACCAGTGAGGAAGAAAAGATGGCTGAGAAACATCTTAAAAAGTGTTCAACATCATTAATAATTAAAGAAATGCAAATTAAAACCACTTTAAGATATGATCCCACTCTGATAAGCCTGGCTAGGATCAAGAAACCAAATGATACCAAATGCTGGAGAGGTTGTGGGGAAAGGGGAACACTCATCCACAGCTGGTGGGAATGTGAATTTGTACAACCATTATAGAAAGCAGTGTGGAGAACCTTTAAAAGACTAGAAATGAGCCTACCACCTGACCCAGTCATACCACTACTGGGTATATACCCACAAGACTCATCCTACTTCAGAGATGCGTGCACATCCATGTTTATTACAGCTCTCTTCACAATAGCAAAGAGCTAGAACCAACCCAAGTGCCCCTCAACCAACAAGTAGATAGAGAAAATTGGTACATCTACATAATGGGATTCTATTCAGTGGTAAAGAAAGATGACATCATGAACTTTGCAGGTAAATGGATGGAACTCAAAGCCATTATGCTAAGTCAAGTAACATAGTTCCAGAAAAGCAAACAATGAATAGTATCCCTCATTTGTGAATGCAAGCACCAGGTAACTAGTTGTAAGGCAAACTGAGTAACGTTAATGTTATATTTCTCTTTATCCAAAAACAACTGTGCTTTTATAATGTGAATCACTTAACAGACTCTAGAATCAACCTACCATTTATTTTCAGACTTTGCAATCTTGGTATATGGGTGGAGGGTATGTATGCATATTTTAGAGTAATATAAAACTAAAAGGGAGAAAGTGTGAATCCCAAAATATGATTTGGAAATAACATATAGTTTATTTTCAGATGGCATAATTTTAGTATATGTGTGACATATATACATGCATATATTGAAACAATACAGATCAGAGGGAACAACAGCAACCAAAGAACTGGGGCAGGGAACTGACTGAAGCAGTAAAGTTCTCCACACAGGGGCTGGAGAGATGGCTCAGTGGCTAAGAGCACTGGTCGTTCTTACAGAAGACACGGGTTTAAATCCCAGTATCCACATGGCAGCTAACAACTGTCTGTAACTCCAGTTCCAGGGGATCTAACACCCTCTTCTGTCCTCATCAGGCATTGCATGACATGAGTGCACTTAAATATATGCAGACATAACACTCGCACACATGAAATAAAAAAGGAAAAGAAAAAAATGTTAAAAAGTTCTCACCACAAAAAATAATCCTCTGTTTTGAAAAACTTTGAAAAGACTCAAAGGGGGATACAGGATATGTATGCCAGAGTGCATGAACTTGGGAGGGGTGGGGGACATGGAGGGGGAAATGAGTCTGGAATGAACCGAGAAGTGATGTGTGAAATGCACAAATCTTCAGTGAAAATAGTAAAAAACCTAAAAATGAATCTACCATATGATCCTGTTATATCACTCCTCAGAATATATCCAAAGGACTCATCTTAGTGTAAACACACTTGTACATCCATGTTTATCACTGCTCTTTTCACAATAGCTAAGAATTGGAAACAACCTAAATTTTTCTCCCCTGAAAAATGGATAATGAAAATGCTGTACATTTACACAATAGATTTCTTTACTCAATGGTAAAGTCATGAAATTACAGCTAAGTAAATGGAACTAGAAACTTATAGTAAGTGAAGTAACAGAATCAAAAAAATAAGCAACATATATTATTACATCTCATTTGTATGTTTTAGCACCAAATCATTATATGTAGTATATATACAGATGTAACAGCATGAGCCAAGAAAATGGAAAAGAACTATGGAAGAGGAGGGAAAGAGCCTGAGACAGAGGCATAGGAAGAAACAGATCTTACCAAGGAGGAGAAGGATTGGGAAAATTGGGGTTTTCAGATGGGAAATGAAAAGGGAATGATATATAAGGATCCTTGGGGGTAAAGGGGAAAAAGCATGTCAAGAAAGGGTAGATAATAGGAGACAGGTACTATAAAGGAGAAAACAGGAAAAATGAAGGTAGTTTATTTAATTAGGAAGAGAAGAGGAAGGTTAGACAGGGAGAGAGAGAGGAGAGAGAGAAAGAAACAGAGAAAGAAAGAAGAGATAAATAAAGCTTAGGTGGCATAAAAAACCAGAGGGATAATATATATATATATAGATATATAATTAGTGTTTTTTCAACCTAAATTAAAAAAAACAACATCTAATCTAATGTGACTGTGGTGCATGGGTCCATCCTGTACCTGAAGGCTATATACTAAGAAACACAGTGCCAGACAGGAGAAAGTTCCCTTCGAGTTGTTGGTCAGAGTCATCATAGAGACTCCCAAAATAATAAAGGCAATAGCCACATACTTTGATTACCATCCAGAACATTAAGGTGAGCACCTATTGCTGAAGACAGGACATACCTCAAACTTGGAGCAATGGAGTTGGAATGGCCCTGCAAGCCTACTCCTTAAAGGCTAACTATCATAGTTCTTGAGGACATTATGTAAGTTGATAAAGGAGAAAATCAATCAGTGATCCAGTCCCAGCTTTAAAGTCTAATAACCACAACTATGACACACACACAACAAACTATAGCATTGCACTAGTGGCAATTTTATCTTGGGGATAATCATTCTAATTGGATTTATAGCCCTCTCAATGAGAGGGAACTCATGTGTGGTACTGTAAGCATAGTCAAATACACATGGCTGGAGAGGTCATAGAAGATCTTACAGAAAACTGTACCTCTTTCATAAAGGTAGACAATTGCAATTTCTTACTGTATGCTAAATTATAGGTCCTTATATTTACGTGTAATTATATCAGTCACCAGTCATCAAAAGGCTTCTTTTTGCAACAAGTGGAGACTAATTCAGTTTCACAACTGTTCACATACAGGGAATAAGGGTGTGTGAGATGCCCTGCCCTAAGTGACACATCTCCAATTGAACCTCTCCATTATCATGCTGCATTTATTCAGATGATGAAAAAGAAACTTTGGGAGCTGAAACACTTTATTCATATTTCAGAGAGGTATACAACCAAGTAAAAGAGTTTAAGGGCAGACTACTGAGAGAAATATGGTAGAACATGGTTCATTTTCCATCAGCATATACTAAATGTATTACTAATTCTGAATAAAGTGGGTTTTATGATATGAATTGCATATAATATGTAGTGTCCCTTAATCATAGGAACTCTCCTTAATAAGCCTACTTTTCTCCTGATAACTTCTGGTTGATTCCATCTATCGTTCCTGCTAGTCCCCTTCTAATTCCATGCCTTTAAAAGAATGGGTTCTGGATATGAGAAAAAGCAAAGGATATTTGCCTCACTAAATCTGACATCTTGGAGAACTTGAAATACACCATTCAATTTTCTACTAACATCTAAGATTTCTGATGAAAAGCTTGCTGTTATTTTGATAGATTTGAGTTTGTGAGGAACTTGATATTTCTGTTGTGCTATCGATTTTGTATTCTTGGGATCTTTCTGATCATGTCCATTTTCCACATGCTCCCTGTCCTTGGATTTGCCTTTCTTTTCCTAGATCTGTGGGTTTTCTGCTGTAATTTCATTGAGTAGGATTTTCATGTTGTTGGTTTTATATCTCAGTTCCTTCATCTATTCTAGCTTCTTATGCTTGCCTTCTTATGTACTAGATGTCTTAAAGGTGGTCATGGCTCTTCTAAATTTGCTTTATTGATATCTGAATACTGTAATTTCTGAACCTTGTTTCCAATCCTTGTTATTTTTTTTTGTTTTCCTGCTCTAGTTTCTGAATGATGCTTTCCACTAAACTTTTTTGTTTTCTGAGGTTCTCAGCCTCAGCCTTTAACTGCTGCACTATCCCCACAGCCCTCCACTAAACTTTTTTTAACTGATTCATTATCCTTCATGACTTACTTTTTATCAAAAACTCCAACTGTATGATGAATTTCTCAGATAATTGATGAATTTCTTGTCCAGTTCTTAAATTGACTTATTTACTTCATTTATCTGCTTATTTGAATCTTCTTTGAGTTAAATGGTCATGTTAAAATTAGATCTTTGAAGTCTTAGACTGACATTTCAATCATCTCAAAATACTTGAATTTACTCCTTGAAGCCTAATGCACTCTTAAAGGACGACTATTACTTTTTTCTTATTTCCTGTATTTCTGAGCTGCTATTTGAACATATATTGGGATGCATAACTGGTCTCCAAACTTTCACATCCACTCTACAGTAATCTATTCTTGTAGAAATCAAGCAATCTGGAGGACATAGCCTCAGAACATGAAGAATCCGCTGGTCATGGGTTCAGATTCTTAACTTTGTGCAGTATTCTATAGGTGGCTGGGCTGACTCCTCACCACAGAAGGTAACAAAAGGACAACAGGACAGTGAACTCTGCAGCTGGGTGTGACTGCTGTTTAATCTTCTCAGTTGGTTTATGGAAGATACTCCTTTTCTCTATGAATGCTTTACCTGACCATCACCCTCCCACACACTGTTGCATGATGGCCTCAAGCCCTCTGACTTACTTGCAGGTCCACAAGCAGTTCTGTCTTAAAACAATCACATTGATGCAGCCTCCAAAATATGGCAAATGTCACATGGGACTCTTTAATGCATCACAGAAGTTATATTCACATTATATCCCTGCATTGCTTATGAGGTTTGTGAGAACTGTGGGTCTGTTCTACATCTGGGCCTGCCAGTCTATCACTTACCTCCTGTTTTTAGGTTACTTTCTCCTGGAGAAGCATGGGTGGAGCTGAAGAATGCTTCCTACTTTTTTCTTGGTTTCTTTTCTGTTTGTCTCTGCTTTTCTATTTTCCTGACATCCTATTCTTTTCTTTTTGAATTACATGTATGGGGGCTGGAGAGATGGCTCAGTGGGTAAGAACCGCTCACTTGGTGCTCTTGCAGAGGACTTGGGTTCAATTCCCAGCACCTGCATGGTAGGTAACAACCATCCATAACTCCAGTTCCAGAGGATCTGATGCTCCCTTCTAACCTCTTTGGACATTGCATGACATGGTACACTTATCTACATGCAGGCAATACACTCGTCATACACATAAAATAATAAATATAATGTGTCTCTGTGAGCATTTGTGCACATGAGCACAGGTGGCCCTGGAGGCCTGAGGCATCAGATTCCTTAGGGCTGGAGTTACAGGTGGTTGTGAGTCACCTGATGTGAGTGCTGGGAACCAAAATGGGGTCCTCTGTAAGAGCAGTGTAGGGTCTAACTGCTGAACCCCCTCTCTAGTCCATGCCATCCTTCTTTTAACTCCTGTTTCTCTTCTTTTTCTCTCCTTGTAATGTAGTCTCTGCTCAGCTAACATGAGTTTATTTCATTTCTGGTTTATCTCATTTCCACATAGCATTTTCTTATGGGCTATATCATCTCAGAGGTCTGAACTATATCATACTTTCATTTTACTTTCTGTTGCTTAATATTTTTTACACCAACTGCTTTTTATTATCAAGTTTCAGAAAACTTTCATGAAATGTTTTCAAGCCCCAAAACTTTACAACTATGGCAATTATAAATTTTTCCATTGTTCCCAGTCAGCTCCAAACCGTTGTATAGAAAGCTCATTTTTCCATGCATGTAAATGATAGATACAGGCTATGAATTCTTTATACTATTTGGAACAGCTTATGCAGGTGCAGACAAACACAAAGCTTCCAGATAAATTGTACAAACTTCACAATATGAAATTTGAATGTAAAATACAAAATATAAAGTCTATACAAAACTCCTAAACATTAAGAGAATATAGCAGAACTGAAACTTATAACCTATGTGTGAAAGGGAGCCTTGTTTCTTTTCAAGTGATTTGTTTTGCTGCACAACAGTTGAAATAAGTATGTAATGCTTTGTGGTTAGTTTACACTATACACTCTGTGGATGCAATTTGTCTTCAGAATTTACCAATAGCAGCTGCACCCCAGGACCATGGTGGTTGTTGCTGTCTTCATCAGAGCTATCATTACAGGCTTCATGGCTCTGACTATCTCCAAAGCTTCCAGTGTTACCAAATTCCTTCCTCTGTTTCTCCAATTGTATCAGGAACTTCTAGTCTGGATAGCAGATTTTCTAATTTAGTAAGCTTGTCTGGGTTGATCCAATTGTTTTCAGAAAACTGCACATTAAACTTTATGTAAAGATCACCTTTTTCTTTTTTTAATTTTTAAAAAAATTTTTGTATGTGTATGAATGTACTGTCTGCATGCAGGTCTGTGCACCCGTGTTGTGCAATGCCGCGGAGGTCAGAAGAGAGCATTGGATTCCCCTAGAACTGGAGTTAAAGACAGTTCTCAGCTGCCATGTGGGTGCTGGGGATCAAACCCGGGTCCTCTGCAAGAGCAGTCACTCTTAACCGCTAGGGCATCTCTCCAGCCCCAAGATCACCTTTTTCAATGGGGTTATGATACCATGGCATTCCTTCACCCAGAAATACATGAATATTTTATTGATTCCTTAAAGATGAACTTCATACAATGTATTTTATTATATCTTACCCCTATATTAGTTGCTTTTCTGTTGCTGTGATAGGACACTGTGACGGAAGCAACTTAGAGAAGGAAGAAGTTATTTGACTGAAGGTTCCAGGGGTAAAGGCCCATAATGGCAGGGGAGGAAGCACTGTAGAAGGAAGTGGCCAAAGCAGAAAGCTGAGGGAACACATCTTCAAGCAGGCACAAGAAGTAGAGAGACAGACTGGAAATCTGACAAGGCTTAAGATCTCTCAAAGCCCCACCCCCCCCCGCGCCCCACCCAGTGCTCTGCATCACCCATCATAGCCACGCCTCTTAAAGGTTCCATGACCCTCCCCAAACAGTGCCATAAACTGGGGACCAAATATCAAGTGACTGAAGCCTGTGGGGACATTTTCATTCCATCCATCTTCCATCCTTGCTCTCTCAAATTCATTTTCTCAATTATAAATATTTTTTGTTGTTGTTTTTAAAGGCTTATTGAATCTAAATTGTATTTTTCAACTGCTCTTCAGTGTGAGTTCATATCCTGAAGTCTGGTCCAGGTACCAGTCTTCATATGCTTAAATAAAATGGACACTCCCTTTCACATCAGTTATCTGGTGTGCAAATATCCTCAGCTAGGCCTGGGGCTTCTTGCCCACCTCCATCAGGCATGTTGGATTTTTGTCTGGATTGGGATTGCACAAATCTTATGTATGCTGTCAAAATGTTGTGGGTTCTTATATGCCACTGTTCTGTGGTGTTCTAATGCCATTTCCTTGTATTCATCTATCAGTTTCTCTGTCTTCTCTTCCATAATGATCTCTGACCCTTGGGAGGAGAGGCTGTGATGTTGTAGTCCCATTTGGGGATGAGCAACCTGCAGTGACTTACTCTGGCAAACTAGCAGTTGTGGGTCTCTGTGTAAATCACCATCTCCTGCAAGAAGAAGCTTTTCTGGTGAGAGATGCGAGAGGCTTTAGGAGTAAGTTAAATATTCTTTTACTTTTCAAAGTTTGCAGAGGGCCCTGTAACGTTTGTCTGCATCTTACTTGGTAGACCAGAGTGGCAATGACACTTCTACCTTCAAAGAAGATGAAATCAAGAAGAGGGATTTTTTTGTATGTGTAAATTGCCTTCTTAGCAAGAAATTAATTGATTCAGTATGATCATAAGGAAGAAAAGAACTAATATCAACAGAGTCCATCATGTCTTGTTCCAAAGCTTCAGCTTCCATATACTAATAGAGAGATCAGAAAGCATATCTGGAATTTCAGAATTTATTGAAATTCCACATATAAAGTATAATGTGAATTGCTAGTACATAGTAAATTCTCAGTATTGCTGGGAATTAATGTTAATTTTGTTTGCATTTTAAAATCAGGGCAAATCCATTACTGAAATGGGGCAAACAAATTCTGAATAATCAAAGACTTAGAATACTGTGTGTTTATGTGCTGACATCTTTCTTGTGTAACCCTGCCGGCTGTTTCCTCTATCCTGCTAAATACAAAGCTCTCTGTGCTAACTCTTCTGGGTAAGAGAACCCAGATTATCATACTTTATTTACATGTACTAAATATTTATCTGTTATTTCAACAAAACATCTAGGATGACAGCTTTTAAACATCAAGAATATGAAAACATCCTCTAAAGCATCCTCTCTTCCACCAAAATACTGTACCATTGTACAAGCAATTTACCTATTTAGTTGCTAAAATAGTCCTTTTTCTTTTCTTTTTTCCTTTCTTTTCTTTCCTTGTCTTTTATTATTTACTTATTTACTTATTTATTTATTTATTTATTTATTTATGTTTTTGACAAGATCTACCTGTAGCCTCAGCTGACTTGGAATTCACTATGTAGATCAGGCTGTCCTTGATTTCACAAACATCTGCCTACTTTTGCCTTTTGAGTACTGGGATTAAAAGTATGCACAACCATGGTTGGCTAAAATAAAGTTTTCTTTATTTGAAAAATGTTAATAATAATAAGTGTAATAAAAGTTTTTTTTTTTTATTATTTACAAGTTGGCTGATACATAGTTTGTTAGTTACCCAGAGGTTGGTGGAATGTCTTTTAATCTTTCATGTATTTTTGATGTGGCTACATGTAGAAGCTCATGATTTTCTTGAAAATGATGGCTGTGATTTCTTCATCATAGTCTCCTTAGCACCGATATCTATAGCTAATGCATATTAAGCAAAGGCCAAGCATTTTTATAGGACAATGGACAAATATAAGAAAAGGATGAAACCACCAACTTTGGGGGCATCTATAAAGGGCCTAGGTGTAGGCAAATCCAATTTGAGTTAGGTATGCAGGAGCTGGCATTTTCCAGCCAGCACATCCCTGAGGCACAGGTGAAAATCATAAGATCTCCCTGACACCACCCCAGGGAAGAACAGCAGCTTGTGACAAAGCACATGATGGCAGGGAAAGAAAGCAACATGTGATGTACACAGCATGTGCTGTAGGAGGGTCTGGGATTGGTCACTGGCAGGTGGGGTCATCCTGCCTATAAAACCTGTCCATTTTGAATAAACTCTCTGTATTTGGATACCTCAGCATGTGTCTGTGTGCTGTGCTTTCCTATGCATGCTTCCTACATGGCTCACCATGGGAATAAATGGGGTGATACCACACCTAAGCACTCAATATGCTTTCCTTTACTTAATCAATAGGAGGCAAAGGCCAGAAAGGTGACTGGTAAGACTTTTCTCAGTAAATGATTGATTAACACTAACCAGTAACCAGTCATGAGAGGAAATTTGTCTTCTCTGAATCTTTGTGCACATTCTTTTGATTTCTCTGACCCAGGATCCTATGTCAACCTACTCTGTCTTTTATTATAAAGTAAGTCATACTCACTACTTCCAATTTCCTGATTTCTTTATTTCCCCACATCTACACTCTATTGTCATCCAAAATAAACTTAGAGATCCATTGCGTTTAAGGAGTTTCAATATTAAAATCTAATTACAGCATTATGATGATAATCCAAGCAATACCCATAATAACTAAAATGCACTCAGTGTTTAGAATATATCAAATAGCATTTCTTGCTTTATAACAATCATCTCATTGCTTTCTGACCACAGATTTCTGAGACAGGCACTGTTCTGGTGATGTTTTTTGCTGCTGTGATAAAATACAACAACAACAACAACAAAAAAAAACAATATAAGGGAAGATAGGATTTCTTTGATTTAGAGTTCCATGTTATAGACTATCATTTGGGGGATGTTAAGGGACTAAAGCAGCTCCTCATACCATGCCTCCACCATCAATTGTTGATAGAAAATAAGCACAATGTGCTTGTTTACCTGTTCCTTTGACTCAGCTAGATTTCTACACTCTTACACCACTCAAGTTTCAGCCCATGAAAAGGAGACACCTACATTCAGTGGGTCTTCCAACATCAATTGACAATCAAGAAAATACCCCAAAACATGCCCCATGGCCAACCAGGTCTAGACAATTCCTCATTATGACTCTTTTCCTAGGCGATTCTAAATTGTGTCAAGTTGACAGTTTAAAGTAAGCAGCAGTGGTTCTGCTCTTTTTCGTCCTCTCTTAGTAGTCGAAATATTTCTATGTGTGTGAATATAAGGCTGTGCATTAACTCTAGGGTTTATGCCCTGCCAGAGGAGAAAGCTGAGTGAGCACATCTTCAAGCAAGCATAGAATCAGAGAAAAATGGAAATCTGGCAAGGCTTAAGAACTCTCGAGGTCTGCCCTGCTTCCTCCAGCAAGGCCTCACCTCCTAAAAACTCTCAAAACAGCACCACCAACTTGGAATACAAAGTTGAAATACTTTGAACATAGAGTTCTACATCACCTCTTCCAGCTTCTTATATTAATAATTGTTATAATCTTGACATAAATGCCAACGATATGGAACTACTGTTACTATTAATTAGACGACAGACTTTATTTGGAATTTAAGTTTTGGTAACCAGTTTATCATCGTCGCACTGAAACACCTGTGAATAACTTAAGGACAAAGATGCACATAGGCTCACGGTTTACTGTTTCAGGTCACACCAGGTGGTCTCATTCTGGGGCGGAACATAATGCCTTCAAGGCACTGTGGTGCAGTTGGTTCTTTATCTATCCATGGAGAGAAAGCATATATTTCAGAATACAGAAAGGAAGCAGGAAAAGATACAACTCCTAATAGCACATTTCTAGTTACCTTCTTTCTCCACCTAAACCCTACCTCCCAGCTTCCATCACTCTTGATATGGCTTCATTTTTGATTCTCCCAAGAAACTGACCTTCTTAGGGCTGAGCCCTCATGGACACAGTCAGAGGGGCACTTCACTAATCCAGATATTTACTAACCCAGTCAAATTGATAGTCAAGATTAATTTTCATATCAACTTTTGCACTATATCTGCCCTCGTTTTTAATTTCTCATATCATGTTACATGGAGTCATCATGTGTCTTACTGTGATAGTCTCCATCTGTCTTGGCTTTTCATTATTTCAGAAAATAATTCTTCATGAACTTTATATGATAATCTTATATTTCTATATTTAGACAATTGATGTCTTTTTTTCATTAGACTGAAATTAAGAATTGGAGAGGAAATTGAAAAGAATGAAGGAGTAGACATATTACATTCTACTAGGAAGTATGTTATATGAACAAGATAAAATTATTTATGTTATTCATTTAAATATTTGGTTAAAGTGATTTCTATCTTGATTTATGTGTTGTTTGTTTTTGATTCACAGACTTCCTTGTAATCCAGGATATTCTCAAACTGGAGGTAGTGCCTTAGCCCCTTGAGTTCTTTGATTATAAATATAAACCACTGCACAGCTCACTTTCCTACCCTCCTTTTAGAGTGAGAAAATGTATGATCTATAATTCATATACATTTCCTTATTTTGAAATAAATATACATATATACTCATATTGATGCAATGTAAGATTTGCTAAGCTTGTGGGAAGCATATTTTTACCAAATCGAGTTCTTTTGTATGTAGCTGTGACCATCTTCAATATACCTTGGCATTTCTGGTTCACTGTTATTGTTTGATTGGTTTTAACTCCATTGAAATAAAGTTCAATGTCATTTACATTTGAGAACATTTTAGAACAATACTTTTCCTATAGTTTCACTTCGTAGACCATCCATTATTGGGCATCTCCCCTCACTCCCCTTTTATCCTCTTAGGGAATTTTATCTTCATTAGGACTTTCTTTGCTTTAGATTCACGTGTTGTGAGTCTTTAGTTGGTAATGAAACTATTTTCTTTTTTAAAAAAATATAATGCTTTTATTAATATTTTGTGTATTTCAGACATCATTTTTCAGTTTAGTTTAGACATATTCCACTTTCCCTTCCCCCCACCCCACCCAAGATCATGCATTCTGCCATAAATGTCCTGCATCTTTCACTCAGTCTTTTTTTTAATGTTTAGGAATTCACATTTTCCTCCTTTAATTTTATATTACTCTAGAATAGGAATACATACTTTACACCCATATACAGTAATTACAGAGTCTGAAAGTAAGCGGTGAGTGCATTCTAGAGCCCATTAAGAGTTTTACATTATAACAAAATAGTTGCTTTCAGATAAACAGAAATATATCAATAATGTTGTTCAGCTTGCCTTTCAACTGAGGATTTGGTGTTAGCATCCACAGATGAGGGAAATCATTCGCCATTTGTTTTGAGACTGTGTTACTGTTCCATCCATTTACCTGCAAAGTTTATGACGTCATCTTTCTTTACCACTGAATAGTACTCCATTGTGTGGATGTACCACATTTTTGTCATCTACTCATCTGTTGAGAGGCATTTGGGTTGGTTCCAGCTCTTTACTATTGTGAAGAGAGCTGCAATAAACATGGATGTGCATGTATCTTTGTGGTAGGATGAGCCTTGTGGCTATATACCCAGGAGTGGTATGACTGGGTCAGGTGGCAGGCTCATTTTGAGTCTTTTAAAAGTTCTCCACACTACTTTCCATAGTGGTTGTACAAGTTTACGTTCCCACCATCAGTGGATGAGTGTTCCCCTTTCCCCACAACCTTTCCAGCATTTGGTTTCTTTTGTTTTCTTGATCTTAGCCAGTATTATTGGAGTGAGATGATATCCTAAAGTGGTTTTAATTTGCATTTCCTTAATTATTAATGATGTTGAACACTTTTTAGGATGTTTCTCATCCATCTTTACTTCCTCACTGGTGAAGTCTCTGTTCAGCTCTTTATTCCATCTTTTGAGTAGGTCATTTGTTTTCTTAGTTCTTTGTTTTCTGAGTAGTCTATATATTCTTGACATTAATGCTCTGTCAGATGTATCATTGGTGAAGATTTCCTCCCACTCTATGGGTTTTCTCTTCACTTCTTTGATTGTTTCTTTCACTGTACAGAAGCTTTTGAATTTGATGAGGTCCCATTTGTTGACTGTTGACTTTATTTCCTGTGCAGCTTGTGTCTGATTTATAAAGTCTTTTCCTACACCCATGCTGCCTTTTTCTCCTATCACCTTCATGGTTTCAGGTTTCAGGTTGAGATCTTTGATCCACTTGGAGTTGATTTTTGTACAGGGTGAGAAGGAGGGGTTTAATTTTGTTCTACAAATGGTGATCCAGTTTTGTCAGCACCATTTGCTAAAGATAGTATCCCTTCCAACATTGAGGTTTTCTTGCCCCTTTGTCAAATATGAAGTGGCTGAAATGGTATTAGCTGAAGTTTGGATCTTCAATTTTATCCATTGGTTAAAAGGTCTGTTTTTGTGCCAGCACCAGGCTGTCTTTATGACTATGGCCCTGTAACATAGCTTGAAACTATTTTCTTTAAAGAATTCCAAAGAGACAGAAGAGTAGCTAAGAGCTCAGTGAGCTTTATTAAGCACCCAAGTTACAACAACTACTTGGCATTTTAAAAACATTTCTTGTCAGGGGTGGTGGAGTATGGCTTTAATCCTAGTGCTTGGGAGGCAGAGGCAGGCCGATCTTTGTGAGTTCAAGGCCAGCCTGGTCTACAGAGTGAGTTCCAGGACAGCTGGGGCTACAGGGAGACCCTTTCTGAAAAGATCAAATTTTTTTTTTCTCTTTTATATGTATGACTATTTGCCTATATTTAAGTGCAATCATGCATGCAATGCCCACACAGGTCAGAAGAGGGCATCAGATCCCCCAAGACTGGAGTTAAGGATAGATGCTAGGTGCCATCTGGGTTCTGGGAGCCAAAGCCAGGTCCTCCATAATACCAGTTGGTGATCTTAATGTCTGAGCCATTGCTCTAATCCTAGCTTGCCTTCTTGATATTGGTTTTTCCAACTTTAATGTCTACATTGAGAGAATGTTGAATTCTAGAAGGAGCACTTACTTGGCATTTTCCTAGACAATTCTGCTAATTTAAGCCCATCAAGTACCAATTGTGAAAGATCCAGTCCTTCCAGGCTATGTGGATCTCCAGTTATGCCCATGTGTGTGTGTGTGTGTGTGTGTGTGTGTGTGTGTGTGTGTGTGTATTTATTGAATAGAGAACAAGAGGAAGACATGCAGATAATGATCCTGAGGACAACTTGATGCATTACATGTTTCTCTAGTTTCACAGACAAGATAAATCAGGGACCTGAAGTACATTTCTTGCCTGAAAAAATGCTCCATTTTGAAGAGAGGAAATCAAGTTATTAACTCCTTCTGTATCCTTAGGAGGAGGAAATTAATATTCAGGCTTGTATTATATTCCCAAGCAGATATGGAATCAGTATATTTTAACCAAATGTTAGCTAACATGCAGTGTGCTAACAACCTGTAAGACAAGATATAAAGACATCACAAGAATGACTTCATTTATTCCTTATAGGTTTTTACATTAAAATATTCATTTTAATATAGGAGTCCTATCCAGGGACACACACTCTGGAGGCTCTCATTCTCTGGAACTTGGCCAGTTGTGGCCTGCTGTGTGAATCACACTCTGTTGTTTAAGGAAGCTTCACTGGTGAGAATTGAAGAATGCACTCATTTTCGTTCTGTTATGTTTCAGAAGGCTTAGGTGTAGAGATTAAACTGTAGATCTCTCTCCTAGGATTGGGCATTTGTTTTCAGATGTGTAGTCTCTGCATATAATCAATTGTGGAAATCTGCAGTAGCCTCTGTTGCAAAGAGAAACTTCTTTGATGAGTGTTGTATGTATACTTGTCTCTAAATTTGATATTCCAAATTTAGCATATGGGTGAGGGAGAGTTCACCTTACATAAGATTTCTAGATGTGCTTGACTAGACTCTAGTGGATGAGTTTGCATAGAAGGACATCTGGATATAAAACCTTGACTGGATAGGACTTAACATGAATGGCACAATACGTGAGTTCTGACTGGGAGAGTCAGGGTCATAAAGAGGGAGAGGAGTCTAAATTTGATTAAGAACTATTAAATGAAATGTACAAATGCTCAATGAAAAAAATATTTAAAATTTGCAAATGATGAAGCTGGAGCACAGAGTTCGAGTGCACACTGGGTCTGGAGATCAGAATGTGAAGTCTAGAGCTAGGGTAGCGCTATTTTTGCTTGGGGTGGGATTCAGTCTGTGCAGCCTTTCCTCTTCTGAATTCCACTTTATTCCTCAAAAGCCTGCTTTGTGCTCCACCATCTACAACCCCTCCTTTTGTTCTTTATTTAGAACAATTCCTCTTCATTTACTGACTATTTTGCACTTAATTTTTTTCCTTGTTTAAATGTAATCATAAATCTGTGATTTCAATATCTGTTGAAGTTTTTTAGATCCATCTAGCCTCTACCTTTCGTAATGTTCTGTGCCCAATGATAATCTTTTCTTCCATTTAATGGTTATAGCTCTTAACCTTTCCATTTATCAATAATTACACCACTTTCAAATGATCACATTTAAATAGAATTCTGGCAACCTTTTACTTTATGCCATTTAGCAATGCGTATGGCTGCATAGACAAACAACAAGACATAAAAGCCAACAAAAAAGAAAAAAAATGAATTAAATCTGATAGAAGCTCTTTTATAAAAATATGGCCAAAGAAACAGATTTTTGTTAGGTGTATTTCTGGAGCATTTATTTATTTCTCTCTCCCTGTTTCCTGGCTCTATTTTCATTGAAACACAATTTTTTTTTACCACAAGCTCCATATTATTTATGTTGTAGCCTTGTCATCTTTAAGGAAAGCTTTATAAGGAGAACCTGACATTATCAGTTATTCCATTAACTTGAAACTTCAAACCTAGTAGCTGTGAGATATCTTTATCTTGTGTGGCCATATGCTCTACTAATTTATAAAATAAGTTTAACTGAATTTGGAGAAACAATGCACTAGAGGGATGGCTTAGCAGTTAAGATTATGTACTGCTCTTCCAATGGACCAGAATTCCATTCCCAGCAGCCATGTCAGGCTGCACACAGCTACCTCTAACTCAAGCTTTTGTGGGATTTGAAGATTCTGTCTTCCAAGGGCTCCTGCACCCACATGCACACGCACACACACACACACACACACACACACACACACATGATTAAAAGTAAAATAAGTCTTAGAAAATCATTTGGAGAAATAAGCATGTATAAGAAGAAATGAGCATTTCAACCACTTTCTCTCATGTATGCTCAAAGTCATCCTTTGCCATCTCTTGTTGTTTCTTATTGCTTTAATTTTTAGAATTATCTCCAAGTACAATGACCCATCATAGTCTCCTAGCTTACCTTTCTTTTTAACCTAAAACGACTTCCACATTATTCAATGTAACATCTTAGTTTCCTTCTTTTTCTCTTTTCATTCTCCTGTAAAGAGAAATTTTATTGATTTTAAGTTTTATACAGTAACATTTTATTTATTTTTTTCTTGCTTGTTTCTTTGTACTTTTTAAATATACTTTTATTGATGTTTTTTGTATTTCTACATCATTTTTCAGTTCTATTTAACTATATTCCCCTTTCCTTTAACCCCACCCCACGCAATTCATCCCAGGTATGCTCTGCGCATAAATGCTGCATCTTTCTCCTCAGTCTTTTTTTTTTCACTGTTCAGTCATTGGTGTCTATTGATCGTTTTTTTGTTTTTGTTGTGTGTTTTGTTCCAAAGCAGTACGCCCAACTCTTTTGTTACAAAGCTCAGTGGAGGCCCTACTACAAGAAATACTACACTGGGTAATTGCACTATGATATCAACAGATGAAGGGATAACCATTTCGTCGTTATGTTTTTTTCGGGACGTGTGCTTACTGTCACATCAGCAGTGAATGTCCTCTAGTAACATTTTATTATATTCAAACCTCCTGCTCTACCCACACCCCCATCCTACCACTCCCACCCCAACCCTCTCATCATGTCGTCTACTGGCAAATTCAAATCCCCACCTATCTTACATAAAACCTCTGAGTAGGGCGAAGGAGAAATCATATCCGATTACAGTGTTAATGATCTATAATTCTTACAGAAAGATGTGCCAAGCTTGGACCAACTCTTTCCTTTGGATGTAGTTTTGAGCCAGAATATACCCAGGTTTCTTGGACTAGGATTTTCACTCTTAGCTTGTTTCTTACACACTGCTTATGGATGTCAGATATGGAGGGATTTTCTCAATTTTCCTTACGTGTCAGATATGGTTTGCTTTTGTCCTGATCACAAGTGAGTTGTTTACAGCTCTTGCATACAAGTTACATGTTCCGAGGCCTCACACAGGACAATGACCCCACCATGGACCAAGGAGGTTCCTTCACAGAATGATTTCCTACCAAGGATTACGGTGAATAAAGTCAAATAGCTGCTCAGTCCTCACAGCAGACACCAGTTAGCCCACGGGCCTCCAATCTGAGATTCTCTGAATGGCTGTAAGGTAATTTTGCAGCTTCACACTATAGCTCTATACTAGTGTCCTCCAAAATCCATTGACTTCTCAGATTCTTTTTTTTAATTTTTTAATTTTTTATTTTTTATTTACATAATGGACTTTTAAAACTCAAAATTCTTCTGTAGATCCAAGCAAAATTTTGAATAAAATTCATATGAACCTATGTTTTTAGTGATAGCAATGTTAGTTGAACACTTGTTCTATGGCAAAGCTTCTTCATACATGAGCATATTTAATCTGTGCCACAACTATGAAATGTAACAAATGAAGATTATAAATAAAACTAAGACTTGCATAATGGACTTTTATTTATTTATTTATTTATTTTACATAATGGACTTTTTTAAACTTTTTTTTTTTTTGGTGTTTTCGAGACAGGGTCTCCTGTAGCCCCAGCTGTCCTGGAACTCACTCTGTAGACCAGGCTGGCCTTGAACTCACAAAGATCTGCCTGCCTCTGCCTCCCAAGTGCTAGGATTAAAGGCATGTACCACCACGCCTGGCCATAATGGACTTTTAAAGATTTTTTATTGATGTATTGTATATTTCATACATCATTTTTCAATTCAGTTCAGGTATATTCCCCTTTCCCTTCTCCCACCCCATCCCAGATCATGCATTCTTCCATAACTGTCCTGCATCTTTCTCTCAGTCTTTTTTTATGTTTAGGAATTCATTTTCCTCCATTAATTTTATACTACTCTAAAATATGGATACATACTCTCCACCCATATACAGTAATTACATGGTCTGAAAATAATTGGTGGGTGGATTCTAGAGCCCATTGAGAGATTCACATTATAACAACATAGTTGCTTTCATATAAACAGAAATATAACCATAATATCATTCAGCTTGCCTTTCGTCTGGGGGATTTGGAGTTAGCATTGACAAATGAGGGAAACCATTATCCGTTTGTCTTTCTGGGACTGTGTTACTTCACTCAGTATAATGGCTTCAAGCTCCATCCATTTACCTGCAAAGTTCATAATGCCATCTTTCTTTACCTCTGAATAGTACTCCATTGTGTAGATGTACCATATTTTTGTCATCCACTCGTCTGTTGAGAAGCATTTGGGTTGGTTCCAGCTCTTCGTTATTGCAAAGAGAGCTGTAATAAATATGGATGTGCATGTATCTTTGTGGTAGGATGAGTCTTTGGGGTATATACCCAGGAGTGGTATGACTGGGTCAGGTGATAGGCTCATTTTGAGTCTTTCCATAGTGGTTGTAAAAACTTACATTCCCATGAGCAGTGGGTGAGTATTCCCCTTTCCCCACAACCTCTCCAGCATCTGTTGTCATACTGGAGTAAGATGATTTCTGAAAGTGGTTTTAATTTGCATTTCCTTAACTATTAATGATGTTGAATACTTTTTAAGACGTTTCTCAGCCATCTTTAATTCCTCATTTGTGAAGACTCTGTTTAGCTCTTTACTTCATCTTTTGAGCAGGTCATTTGTCTTCTTACTTCTTTGTTTTTTGAGTAGTTTATATATTCTTGACACTGTCAGATATATCACTGGTAAAGATTTCCTCCCACTCTGTAGGTTTTCTCTTCACCTCCTTGATTCTTTCTTTCGCTGTACAGAAGCTTTTGAGTTTGATGCCTTCCTGTGCAGCTGCTGTCTGATTTAGAAAGTCTTTTCCTACGCCTATGCCTATGTCTTATAGGTTGTTGCCAACTTTTTTTTCTATCACCTTCAGGGTTTAAAGCTTCACATTGAGATCTTCGATCCACTTGGAGTTGATTTTTGTACAGGGTGAGAGGTCAAGGTTTAATTTTGTTCTTCTACAGATGATGATGATCCAATTTTGCCAGCACCATTTGCTGAAGATGATATCCTTCCTCCACTGAGGGTTTTTTCCCCTTTGTCAAATATGAGGTCGCCGAAATTGTATGAGGTCAACTTTGTATCTTCAATTTTGTTCCATTGGTCAACAGGTCTGTTTTTGTGCCAGTACCAGGCTATCTTTATGACTATGGCCCTATAATATAGTTTGGAGTCTGGTAGGGCAATCCCCCCTGTATTGCATTTTTTCACTCAAGGTTGCCTTAGCTATTTGGGGTCTTTTGTTTTTCCATATGAATTTAAGGATTTTTTTTCTAAGTCTGTGAAGAAGCTCATAGGGATTTTGGTTGGGATTGCATTGAATCTGTATATCAATTTGTGAAAATGGACATTTTTACTATATTAATTTTCCCAATCCATTAGCATGGGAGGTCTTTCCATCTTTTGATGTCATTTTCAATCTCCTTCTCCAGGGATTTAAAATTTTTGTTGTAGAGGTCTTTAGTATCTTTGGTTAGTTTTGCTCCCAGGTATCTTATTATTTTTGAGGCTATTGTGAGTGGGAAAGTCTTCTTATATTCTTTCTCAACTTGTTTATTGTTGGTGTAAAGAAAGGCTACTGATTTTTCTATGTCTATTTTGTAACTCCACACTTTACTAAAACTCGTAATCATTTCTAGAAGTTTTCTGGTGGAGTTTTTAGCATCCCTTAGGTAAACTATCATATCATCTGCAAAAAGGGATAACTTAGCTTCTTCTTTTCTGATTACTACTACTCCTTTAATTTCCTTTTCTTGTCTTATAGCCCACGGAAGTGTTTCGAGCACTATGTTGAAGAGGAGTGGTGGTAGAGGCCAGCTTTGCTGGGTTCCCACCTTTAAGGGAATGGTTGCAATTTTTGTCCATTTAGAATGATGTTGGCAGTGGGTTTGCCATATTTGGCTTTAGTTACGTTGAGGAATGTTCCTTTCAGTCCTATTCCTTCTAGGATTATAAACATGAAGGGATGCTGGATCTTGTCGAAGGTTTTTTCTGCATCAATTGAGATGATCATGTAGTAATTGTCTTTCAGTCCATTTATGTGTTTTATGATATTTATTGTTTTATGTATGTTGAACCATCCCTGAAACTCTGGTATGAATTCAACTTGACCATGATGGATGATCTTATTGATGTGGGTCTGTATGTGATTTGCAAGTATTTTGTTGAGAATTTTTGCATCTATATTCATTAGTGAGATGGGCTATATTTTTCTTTTTTGCTTGTATCTTTGCCTGGTTTTGGGATTCAAGTGATGATGGCTTCATAGAGGAGTTTGGGAGAATTCTCTCTTTTTGTATCCTTTTAAACAGTTTGAATAGCAATGGTTGTAAGACCCCTTTAAATGTTTTATAGAATTCTGCCATGAAACCATCTGGACCGGGGCTTTTTTTTAGTTGGGAGGTTTTTAATTACATCTTCAATTTCCTCTAGTATTATGGGTCTGTTTATACTGTCAGTCTCTTCTTGGTTAAGCTTTGTTGGTTCCCAGGATTTCAGATATTCATCCATTTCTCTTAGCTTTTCAAATTTAGTGGAGTATAGATTTTTGAAGTATTCCCGTAGGATTGTTTGGATCTTTTCTTTGTCTGTTGTGGTGTTTCCCCTTTCATCATGAATACTATTGATTTGGAGTTGCTCTCTCTCTTTTATTTTGTTAACTGGGCTAGAGGTCTGTCTATTTTGTTTATTTTTTCAAAGAACCAGCTTTTGGATTTGTTGATTTTATGTATTGTTTTCTTTGTTTCTATTTCATTGATTTCTGCTCTCATTTTTGTTATTTCTTCCTGTCTGTTGGGTTTAGGGTTCATTTGTTGTTGTCTCTCAAGTGTTTTTTAGTTGCAGTGTTAGATCATTCATTTGTTCCCTTTCTGGTTTTTTCTGTTTGTTTGTTTGTTTTATGTGGGCACTTAGGACTATAAATTTCCCTCTTAAGCATGTTTTTAAATTATCCCACAGGTTTTGTTGTGTTGTATTGTCTTTTTTGTTCTGTTCCATGAATACTTTTATTTCACTCTTTATTTCTTCCCTGACCCATTCATTATTCATTCATTATTCAGGATTGTGTTGTTTAGTCTCCATGTGTTCTTGTAGCTAGTTGGACTTATTCTGGTGTTCATATTGAGCTTAGTTGCACTGTGGTCTGACAGAATGCATGGAATAATTTCTATCCTTTTGTATTTATTGAGGTTCCTTTTGTGCCCCAGTATGTGGTTGATTTGGGGGAATGTTCTGTGAGGTGCAGAGTAGAAAGTATATTCTGTGATATTTGGGTGGAATATTCTGTAGATGTCCGTGAGGTCCATTTGGTGTATTGTATTGTTCAGTTCTGATGTTTCTCTGCTGATTTTTTTGTTCCATTGATCTATCCAAGGGCTCAGTGGGGTGTTGAATCTCCAACTCAGTGTGTTAGGATTAATCTGTGTCTTGAGTTCCTACAGAGTTGTGTTTATAAATATAAAAAAAAAAAAAACCAGAGTTTGGTGCATAGACATTTATGTTTATGAAGTCTTCATGGTTCATTATTCATTTGACAAGGACGTAATGGCCCTCTTTGTCTCTTCTGATTAATTTTACTTTGAGATCTATTTTGTCTGATATTAGAATAGTCACTTCAGCTTGTTTCTTGGTACCATTTGCATGGAATATTTTTTTTCCATCCTTTCGCTCTAAGGTGGTGTCTGTCCTTGAAGTTGAGATGGGTTTCTTGTAGACAGCATATAGAAGGGTTCAGTTTCCTAATCCATTCTCCCAGTTTATGCCTTTTGATTGGGGAGTTTAGACCATTAGTATTTAAGAGTATTATTGAGAGATGTGTTTCTTCCTTTTACCTTATTTTTTGTTTACATTCTTTGTCTAGGTTTATATTTACTCTGTTATGATTTTGTTACTTTCTCTCTTTAATTGTTTAGGGAGAGTTGCTTCTTTCCTCTGTTCTTTGGATTGCTCAGAGGATTTTCTGAAGTGTTGGTTTCTTAGACATGTATTCTTTCATCTTGTTCATGTTGTGAAAGATTCTTCTTTCTCCTTCAACTATAATTGACATTTTTGCTGGGTATATTAGTCTGGGTTGGCATCTAAAGCCATTTAGTACTGGTAATACCTTGATCCACATTCTTCTAGCCTTCATAGTTTGCACTGAGAAGCCAGCTGTAATTCTGATGGTTTTCCTTATATGTAACTTGTTGTTTTTCTCTTGTGGCTTTCAGTATTTTTCTTTGCTTTGAGCATCTAGTGTTTTAACAATTATATGGCATGGGGAATTTCTTTTCTGGTCCTGTCTGTTTGGTGTTCTATGTGCTTCTTGTATTTGTATGGGTTTGTTTTTCTTTCAGTATTTGTCTTTGCTTTGAGCATCTAGTGTTTTAACAATTATATGGCATGGGTAATTTCTTTTCTGGTCCTGTCTGTTTGGTGTTCTATGTGCTTCTTGTATTTGTATGGGTTTATTTATTTTTTCAGTTTGGGGTTTTCTTCTATTATCCTCTTGAAGATCTGATCAATAATGTTGTGTTGGGATTCTTCTCCTTCCTCTATCTCTGTAATGCAGTGGTTTGATCTTTTCATTGTGTTCTACATTTCCTGGTTGTCCACTCTTGTGTTTCTTTAAATTTTTCATAATCTTTACTTGAACATTCTAGCAGCTCCATACTGTCCTACAGGTCTGATATTCTTTTTTCTGCTTCTTCCATTCTGCTTCTGAGTCTTTTTCTCATCCTTTCCTGTTGATTGGATGAATGTCCAATTTCCTTTTTCATTTCGTCCTGTGATTTCTTTAGTATTTACACTTCTTCTGGAACCTGTCATTCTCATCTTGTATCTCCTTGGTTCATTGGCCATTTTCTTTTTTCATTTTGGCCTGGGATCTTTTCAGTGTTTCCACTTCCTTCTAGAGTTTGTCATTTTCTCCCTTTAGTTCTTTCCAACGTTTGTCATTATCTCCCTCTAGGTCCTTTTTGAGTTTTTCAATCTCTCCCCTTAGTTCTTTCCAACATTTGTCATTATCACCCTCTTGGTACTTCTTGAGTTTTTCATTCTCTCCCCTTAGTTCTCTAATTTCTTTGAATATGTCCATAATTGTTCTTCTAAGGTCCATGTCTTGGTTTCCTTCCAGGGAGATCTTGTTGTAGGAGACTTCTGTAGGGCTGGTAGAGTTCAGTCTAGATTTATTATGAGCTTTTCCCATTGTGTGTGTGTGTGTGTGTGTGTGTGTGTGTGTGTGCCTGGCATGCAGATTTCTTTGTTTATTTGTTTCTTTGGGTTCTGGTGCCTCAATGTTGGCTGCACACCTGGATCCTCTGCAGAACTCATAGAGTGGCAGACAGCCATCCATAACTCCAGGTCCATGGAATCCTACACCTTCTTTTGACCTGTAGAGGCATCGCATTACACAGGTATACTTACATAGATGCACACGATACACTCATGCACATAAAATAAAAATAATAGGCAATAAGCCTTTACCTTTTATGGGGGGAGTTCGGTCCCCTGGCTAACATCTCCTTGGCAGAATAATCCTCAACAGCCTGGAGATACTGTGCAACAGTGGCAGCCAAGTGTCTATATATATCCCAAATCTAATTGGCTATTAGCTCTCTCCTTGGAGGAATAACTCACAGTGGATGCCACAAGCTTATGTCCTCTAGTGGTTAGGAGATGTTATAAGCCACACTAAGAACTTGTCACCCTTTATAGAGAAACCACAGTTTGCGGATTAGCATACCATCCAAGCATCTGTGTCTATGCTCACAGCTTAGCTTGACATAATAAGTGGTACTGCTTAAATGCCTGTACATCCAATAGCTTGTGCTTTGTTAATATGACTAAAAAGGGTATCACTGGGAAAGCTGTCAATCCATGAAGGGAAACAACCTGAACAGACTGGAGTCCAAAATGACAACTCCAAAGAAATTAGACTGTTTTCTTCTCACCCACTTGTGCCCCTTTCCCAAAGCCCAGGGAACAAACTGTGGAAGAGGAGGCGTGGTAGATTGTAAGGGCTGCGGAGAGATAGGGGTGAATCATGAGACTACAGGAATATAGTCTGGACTCCTAATTGATCAACATGCCTGTGCATACAAGCTTCTCCAACTGGACTATGGGAACCTTGGGTTTTTCAAAATTTGGACATAGATACTTGCAAAATGCACCAATTACCTAATTGTATGACAAACTGAGTAACATCAATGTTATCTGCAAACAACTGTGTCATTATATTGTAGAATCCCTTAAAAATAAAAAATAAAACAAACAAAAAATAATAAATAAAATAAAAATTTAAAAAGAAACAACTGTCCATCTCCTATGTTGTCCATTCTAAGTTGTGATGTAAAATGTATTTCATATCAATTGTGTCCATTTGTCACACAATCTACTACATATTAATATATTTGTCCAGGAAGCTTCTTTTCATGCAGCAACTCAACAATGCAGGCTAATTCTACCTTCACTATTATACTTTGGATACGATTATGTTTGAACACTTGGTCCCCAAGAGGTGGTGCTATTTGTTCATGTTGTAGAACCTTTAATAGGTAGCGGGTCTGGCTGCAGAAAATCGGTCACTGGGGCACAGGTTCTGAGGGCTTGACCCACTTCTGGCTCAGCTCTGCTTTCCATTGTGCTCAGCTGGGAGCAAGCTCTTGAGTACCTCAGCCAACATGGACCTACCTTCTGCCCTACCTTCTCTGTCACAAAGGGTTGTAGTCCCTAAAACTGTGATGCAAGATGAACCCTAAAGTTAATTGCTCACAGAGATGCAAAACAAAATGATCACAGCGATAGTTGGCTTAAGTAGATGCGACAGGCAAGGGGCAGCTATAGAACCCTGCTCTGGATAGGATATGAAGCTTACATTTCATGCCACAGCTCAGGGATCCTAACCAAACAGACTGATGTGCCTGTAAGAAAATAGAGAGCAGGCTGGAGAGATGGCCTAGCGGTTAAGAGTGACGACCGCTCTTGCAGAGGACCCGGGTTCGATCCCCAGCACCCACATGGCGGCCGAGAACCGTCTGAAACTCCAATTCCAGGAGAACTCCAGTTCCAGGGGAATCCGGCGCTCTCTTCTGACCTTCGCGGCATTGCATGACACGGGTGCACAAACCTGCATGCAGACAGTACATTCATACACATACAGAAATAAAAAAAAAATGTTAAAAGAAAATAGAGAGCAATGATATTTTCATTTTCAGGAGAGAGGGGAATCGGCGTGGTTTTGAAGCCTCAAATGCCTTACATACTTTGAATTCCCTCTTTTTTCCTGTTGCAAGACCTTTTATTTGTCTGATCAAGTTATGGTTTAGATAAGCAATTAAACTCTCACCCTGTTTCTGATAGGGGGAAACTGTGATCCCTTCTTGGGTTTTCTAGTTTTACTAATAAAATAATTTTTGAGGGGCTGGAGAGATGGCCTAGCGGTTAAGACCACCGACCGTTTTTGCAGAGGGCCTGGGTTTGATCTCCAGCACTCACATGGTGGCTGAGAACCATCTTTAACTCCAGTTACAGGGGAATCCGACGCCCTCTTCTGACCTCCGCAGCATTGCACGATATGGGTGCACAAACCTACATGCAGACAGTACATTCATACACACAAAAAATAAATAAAATTTAAAAAAAACTTAAAAAATAAAATAATTTTTGAAAAGACACGAACTGAAGCTTGAAGAGAATTTTGTTAGAGTTTAAAGAAAACACCCTCAAGAGAAGGCAAGCTCTAAATCTCAGCGGCTGCCCAGGAGATTTGAAGGAAGAGAAGGAAAGGGAACATACCATTTAAGCTTGCATAGAGCTCAGACACAGGGCCAACTAGCAGCCACAGCAAGGAGGGGGAGCTTTAGAGAAAGAATGTTGGGGAAGCCCAGCACATTCATGAAAGCACATGCCTAGGAAAAGGCTAGAAGAAGAAGAGAGCTTCTGCTTCTCTGGGGTTCATAAAAGTGGGCAGACTTACAAAGCTGCATGTCTGTAGCTTGGTAAGCTACCTCATTTGGGGCAGGAATTATGGCAGGAAAAGTATACGATCTCATTAAAGAATTAATTATTCCACCTATTTGTTTGGATGGTTTAGGTGAGTCTCTCCTCCTAGGGCTGGTCCATGATCAAGTGATTTACCTGATTGAACTGGACTGTTAGATCTCCACCTAGAACAAAAATTGTAATCTCTTGACCAGAAAGGTTTCTGTTTACTGCTACTATAACACTGTCTCTCCCTTTGCTACTGAGAATACCCCAGCTCTGGAGCGGGAAGACTTAAAAGACAAGAACATTATCTGTTTTATTATCATTGTGTTTTAAATATGTTAGTTCTAACAAAATTTATTTAAAATAAATTAAGAAATAAGGTTTTTATTTAACATTTAGTGTAGACAGATAAATGAATATTGATTCATATGTCTGTTAAATGATTCAACACATCTAACTTCTGCTCAAGTACTTGCTTTATAATCCACCAAAGCATGTGGATTATAAGGGAAAGGAAAACATGTGAAGGGGAAACAAATAGGCTGTAATAAAAGGATTATAATTTGATACTTTGTTCCTATGTGATTTTCTTTGATTGCAGGGCAGCTACACATAGCAACATGTTCCTCCAATTCTATTTTAACTTTGAAAGCTCTATATTTCTTGTTAAAATTTCTGAGAATAGTATCTATTTACTATCCAAAAGAAATTAAATCAACCTATGGAAATGAAAAGTGCATCACCTGATTACTGAAGTATTGTTTATAACTGCCAGAAAATGGAATCAAGGCAAAGTCCATCCCTGAATGGATGGATAAAGAAAATGTTCATATTCTAAACAGAACACTTTTAAGTCATTTGAAAAGCATAGGCTGTTTCTGTTTGTGACAAAATGAATGGACCCCCACAAGATTATGTTAAATAAAATAAGAGGACAGATAGAAAATCTTACCTGATCTCATACATAAGTGGGGTCCAAAGTTGATCTAATAGTTATGCAGACATCCTGTGTGCCTCAGGAAAGAATTAGTATGCTTAGGAAAGCTGTTCTGGGTTTAATTTTATTTTTGTCTTTGAATCTCCTTTCTGTCTTCCTTCTCCAGCCTCTGACCTCTAGAGCATCTCAGGTTACTACAAGGAGTTTTGAAATTCAAAAACAATTTTCAACACAAAATTAAAATTTAATTCATCTTAACTTGGTAAAAAATAAATAAAACATAAGTAGTGTAATGAGATTGAACAATAAGATATGCAGCTGTCAAAGGATCAAAGGACAGTGTGAGGTGACTGCAAATGTCCACTGTATTTGTCCAGCTGAATGTACTGTCCATGTATTTGGAAACCAGACTTTTGACTGCCTATCTTGATATTCTGACTACGCCATTCACAAAAACCTCAAAGGGAAAATCCTGATATGAAAGTTTAAAGGAAAAAGGAAATAGGTCAGGAATACAAAGTAGAAAATGATAACTGACGTATCTATGGAAAGGATCCCTTATGTAAGTACACCCATGTGATGCAATGTGTGCACAGGTCAGAAGAGGGCATTGGATCCCCTGGAACTAGAATTATGGATGGTTGTTAGCCACCATTTGGATGCTGAAAATTGAACCATGGTCCTCTGTGAGAGCAACCAGTGTTCTTAACCACTGGGCCAACTCTCCAGCTCCAGCTGTAAACTTTAAATTAGAGGTTGACTTCAGGTTATTAGTAGGGTGAGCACTACAGCAGATTATGTCAAGACCGGCAGAAATATTGGCCTCAGAGGAGCAGTATGATGTTCTGCGGGTTGAGGCTGAGTGCCTTACAAACAGAAGGGTCTGAGTGTTTTCTCCTACTTGCAGACTGAGACTATCTGTTTTACACTGGGCATTATGGTGTAACCCTATTTACCATCTCTATATTCCAAGCTTGTTTTCCTTGCAAGAATCCTGTGTGAATGAAGCATCTTAAATGCATCTTACTGGACACAAAATCTACACCACAATTTTTCCTTGCCAAAACAACTTAGAACAAAAGGGTTTTTAGCACATCTGCCTCAAGATACACTGAAACACAAACTCCGCTTCTCCATTTTTTCAATATTTTAATTACATTTCCTCTTTCCAAAGATGCATTTGTATATAAAATGTTTATGTGCACACTTATGCATATATGGGCACATATTTCTTTCTTCATGGTATCTTTTTCAGTCAACTTGGTGAAGTAAAATCCAGGAATACATGACAAGATCTTCCCTTTCTGTAGGTACTATTGTGGAATATATGCTTAGAGTGTTAAACTAAAGTATCTTTTTCTTCAGTTCCCTCTGGAATAATGATTCTTGGCTTTTTGTACTGCTAACCTCCTTAGCAATCTAACAAGCTAATAACCCTCTCTTTATACCACATTAAATATACTGATAATGTCATATAAAATATCAAACATTGTAAATTCCTAACAATCCTAGTCAGCAATATAGTTAGTAAAACAACTTTGGTTTATTAAAAGAAAACTTAATAGGCATTGATGCAGGGTGGCATGTTCAGATGGGTGAAGAGTCTATGTCACAAGAAGATGGCAACATTTGATTTAGCTTTACTCCTAGACTTATTTCTAAATAATATTTGCTCTTTCTGCTCTGCTCTCTCTTATGCTGAGCTGACTCTGTCCTGTGCTCATTCATTCAAGGTAAGCCAGTGTTTACTCAGCATCTATTGCTTGCCTGATACTGTGCTAGGGCTAACAAACCTGCTAGTTGATGGATATGTTGCAATCGTTAACATGTGAAGATACTGAGACACAGATTGGAACTGACACAGGCAGAGCCATACACAGAATAAATAGCAGAATCTGCCTTGTCTTTGAGTGCTATCTGAATGTAGTCTCTCTGCTATCTGAATTAGTTATTCTTTGTTGTGATAAGACACCATGACCAAAGGAACTTATAAGAGGAAGGATTTATTTGGCTTAAGTTTCCAAAGGGGTTTGAGTCCATGTCCATAATGCTGGGTGAGGCATGGTGGCAGTGGTGGCCTGAGCATAAACTTGAGAGATCACATCTTCAAAGAGACATTGGTAGGAGAGTGAATGCAAGGCTTAAAAACTCCATTGACATACTTCATTCCGCATGGCCACACCTCTGAAAGGTCCCATGATCCTCCCCAAATAGCACCATAAACTGGGGCTTTAGTGGCCCAATACTTGGATCCTATGGGGGTCATTCAAACCATCATAGTATTCATCTACATTTTTACCATTGAGTATATCTCATTGGAATTTCCGATTCTTCCTTTCATGTTATATTAGAAATGGGTTCTCTGCAGAAAAATAGTAAGTTAACTTTGTATATATTTAGGGAAGTTGCCCATTATAGTCAGAAACACACTGTACATAATGAAGCCTCCCTGGCCAATAAATAATAATGATATTGTAAAGAGAATGAATGGTAGAATACAGGCAGTGTTTGTTAATGGGAAGCAAGGGGTGCTTGGCATCAGTATGAAGTGGCATCCAGGAACAGGAGAGACCATGGCAAGCCACAATGTACCCTATATTGAAAGTAAGTGGTCACTAGCCACTAGCCAGAGAAGACAAACTATTGGACATTTTAAATGCTTTCCCTGTAGTATAAAATAGTCTCTTTTTATGTTAGATAATAACATGCAAGTATGAGTTTCTAGATAAAATCTTCCACTTTAAACATGTTTTAAAAACATTTCAACATTATTTTTAAAACAATATGTGAGCCAAAATAAACCCATCTGTTCATCATATTTTGCCCACAGCAAAAAAAAATCTTTTGTAAGAGATGAAAACAAATGTACTCTCTCCCAGAATCCACCTTAGTGGTGTGTTTAAAAGAAAAATCTATATGGGTTATACTTGATGTTCCAATTATTCTACATATTATGTTTTAACTGAGGTTTTGCATTGCATGTTTTCTAATTTGTAATTTTTCCTTTACTTTAACTCATGTGGAACTTTGAACATATAATAAGATAGTTATGAGAGTTAAACAATATCCTTATTACACAAGAATACTGAAGTTCAAAGGGAAATCGAGGTTCAAGTAGCACAAGAGCTAGGGGTGCTCCAGAGAGAAAATAAAAAAAAGAAGCCTCAGGACTTTGATTAAATCACCTTTTCTCTTTGCTCTGCTCTCTCTTATGCTGAATTGACTTTGTCCTGTGCTCACTCATTCAAGGTAAGCCAGTGTTTACTCAGCATCTATTGCTTGCCTGATACTATGCTAGGACTAACAAACCAGCAAGTTGATGGATATGTTGCAATAGTTAACATGTAAAGATACTGAGACACAGATTGGAACTGACACAGGCAGAGCCATACTCAGAATAAATAGCAGAATCTGCCTTGTCTTTGAGTGCTATCTGAATGTAGTTTCTCTGCTATCTGAATTTAGGCTGTCTGTAATCGGGAAAGTCCAAACATCTCATACTAACAGCTGGTACCTGAAACTCCAGAGGAAGGAATGTGTGTCAGCAGCAATGTCCTTGTCACCTGCTCCATCACTATTAGAGTCTAGTGAGTATGATATGAGTTGGACCAGAGCTGAGAATTATAATTTGAGAATGGAACACTTGGTACTCTACCTGTGCATTTGGAGACCATAACCAAAGGTGACCATATGAATTTAAAATTTAGTTTAAACCCTTGACACCATTCATCTCTTGCCTAGGCACAAGAAATGGTAAGTCTGCCTTCCCTTTACTACCTCAAATTTATAGTTTGTTTGAACTCCTGCTCGCTGAAGAATGGAGCATTGTGAGAGCTTGATCTGGAAGCTCTTGCACTCTTAGTGTGTGAGATTTTTTGTTATCAATGTCCTTTGGGCAGATAGCAGTAGGGGAGAAACCTTGTAGAAAGAGAAAGTAGTAAAGCATGTGTTTAGATTGTATGCTTCTGGTAGATACTGTCCATTTTTCACATTTACTGCCAAGACAGCTCTGGTTTGGGATAAGGAACGGTCAGAACTATTATGTGACTTGCTTGAGGTTTCATAGCTAGTAAGATTTAGAGGAAGGATACAAACATAACACGTGCTCTCTCTAGCTCTAAGTACACACTGCAGTCTTTCTAAGCTTGCTGTCGTAAATGACCACTTCCCCTTTAGCTTTCAAGAGTTGGCACTCACCTAAGTTCTATTTGTTTTCTTCTTCTGGCCTTCAGGGTCTATTTAATCACGGTTCTGCCTTGTCCCTCTTGCTACTCTTTCCAGGATTTAAATCTATGTTGTCAGAATAGTATAATTTTATAATGCAATAATGGATTAGCTTCCTACATTCACTGAACATTAGTTCTCACTTGTGGTTATCAGCATTGTCTAGCAGTAGTGGTCAACTTTATCTTCTAACTACATTATGAATTTCCATTTTTACTGCAAAAATCAGTCTATGAATCATTGTTAACATCTTGTCTCAAAATCATGTGTTGCTTACTGATAATCCTTTTTGGATTTTGAATTTGTTGCTAGTCATATCACAAACTTCTAACCACCAATCCCTAAAATGTTTACATATTGGAGAGTCCATCTCTTGACTTCCCAACATTTTTTTATGTGTATGAGTGTACTGTCTGCATGTAGGTTGGTGCACCCGTGTCGTGCAATGCCGTGGAGGTCAGAGGAAGGCGTCAGATTCCTCTGGAACTGGAGTTAAAGTCAGTTCTTAGTCACCATGTGGGTGGCAGGAATCGAACCCTGGTCCTCTGCAAGAGCAGTCGGTGCTCTTAACCACTGAACCATCTCTCCAGCCCCGACTTCCCAACTTTTATGATGTCTTTGCCAATTTTGACCCTCTGTCTCAAATTTTAAATGTCAAGTTTATTGGTTCATTTCTCTCTGGAGGGGGTCTAAATTTGATTAAGATCTATTATATGAAATGCACAAAAACGCAATAAAATATTTTTAAATCTTTATAGCCATAAATATATTACTTACAGTACTTACACTAACACTTTACACATAACTGATATTTTTTTATAATAAAATAAAAAGAAAAAAAAAAAAACAACAAAAAAAAATAAAAAAAAAAAAGGGGGGGATGTAAAGGGAAATGAAATCAGAAGGGAAGGGAGGAGGGAGGAAAGAGCAAAGAAAAGTTTGAGGGAGATGCTAAACAAAGTAATCAAGAAGTACTGAACATGGCCATCTTGCCTTAGAGAATGAGTCCCATGTTTTAAAAAGTTAATATGTCAGCATTGTAGACTTGCAATCTTCCTGCTCAAGACCCTGATGGCAACTCATAAAGGAGTGCACCTGGCTTAGCTCTTTTTAATTTGGTCTGAGCTTCACAATGCAACCTGTGATCATTGCAGAGATGTATGACTTCCATAAATAATGTTTATGGAACACCTGCTAGGCATCAATATGTTTCCAATATATGTCAACTGATGTCATACTGTGAGACTGTGGGTAAGAAGAATTCATGGGAGGTGTTAAAATTCTGTGGGAGTGGGCTGTGGGGTAACATGCTGAATCCTGAGTCAAAAGTTCTGCAAAAGCCAATGAACTCTCAACAAACTTCAGTGACCTGGCTGCTCTTGGTGTCATGGTGAAGCTTAGTCATCAGTGGCAGATATCAAGGCTATCCATAGGTGATTCTTCCATATCACAGCCAAGTGAGATTGCCCCAGGAAGTCTATGCATAGATTAAATCCTTTAGCAGTAACTAAAGCTATGCAGAAAGTAGTCAGCCCTTGTCCCTGTACAGAGGCTTGCATACAGATCATACATACCAGATGGGCTCTCCAGGGTTGAGAAAAGAGGAATGTTTAACTCAAATGGTTTCAAATATCTGTCTGTCAGATATTGTTTTGCCTCAGTAACATTCTGGTGTGTTTACAGACTGTAATCCCCTAGTAAGGACTTGAGTTGGGTTTAAGTATATGTGCTTTGTATAAAGGGGTTTCATCATTTCTAAGATAATCTCATTCTACTCCCAGTGTACCAGAATGAAATTAGAAATGAGACCAATTCTGAGAATCCATCTAATGCCATTTGGGTAGCTTATTGTGCCCTATAGGTCTTAATGTTTAACTTTCTCTTGCCTTAATAGTTTAACCTTGAGATTTTATTTCTCCTTCCTTAAGGATTTTAACACTAATCCTCCAGTTACTTAGCCTGGAGGAACTCTACAGATTAGATCTCATACTCTGATCCTCTGTTTTTATCCTTCTTGACTTAAAACAGTAAAAGTGACAATTTCATGGAGCTACCTAGTCACTTTTCCTCTTATTTAAAATGATTTGAAATCAGGTTGATTTGTTACCCTCTCTGAAATGTGAGTTGTAATTGATGCTTTGTAGAATACCTCTAAATTGAGAACATGACTGAATGCCATTAGGCTCAAATGATCTGGTTTCTCAAACCATTTTAGTTTCAGTGTCGTAAATGGTTCAGGAATTTTCTCTTCACATAATAGGGTCTAAATTAATGGATGGTGTTCTGCATTCTAAGACATAACTTGAATTGTGATTTACTAAACTGTCTCAGTATTCAAGGAGAAGCTGAGAATGTCAAAGACACTGATTTTCAAGTGCTGGGTTTAACACCATACAAAATAACCCTATATACAACTATATTATTTTATTCCTTACTGGTTTTACTCTTGTCTGTATGCATCTGTATGTGTGTAGTATATGTCTGTGTTGTGTGGACATGTGTGTGTGTGTGTGTGTGTGTGTGTGTGTGTACAGGTGGAAGCATCTGTATACACATGCAGAGGCCTAAGAAGGATGTTTGCTATCCTGCTCTATCATTTTCACTTTATTGCTTTGAGGTAAGATCTTGATTTGAATCTGGAGCTGAATGTCTACCAACAAGCCCCGCCCATCCCTATGTCTCTGCCTACAATGATATTGGAGTGATAGGTATACCCTACAACCATGCCCAACTTTTTATATTGGTGCTTGGAGTTTACGCTCAGGTCATCATGCTTGCTCAGCAAGTGGTTACACACTGATACATCTCCCTAGTCTTTCGGCATGCCTTTAAAAAATTTTTTAAATTTATTATCTTTTTTTATTAATTTTATTTATTTCTGTATGTGTATGAATGTACTGTCTGCATGCAAGTCTGTGCACCCATGTCGTGCAACGCCACGGAGGTCAGAAGAGAGTGTCGGATTCCCCTGGAGCTGGAGTTCTCCTGAAATTGGAATCCCAGACGCTCTAGGCGGCCATATGGGTGCTGGGGATCGAACCCGGGTCCTCTGCAAGAGCGGTCAGTGCTCCCAACCGCTAGGCCATCTCTCCAGCCCCAATTTATTATCTTTTTATGTTTATGAATGTACTGTCTGCATGTAGGTTGGTGCACCCGTGTGGTGCAATGCTGTGGAGGTCAGAAGAGGGTGTCGGATTCCCCTGGAACTGGAGTTAAAGATGGTTCTTAGCTGCCATGTGAGTGCTGAGAATCGAACCCGGGTCCTCTGCAAGAGCAGTCGGTGCTCTTAACTGCTGAGCCATCTCTCTTGCCCCCTTGACATACCTTTTTAACCAGAAGTTAAGAGTGGGTGTGGTGGATGGGATGGGTATTGTCCAAATGAATAATGAAATGAAAAAGCAGGTTATCTTATCTCCACTTCTAGCGTGGTAAGCCTTGTGTTCAGTGTTAAAGTAATCGCTGCATTAAAATCTCAGTACCAGTGTAGGAAATCTATTGTGACATTCCTTTTCAAATGAGCAACATCCAGCAGAGTTAAGTAAATTAAGGTTATCCAGTCCTTTAGTGTAAAGGCAAGAAACGGTTCTGATGCCTAATATTTCAAATGTCAGATTATTTGTTCTACTGTCTTGACTTTCAGAATTACACATTTCTTTTTTTAATTTTTTTTTGTTTTTTATTTTATTTATTTACTTATGTGTATGAATGTACTGTCTGCATGCAGGTCTGTGCGCCCGTGTTGTGCAATGCAGCGGAGGTCAGAAGAGGGCGTCAGTTTCCCCTGGAACTGGAGTTAAAGATGGTGGGTGCTGAGGATCTAACCCGGGTCCTCTGAAAGAGCAGTCAGCGCTCTTAACCACCAGACCATCTCTCCAGCCCCTACACATTTCTTGAAGTATATGTTTACCCTCCTAATTTTTCTTTAAATAAATAAAATAATACTGTACATTCATGAAAGCATTGAGCATCCAATGACTTTGACGTGTCTCGCCATTATTCCTTGTCACAGCTGTCTCTCTGTTAACAACCACCCTGACTCTCCATCTGGATTCTCTTCTCTTCATATTAATCTTCTCAAAATAGCTGCACCAGAATTCTGTTAATTTTAAAATGTACTTTACCCTTATCATCTACAGGTCATAAATATTTTTGTTCATCAATAGAGAAATGATTAAATATTGACTGAAAAATAACACATTTTATGATCTTGCATATTATTATAAAGTAACAGAAACAGTGAACCATGGTAGATTTGACCCAAAATTAATTCATTTCATCCCTTCTCTACCAGGCATTCATTCTCTGAGTTGTTGTTATTTCTTGTCATTGTATATATTATTTGTAATCTTTTTCTGAAAGGGTAACTCCTTTTTCCTCTCCCACAGCTATCTACATCCTCTCTGTCTCAGATAAATGATTGATTTGAAATCACAGTTATAAAGTAGAGGAGACTTATCCATAATGCCCATTAATACAGTGTCCTCCAGTCAGACAACATCATTTATAACCTGAGAGGGGAGGCTGGGACAGTTCCCTATCTATAGCCTTAGCTCACCTATTTATGCAGCCAGAACCAGTGATTTGGGTGGTCAGGAATCTCCCAAGGAGCAGTAAATACACACAGACACACAGACATACAGACACAGATACACGCAGATGCAGACATAGACACAGCCACACATGTGTGATACACACACACGTGCATGTGCGTGAAGATATAGTAGTGGATTGAGATGTTCATATAATAAAAATCATATCAATGAGGGGATACCCAACTGGAAAAACAATTCTAGATAAAAAATCAAATCAGGTGGCAATTTAATGTTTATAGGATAAGAAACAAACTTTTCTGAAAGGGTTCCATGATAGAGTCTTCCTCTAGTCCTCAAATATTATGAATGGAGTGTATGTTTATAAACAATTCTTGCTTCACTTAGGAATTTGTACAATACAGGTGCTCAATAAATCTGTCAAATTAAGCACTCAGAGTGGGTTTCAGCAAAACCCTACACAAAAGGGGGTTTAAATGAGGGTCTTTTAATGGGAAATAACCACAATTGACAATTTTCTCCTTGGTTCTATAGCGCCACGCGCCACTATGTACCCGAGGATCAACGGGTGAGTGTAGAAGACTTTTCATGGTGGAATATAGGGCCAAGGCTATGAAGGTTATGTGATCAGTGTAATTTGTCTTTTTCTAGGTGTTTCATTATCTATCAGTGGAGTTTTGGAGTTGTTGACTGAATATCTGTTATCATCTATTGAGAACATTGTTCTTTCCTTTTTTTTTTGTCTTTTTATTGAAGTTTTGTGCATTTCATACAATGTTTCTTAATCAAATTTAGACCCATTACCCCTTCAATGCCCCACCCCGCCAGAACTCATGCATTCTGCCATACCTGTCTTCCATCTTTTTCTGTCTTTTTAAAAAAATTTTTTAATGCAGAAGTTTACTGTTTTGGCCTGAAATGTATAATCATTTAATGCATGCTATTGTGGATTTTTGGTAAAATATCGAATCCCCAGACATTCACATTTTCATTTGCACTGAAATTTTTAACCTCAATCATGAAGAAAACAAATATCTAAAGTTAAAATGAAAACTGATGCAAAAAACTAATTTATCTATGATGAAATGACACTCAGTCTTAAATTTCTATGCCATGATGTAGGATGGAGGAAATCAGAGCCATGTGTGCCCAGACAAAACACAAGTGTAGACTACATGCAGGTGAACCAGCAATACAGTTAAAAATTGGGGCTGGAGAGATGGCCTAGTGGTTAAGAGCGCTGACCGCTCTTGCAGAGGACCCGGGTTCACTCCCCAGCACCCACATGACAGCTGAAAACCATCTTTGACTCCAGTTCCAGGGGAATCCGACACCCTCTTCTGACCTCTGCAGTATTGCATGATACGGGTGCACAGACCTATATGAAGACAGTACATTCATACAGATAAAAAATAAATAAAAAATTAGAAAAAAAATAAATGCATTTTCTGACATATAATGACTCCAAAATATACAAGGAAAAATAATGGATAATGCACTCCAAATTATCAAACATCATTTCCAAGACGGGAAGGTGTGAACCAAAGAGCAATCTCATACTCCAATTTAGGAAACATGAAAGACATTTTTTAAATTAATTTATTTGTATATATATTTTTATCAAATCTAGACCCGTGTCTCCCCAACCCCCCACCCCACCAGAGCTCATGCATTCTGCCAAACATGCTTTTCATCTCCATGAAAGACATTTAGACACAGTACAAATGGACTAACAGGTTTGTGTTATTGAAAGTAGGCAAAAACAGTAAGAGAATGAATAAGAATATATAATTTCTAAAAACAGCAAGTTATTATATAAACCAATCAAAAGTTACTTTAATTGAATAAAAATGGTGGTAGAGTATAGATGAAGAAGCATAAACAAACCAAGCTACATAGTATTCAGAGAATTTAAGGTGACTGAGGTGACTCCAGCTGTTTGGAGTCTTAATTTTATTGAGCTCATAGCCCACAAACACAGAGAAAAATAATGCTGGTGTGGTAGCCAACTTCTGACCTCTCTCCATGCTTCTGAGACTTGTTGCCTGTGTTCTTCATCTGACAGGAAAGGGTAGTTATCTCTGCAGGGCTGATTTATAAAGGGCCTACTCCCATTCATGGCAGGGTAGCTTAAGACCTAACTACCACACCCTAATTGCTAATTTCTAATATCATGTCCTGAAGAGTCAGAATTTTAACACAAGGCTTTCGTACAAATACTAATATTCAGTAGTTAATAATGTTTTTGTGCAACACTCTCCACGAGGAGAGGCCAAACCTAGTGACTTGCTTCTGAAACACAGAACATGATAAGCAGGGTTGGATGTCATTTTTAGGGTGATCCCAAAATCCAGAGACTTCCATATTGTTGAATTGATGTTCATTGTCAACTGGACAGAATCTAGCATCACTTGTGTGATGGTTTGAATGTGTGTCCCCCATAGGCTCTAGGTATTCAGACGTTTGTCTCCAGTTGGTGGCGCTGTTTTTGGAGGTCTTGGGGTGTGTGGCCATGCTGGAGGAAGTGTGTCACTGGGGACAGGCTTAGTGAGCTTACCAAGCCTCGAGGTCTGCAGTTGCTTCCTCTCTGCTTCCTGTACTCTTTGCGAGATGTGACCCTCGGTTTGCTGTTCCAGATCCAGCCGCCATGCCTCCCGCCACAATGGACTCTAATTCCCTGGAACCGCCAATCTTAAGCTCAAATAAACTCTTCCTTTTATAAGTTCCTTGGTCATGGTGCTTTATCACAGCAACAGAAAACTGACTAATACAACTTGGAAGCCCTATAGGAAATTACTTGAATTCCATTAATTGGTTTGGAAGCCTTGTCCACCGTGGGTAGGACCATTCCCTGGTGGGAATCCTATACTGCACTGGTGAAGTAAGGGGTCTGAGGAGCAGTCAGCATGTATATACCCTCTTTGTTTCCTGGTTGGGGGCATGGTATGGCCAGCTGCAACAAACACTTGCCACCTTGACTTCCCCACCACGATAGACTGCACTTTGAACTGTGATATAAAATAGCCCATATGTCCTTAAGTTGCTTTTCTTGTCCAAGTATTTTATCATAACAAGAGTACATATTTGTAATCCTGTCTCTCAGGAGGCTGATATAGGGGATTAAAATGAAGTCAAGTCTAACCTTGCATTGCTAGAGAGTTCCAAGTGCATTTGAGTAACATAGCAAGAAACTGTCTCAAAACAACAACACAAAACAAAACAATAATCCCAAACCCAAAATGTGTTCCTTCTCTAATAGAAACCTGGGATGAGAGTTAGACATCCCTGTCACCTGATGACAGTCAGACAAGAGATTCTGGAGCAGAAGACACAGTCAAGACAGAAGATTTGGAATGCGATGAAACTGTGTGATCATAAATGTTGGTTAAGTCATACATTTTTGTAGAATATGATTAAAAATAGATGCTGGTACGGGCCAAATCATAGGCTATCAAGTGATTAAGGAACAGAGGGGAAAGGATCTGAAGCCTAGGTTGTTTTCCAAGGTCTGCGGGCTTTAGTAGTGGAAATAAATTTGAAGTGTGCTGTTAATTTGGCAGGCTCCTGGAGACAATATTCTCAAAGCATGAGGTACTCTTTTATAATCAATCATTGTCTCATGCTGAGTGCTAGCAATATCTTCATAAAGAGATAAAGGCCAACATCTTCAATCCCTCGAGGAGAAAAAATGCAATTGTTTGGGGTGGGCTATGTCGGACACTGTTCTACATGACTATGCTATGCTTAATATCCTTTTGATCGTTTTGAGAGGTCATCTCTCCCTATAGCCCTACTGGCTTGGAACTCGCTATGTATAGGATGCTAGCCTTGGACTCACAGAGATCTATCTACCTCTGCCTCCCAAGTGCTGGGATTAAAGGCTTGCACCACCATGCCCATCTTTAATTAATATTTTTACCATGATGATAGAACCTGAGTATTACTTACCTTGCTTGCTTTGTTGTGGATAATTAAAAAAAATCTAGTGATATTTGGCAAGCTGCAGAAAACAATGCTGTTTGACTATTCAAGCTTAATGATAAAGGCAGGTTACAACTATTCTAACTGAAGCTAATATTTCCAAAGTGATATATTCCTTACATCTGCTTAGACCTGATAAAAAGCATTTTCTAGCTGATGTTGAAACTGGGAAACAGCCAGGCCCCTTGTACCCTGTGTTCTTGTATGAAATTGATACACACATGAAACAACAGGAATGAAGAAAAGATTAACTGAGTCGTAATCATTAGGGTTTATTTTCCCCTTTTCTGTCCTCATTTCTTTTCAATTATTTTTAAAATATGGCTACTTTCTCTTCTTCCCTTCCACAAACATTTCACTTTACAAATAAATACACAGCAAACAGGATTATATTGTCTTCTGTAACAACCAGATTGTTGCCAAATATAAGCTATTGATCTCTTTGTATAATATAAAGGTTTCTTGTCAGAAAAAAGAATATAAGGCTATTTTGCAAGGTAAAACACTAATCCAAAGCTATATCTGTCCATATTTCTAGGTATCATGCTCCATTGGCTGGACTTGTATACTAACCTGGACAGGTTTACCCCAGTTACAAATTATCTGAACACTGGGAGTGTGCATGTAGTTTCTATTTCTTGTAGATTAAACATAAAGGTGTTAGAAGAGCCAGGATCAGGGATTTCTGTGTGGTATTAAACCCTGTTTAACATCCTTTCTGTGGGCTATATAAGGAATATTCCTAGTTATATACAAGTTCCTTGTAGGGAAGAGAAAGAGAGTAGATCTAAGGCTGGCTTTGTTTCACTGGAAGCAGGAGTCTTTCATCAGTGTGTACTATTTCTGCTTGGCTCATTTTCTCAAACATCCTAATTACTTCTATAGGAATGAAAAACATCTAGTCACATATTCAAATTACCTGCTGAAATCAAAGGCCACATGAAAAGGATCCTGAGATTAAAGGGCATAAAAAGGTACAGTGGGTGAAATATTTCAGTGCCTTTTTAGCCTGAGTTTGCATTTTTAACTTTCACTTGGGCAAGAGAGAGTCAAGATATTGATTGTTTAATTAGATTATTAAGTTTTATCATAGGAGCTGGGGAAATGACTTAGTTCGTAGTGTTTGCCATGCATGAGAATAGGGATTCAGATTGCTTGCCCCCACATACACAAGCAGTGCTTGGGTTTGGAGACTGGAGGATCCCCAGGGTTTGTTGGCTAGGGAGGCCAGCTGAGTTACTGAGGTCCTGGTTCAGTGAGAGTTTCTGTCTCAAAAAAGAAAGTGTAGAGAAATCTGGAAAGACACTTGACATTAGTGTCTTGCTGCCATACTCAAATGCACACAAATACGCAAATGCATGAATGCTTACCTACACACACACACACACACACACACACACAACTCCAAGCACACACATAATAAATAAATTGTACAATGTGTTCAAAGATTTTCTACTTACTCTGAGTTCTCCAGTTCTGCATATGTTCATAACCAGATAGAGAGCATCAATAATACACTATTTTTAATTCCTGTCCAGTCTGTAAACATCCTTTGAGACTAGAAACTCACTCTTAGGGAAGTCCCCTCAGCCAAATCCTGTTCCATTTTTATGTCCTGAACAATTGTATTTGAATGAATTCTGTGGGGACTTTGAAATAAAATTTAAATCACCAAAAATAATTGCTAAGTCAGAGTGAACATTAGCCAGCAGAGCTCACAAGCAGGTGCTGCAGATTAATTCCATTTGTTTCCAAACCAAGGTCAAGTTTTATGTTTAGAAATTGATTCTAAAGGCAACTGTCGGATAAAGGAATGTAAACTCCTATGCTTTCCTTCCATTCTATTCTATTGGTTTTTACAAGAATGCTCACAGCCAAAGGGCAGACATTCAAGGTTTATAATGTCTTTTGTGGTTTACAGTTCTGCATTTTCTATCGCAGTAACTAAAATAATGATAATAAAATATGTGCCAAACACTGAATGTATAATAACTCACTTAATTTTCTAAATCTGCTAAGGCAGGTACTCTTATCAATCCTAGAAAGGATGTAATTTTCTCAAGGTTGCACAGCCATGTGTCAAATATGTCAGCTAATTCCTGGTAAGTCGGCAGTTGAAGGATAAAGAATGTTTGATATAATCAATGAGAAGCTGTATAGGAGAGGAAAACTGGATCTAAGGAATGGATGGGAGCATACCTGGTGTCCGGGGAAGCCAGTAATGCAGCAGCAAGCACCCCCTCTGATGTTTCTGAAGATGACAGATTCTCTTTCTCATGAATCTGTTCAACTGTTATGGGCTAGATGGGAAGAAAGGAGTTCTGAGCCAAATGGCGTTTGGAGTGGAAACAGGTATTTCGACTAACCAACCCACCAAGAACATCAAACCTAAATGAAAGATACCCATAAAAGGGAAGTCTGGACATTCTTAGGAAACCATAAAACGAACATCATGTGACCACACTGAACAAGGATGTCATTGTGATGAAGATACTATGCTCTCCATGCACTTTCCCCTTCCACAAGCCATGGGAACTTCCTGTCTAGAGTGCAATGGCAAACTAACCTATCATTTAATCATAAAGGAAATAATTTTTCATTTTACCATTAAGAAAGATTTAATATCAGAATAGAAGACTTATTTTAAAATCAGGTTCTTTGAAGACATTTGTTTCTTTGGAAAAATATCTATAAATTTACATTCGCTTTTCTCTTTTAGCATCACTTCACTGTAGATCTGTAGGATTCTGAGCATCTGGACCTGAATCTGGGAGGCACTTCAGCTTTCTCGGAAAATGCAGTGTCAGGTATTTTTATTTATCTCTGTGTGCCTAATCCTCCCTCTCTGCTAAAAATTACATAGGTACTCTCAGGAGAAATTAAGACTTTTACAAATAACAGTGAAATGAAGGAGTTCATTATCACCAGCTCCAGTTTACTTGAAACACTGAAGAGGGTCTGTTAAGAGGAAATAAAAAAAAATAAAAGAGTAACACTGATAGAAAGAAATTGTACAAAACTTTAGATTCTCTGGTAAAAAATGATCATATAGACAGATGTAGTAACTTGTAATACAGTACGGGGATGTGTGGAATATAAGTTTCAAAGGCGCAAAAGAAAGATAAAAAACTGAGGTTGATATGAGTCACAGTTTTGCACATTATTTCAGTTCAATTAGTGTCAAATCATAAGCGAATGTTCTTTCAACAGTTTATTTCACTGCAATCGTAATCCCTCTGGGTCTGTCACACACAAAATTTAAATAATGTACCCAAAAGAAAATGAAAAAGAAATCAAAGCCTGTTGCTAAACTATTAAAAGCACAGCAAAGTACAGAAGAAATAAGCAAGAGAGATAAAAAGCAGATTATAATAGCAACAAGATACACAGAAAATAAAAATAGCAATAATGTGTTCTTCCTATTGGTAATTACATAACTGTAAATGGATTGAAATGAACAGTAAGAAAGCAGAGTGGTGCTAGCATCCACAGATGAGGGATACTATTCGTTGTTTGTTTTTCTGGGACTGTGTTACTTCACTTAATATAATGTCTTCTAGCTCCATTCATTTATCTACAAAGTTCATGATGTTGTCTTTCTTTACCACTGCATAGAACTCCATTGTGTACATGTACCACATTTTCTCTATCCACTTGTCAGTTGAGGGGCATTTGGGTTGGTTCCAGCTTTTTGCTATTGTGAATAGAGTTGCAATAAATATAGCTGTGCATGTATTTCTGCAGTAAGATGAGTCTTGTGGGTATATACCCAGGAGTGGTATGACTGGGTCAAATGGCAAGCTCATTTTGAGTCTTCTAAGGGTTCTCCACACTGCTTTCCATAGTGGTTGTACAAGTTACATTCCACCAGCAATAGATGAGTGTCCCCTTCCCCACAACACCTCTCCAACACTTGATATCGTTGGTTTTCTTGATCTGGCCAGTCTTATAGGAGTGAGATGTATCTTAGAGTGGTCTTATTTGCTTCCCTAATTATTATGACGTTGAACAGTTTTAAGATGTTTTTCTCAGCCATCTCTAATTCCTCCTCTGTGAAAGTCTCTATTCAGTCTTTGCTCATCTTTTGAGTGATTCATTTCTGTCTTCTTTGTTTTTTGAGTAGCTTGTATACTCGTGGAAATTAATGCTTTGTCAGAATGTATCTGCAGTGAGGTTCCTCCCACTCTTTTAAATATTTCTTTGAGAAGGGATGCATATTAAAAAGACAACAACAGAAAACTGCATCAGAAAAATTACTGAAATGGTAATCGGAGGGGTGGGAGGGCGGGAGAGGGACAACGGGTGTCTATCGATTAATGTATATTTAATTGACGTGAGTTAAACAAGTACCAATTTTGACCAGACTCTGTCTACAGGTTACTGGTGTTTTAGGACTTAGTAAAGTAAATATGTGTACATTAAACAACATTGGTTTTAAAGGTTCTGAAAAAAACGTTATGCACCTGAGTATTGGAAATATAAATTGTTGTTGTCCACATTTGTTTTACTTAAAATCTGTATAACAATAACTTTGGGATTGGCACATACAATTGTTCTCTATTTTTTCTCTGAGCATTGCACTACGTACAACTTTAGCATTCTCTTTTACCCTGTCAGGAAGATTTACCTTAAAAAAATTTAAGTTTACTTCCCAGTTGGAACCACATACAGTCCCCCAAACAGCTTTGGGTGAATTTTGATGAAATCTGTGCCTTGCTCCAGCCTATACGTATGTGTATACAACTGCCTTTTTAGAACTCATGGCGTAAAAAGACAATAACGAAAATAAAAGGGGGGATACAGATATTATTTCAACCTTTTTGGTCAAAAACCTTGCAATACAATCTTAAAACTGAACTATGGGAAAGGATTCTGTATGTTCCAAGGTCAACTATTCACCACTTAATGGCTGTGAAAGAAAAGATAACAACTTTGCTTTGTAGTAGGATGTACCAGGAAGTGCCAGCAGAAAGGTTGGCCGTCTGAACATTGAAAGGAGAAAGAGCTTCAGATTGCTAACAGAACGTCAAACTCCCTCTGTGGATCTCTACTTGTATACAACTATTTATATATGATCCTAATGAAACTTACCTTTTGGTGCTGCAAAGTTTTAATGGGAGAAACTTTCTTACCTCCCCCCTACAAAGAAAAAAGGAGAAATATTGAAAATGATGAGATCATTCTCTAACCTGTAAATGGAGCACCGTTATAAAGTAATCTCTTAAAAACTGGTAAACACTTACTTTATGTAGACTAGATAGCATAGCGAACGTGTGAAAGTGATTATTCTCTATTCAAACAAATAGAATACTAAGAGTCCTCCTTAAGCTATGACTAAACAAAATATATTATACAAGAGATCTCTGATACAGCAATGGATTATTCTACCAAGGAGATGTTGGCCAGGGGATCCAAGCCTCCCAAAAGGGAAGACTTCTTGCCTGGTAAACTGGAGGTACCTGAAAGAAGGAGGCGATAAGGCCCTGCTGTCATAAGACTATGTAAACATGGGAAGTTTGTATTGAGACTGCACTTGTGCCAGGTGACTTGAATGTACAGTTGGTCTCTAGAATACCAGAGAGTGTTACCCAATAGCCACTAAAACCTATAATGCAGACGGTATAGGTCCCTCCTTGAGTCAAGCAAGACTCCCTGTCAGCTACTCAGTAAACCTCACCCTGCCTGGAATCTGTGCAGTCAGTGGCAGCCATATGGCCTGTATAATCCCAAATCTATTGGCTATTGGCTCTCTCCTTGGAGGAATAACCAGGTATTGATATCCACAATCTTACATACCTCTAGTGGTTAGGAATGTTTACAGCCAAAGTAAGGCCCTGTCATATTTTCCCAGAAGAAAATCATAATTCATGGATTAACATACCATCCAACATCTGTGTCTATACCAAAAAACCTACCAATAACATATTAGTATGTTTAAATAACCTATATATCTAATTGCTTGTGCTTCATTAGTAGGATGAAAGGTTATGCGCTGGACAAACTGTCCAGCCTGAAAGGAAACAGCCAGAATTGAACCGAGTTCCAAATCAACAGCTCCAGAGATATGAACTGTTTTGCTTCTCGGTTCCACCCTATGGCCCTTTTCTACAGCTTAGGGAACAATCTTTCGCAGAGATCGGGCATGAGAGAATGTAAGGCTTCGATTGGTTGAATGGTTGAAACGTACAGCAATATAGTCCTGAACACTCATTGATCAACTTGATTGTACATACAAACCCCCAGACTTTATGGTGGGACCTGGGCTTGGTGGGTTTGGGCACAACTGCTTGCAAATTGGTTTTACATTAAGGATGCTTTTACTCATAAATTATTACTATTTGTTAAAAAAGGAAAAAAAAAGTAATAGAAAAAAAGAAAGCAGAGTGGCTAAGTGAATTCTATGAATGGGAAAAGACATTTTGTCACTTCAAGAGATGTATGTGGGCTAGTGAGATGGTTCACTGGGTGACAACATCTTCTACCATGATGCACATGAATTCCCCCATTTAAGTTCAGTTAGATAGTTGGTGATTATCCCCAAGATAAAAGCTCACTATCTGAGCCCTATGGTATTGTGTTTGCTGTGCATGTTGTGGTTATTAGGCTTTAGGCTAAGGTTGGACCATTGATTGATTTTACCTGCCTTTAGTAACTTACACTATCTCAACTATAGAGCTAGTCTTTATGGAGAAGGCTTCCATGTAGTTCCAGCTCCAGTCTCCAAAGTCCTGTGTTTAGAAGTATGTACCTATATTATCAATAGTTTTTCTTTAACAGTAATATATATATATATAATATAGATATATAAGTATAGATATATATATATATATATATGCCTGTGTGGGTGAGAGTGCAGTGCACACATGTTGTGCAGTGGCCACGGAGGACAGAAGAGGGTGTTGTATATCTGGGAACTAGAGTTACAGATAGATGTTAGCTTACCATGTGGATATTGGGATTTGAACCTGGGTCTTCTGCAAGACTAACAAGTGCTCTTAACTGCTGAGCCACCTCTTAGGCCCTCAGAAATAAGGTTTTACCTTTAAGTTCTGGAAGGTAATCAAGGGCTGTAGTCATACCCTATGGTATTTTGGGTGTCTCTTGGATAACCCTTACCAACAACTTGAAGGGATGTTGCTCCTGTCTGGCACTGTGTTTCTTGTTATGTAGCCTTCAGGTATGTATACAAATGCACTCATGTTCAGATATTATATGCCTATTTTTTCAGACAGTCTTCAAGGTAACATATCTCTTACTGGTCTGTCATAGCACCCAAGCTTTACTTATCTCTCCTCTCTTTCTCCCTATCTAAGCTCTGTCCTCCCTCTCCAGTTAAGTCCCTCCATTTTCCCCATGATAATACCTGCCTCCTTCTTCCCCTTCCTCACTCTCATGCTGGTTCCTGTACATCCTCTCTCTTCCCTTCCCAGTTCAATATCCCAGTTTTCCCCATGGTAACATCTGTACTATCCTCCTCTCTCAGGATCTTTCCTTTCATTTACTTCCATGGTTCTTTTCCATTTTCCTGGGTCCTGTGTTTATATCAGAGATAGAGTCACATATAAGGATTTGGTGTTAAAATCCATAAATGAGAGAGAATATACACCTCTTGTTTTCTGAGTCTGTGGGACTTCACTTAGTATAGCAGTTTTTAGTTCCATCTATTTCCATGCAATTTTCATGATTTCCTCTTTCTTTCCTGCTGAGTAGAACTCCATCGTGTATTAAATGCATCACATTTTCATTATGCATTCCTTATTTGAGGGGCACTTAGGTTGCCTTGATTTCTAGCTATTATGAAAAGAGAAGCAACAAAATGGTTGGACAAGGATATCTACAGGAGGATGAGCCCTTTGGGTATATCCCAAGGAATAGTATAACCAGGTCATATCATAGGTTCATTTTAGTAAGAGTTCTCTACACTGCTTTCCATAGTGGTTACATGAGGTTTCATACTGAACAGCAGTGAATGAGTATTCTGTCTCCATATCCTCCTTTGCATGTAATTTCTTACTGTGTGCCAAATGGTTCCTTATATTTACAGACAAATATATCATTCACTATGCATCAAAGAATCTTCTTTTTGCAACAGAGAAAGACAACTACAGAGTAACACTGCTGGCTACACACACAGAATATATGTCTGAGAGATGCCCAGCCCTAAGTGACATATCTACAATGGAACACCTACACTTAAGGCTCATGGAACATAATGGAATGGGGGTAGCATCTTTCAACTCTCACCAATGAAGCTTCTGCATGCAACAGAGTATGATGCAAACATAAGGCCACAACTGGCCAAATTATAGAGAATAAGAGGGTACAAAGAGTGTGTTCCTGAATAAGAAACCTGCATTAAACCTCACCTACCCAAGGCTCAGGGACCATTCCAGAAGAGGAGTGGAAAGATTGTAAGAACCGAGCTTGATGAATGAGTATAAGGAAACGGACTTTAAGGACTCTAGGAACTTGCTCATATGAGCTTACAGCAATGTGTCAACATGCACAAGACCCATGCAAACTCAAACAAAACCCCAGAATAGAATGGGGAAATTGTTTTCAGACTTCAACCTTAGCTGAAGAACAATTGGCGGCTGAATACAGATGAGTGAGGGAGAGTTGATATTCTTAATGGGAAAGTCTCTACATAAGCTGACTAGAGTTCACGAGATGAACTTGTAGTGAGGGACATCTGGGTACACAAACTTGACTGGATAAGACTTAACATATATGAGAGAATGCATGAAATCGAGTGGTGGTTCTTTGGAAGTGTGTGGTTGGGGCAGAGGTGATTAAGATATTTTATACAAAATGCACAAACACAGGCAAATAAATCAGGATGATAGAATAGAGACTCCATTTGTTATGGTTCCTGTATATATTTAAATATCTCCAACAAGTTTGCCAAAATAATTGAATGAGGAAAAATACAATACTCTTTCCAATAAAGCCATTTTTGTAAAAATGATATTCCCCTGCAAAAGAAAGTTATTGAATCAAAATGCTAGAGAGATTACCATCCAGATTTGAAACTATATTACCAAGCTACGGTCCTAAATACAACATGGTATCAGCACAAATACAGACATGTAGTTCAATGGAAGAAAATAGAAGACCCAAACATGAGTACATACAATTCTAGCCAGCTACGTGATATTTGATAAGATTCCGAATATACACTAGAGAAGAGAGAGTGCCTTCAAGAAATGGTGTTAAGCAAACTGGGTCTCCATATATGAAGAATAAAATTAGACCCATACTATATCGCCCTGTGCAAAAAAAGTCAACTCCAAATGTATCAAAGACCTCTATGTAAAACCTGAAATAGTGAAACTGTCAGAAGACAATAGGCAGTACCAAGAAGATATAGGAATAGGAAAGAACTTTCTTAGTCAGACTTCAATCACCCAGGAATTAAAGTAAGACATTGTCAAATGCAATCTCATTAAACTTAAAAGCTTCTGTACACCAAAGGAAACAATAAATCAAGTGAAGAGAAAGCCTACAGAGTAGGAGGAAATCTTTATGAGCCCAACATACAGGATTAATATCCAGAATATTCAAGGAACTCAAAGAACAGAGAATCAAAAAAACCAAATGATTTACTTAAAATGGGCTATGGCTCTGAACAGAAAGTATTCAAAAAAAAGAAATAAAATAGTCTAAGAAATAGCTTAAAATGTGTTCAGAATCCTTCATGATCAGGGAAATGTGAATAAATATACTTTAAGATTTCATCATACCAGAGTCAGATTGGCTAAATGCAAGAACACAGATGACAACAAATACCAGTGAGAATGTTGGATAAGGGGAAACCTCATTTACAGCTTCTAGAATTGCAAACTGGTCCAACCACTGTGGAAATCCTTGTGGAGAACTCTTAAAAAAACAAAACAACAACAAAAATAGACCCACCACATGATTCAGCTATACTGCTTATTGTCATTTACCCAAAGGATTCAAAAATCCCATTATAAAGATACTTAGTTGTATTTATTGTTACTATTTTCACAATAGCTAGGAAATTGAGATCCAACTTAATGTCTCTCAATCAAGAATGGAATAATAAAAATGTTGAGCATATATGAATATATATATATATAGTATAGTATATATATATATTCCAGTTTCACTCAAATAACAAGAAAGGTGAAACTGGTGAAATTGTGCTAGTAGAATGGAATATAAACTAGAAGCTATACATTTAAGGGTGAGATAACCCAGACTCCGAAAAAGCAAGCAACACCTGTTCTCTCTCATTTGTGGATCCTACAACAAGTTCTTGGATGTGAGCATGTGTCCTGAAGTAACCATAGGGGCCAGGAAATGGAAAGGAACAATGAAGGCGAGTGGGGAAGAAGGAACTCAAAAAAAAAAAAAAAAAAAAAAAAAAAAAAAAACACAAAACAAACAACAGCACAACAAAAAAAAAAAAAAAACGGGAAATTTTAACTGGGGGAAGGAAAGAGGTCCTATCCAGGGTGAGATCGAGAAGAACAAAATAAATATCGCGCTGGGGGGTGAAAAACCAAAGGAAATTCATAGGCACATACTGAAAAGAACACAGACAATATATGAGTTCATCGTTTAGCAATAAGGTTTTTTTTTTCATTTTATTGAGTTTTGTGTTATTTCATACAACTTATCTTAATCAAATTTAGGCCTAATTTTTTGTCCTTGCATCCTCCCATCAGAGCTCATGCGTTCTGCCTACTGTCTTTTTTTTTTGTATGTGTTGGTGTGTTTGTGTATGAGCGTAACCTGTCGGCATGTAGGTCTGTGCCCCGTGTCCTGCATGCTGCAGAGGTCAGAAGAGGGTGTCCAGATTCGGGGAACTGGAGTTCTCCTGGAATTGGGGTAACGGATGGTTCTTACAGGCCATGTGGGTGCTGGGGATCGACCTGTCCTCTGCAAGAGCATCGGTGCGCTTAACCACTAGGGCTATCTCTCCACCCCCAATACATGGCTTTTTTTGAATTCACATTTGCCCTTTAATTTTATATAACTATAAAATAAGGGATAAATACCGTCCCCCTATATACACAGTTCAAGGCTGAAAATAAGTAGTAGGTTGGTTAATTCTAGATCCCATTAAGGTATTCAACTTATAATGGTACAGTTGCTTAGTTGCTTTCAGATAAAAAAAAAAAAAAAAAAAAAAAATATATAATATATTATATAATATATAATATAGAGATATCAGCTTACCTTACTACTAGGTATTTGGTGCTAGCTTCCCCAGCTGAGGGATACCATTTGTTGTTTGTTTTTCTGTGACTGTGTTACTGCACTTAGCATGATGTTTTCTAGTTCCATCCATTTACCTGAAAAGTTCATGATGTCATCTTTCTTTACTGCTGAAGGTTTAAAACAAAAATTGACTCCTCATTTTGAATTGTTGGTCGGAGAAGTCCATGAGACTTCCCCAATAGCACAGGCCTTGAGCGCCTTGTAGAACTTGAAGATGAGACTGTATTGCTGAACACAGAATTGGAGAAATGGAGCTGGACCTGACCTAGAAGCCTCCTTCCTGAAGGTTCAGAAAATACTATATTAAATCACAAGACAGGACACCAATCAGTGAACCTACTCAGCTGTAAATCCCATGGACCACAGCAATGACTGGCCCAGCAAGCCATCTCTATTGATGCAATAGTGGCACTTTTTATCTTGGGAGTAATCAACAGCCTTCTAATTGGAGTTAAGCCTCACTCAATGAGGGAGGGGTAAATGTGTTGTGCTATAAACATAGCCAAGGGGGCTGGAGAGATGGCTCAGTGATTAAGAGTGCCAACTGCTCTTGCAGTGGAGCTGGGTTTGATTCCCACCTCCCACATGGTGGCTAAGAACCGTCTTTAACTTCAGTTCCAGGGGAATCCAACGCCCTCTTCTGACCTCTGTGGCATTGCATGACACGGGTGTGCCAACCTACATGCAGACGGCATGTTCATACACATAAAAAATAAATAAAAAAATAAAAATTGCTCAAAAAAATAAACACAGCCACATATATATATAGCTGGAGATGTCATAGACCCCAGAGAAAATCCCATTTATGTTAATTCCCCAGGCCAATTTCTAACTATATTATATATATAGCAATTACTATATATATATATA
>VZQC01005404.1:41712-62474 GCA_009823505.1 Rhizomys pruinosus | reverse complement strand
GACACCCTCTTCTGACCTCCGCGGCATTTCACTACACGGGTGCACAGACTTGCATGCAGACAGTACATTCATACACATACAGAAATAAAAAAAAAAAAAAAAATGTAAAAGCCAGAGGGGCACACTTGATGCTAGTTAATGTATTCTAGACATGATAATGAAATCTTCACAATATGGTAGTCTAGCAAGATCTGCATATAATGACACAACCAGTTGACATACTAAGATAGATGGGGGAATGACAGGAGATGTTACTTCAAAGTGAGGAGCTACAAGCAATTACTGAATGCTGAGAGAGGGATAACCCATTTTTCCTAGGGTTTACTCCCTGAAGTTATCTAATTACATGTTGATAGTCCTAACTACAGTTATACAGGAGCACAAATAAATGGACTTAGTGCGTATAGAGGGAGAATGGGAACTTCAAGGGGTAGGAATAATGCAAGGATTATACTCATGTATGATATTCACATGTATAATATTCAAGAAAAAATGTGGTTACAACGTGTATTCATTTTGGAGGACAGAGAGAAGAACCGAATAATGGCAGCCATGCTGTGGATACAGGAAGTTAACACTAGACTCTCATAGCTGTCTAGTATCTAAGATGTGGCTGTTTAGTGTGAGATGTGTTACACATATAAATTGCACACCAAAGTCTTAAGGTTTACACTAATCAAATGTTAACTCTCATTAGTCATTCTTATATTTATTAAATGGTGAAATGACAATATTTTCAATGCATCCAATTAAAGAAAATAAATTCTTCAAATATATCTCAAATAGATTAAAGGTCTAACTTTAAAATCTAACTTATAAAATTCCCAGAACAGAAACAGGAGGAAGTCACGAAGCTGGATTTGGCAATGGTTTCTTAGCTTTACCCTCAACAGCACAGAAGATAAGATAATTAAAACTATCCAGTGGTTCTATTTTTCATTTATACACTTTCATTAACACAGAACACAATCAACAATTAAAAAATATATAAATTATCTGAATAGACATTTGTCTGGTTTGTTTTCATATAAAAAAATGTGAAGCCCAAAGTAAGTGCTTCTGAGGAAGTGGAAAACTCAAAACATGTTTGCATTGTGAGTGGCAATGTACAAAGGCTGTAACCACTAAGAACACATTGGGAGCCCATCAAACAATTAAAATTGGAACTACCATTGACCTAGAGATTCCATGTGTTTGTGAAAATAATACAAGATTAGTGGAAAGCAAGATCTCAACAAAGTAGTTTCAAATCCACCTTAACAGCAGCACTATTCATTAATAGCTAGGAAATTGAAATGCAGTCATAGAACAAATGGATAAACAGAAAACACACACACACAGACACACATATACAAACACACAGACACAGACCCACACACACAGACACAGACAAACTCACACACACATTAATCAGACTTAAAAGGAAGAAATTCTTGTGACAAGCTACTAATATCATGTGAGAAATTTGAGGACACTATGCTCAGTGAAACAAACCAGTTATTAAATGACAAACATTCATGAAATCATATTTCATTAAGATCTATATAATAAAGATCTATATCACTCATAGAAATTTGAAATAGAATGATGATTTAACAAGAGCTTGCCTTTGTAGATTATAAGAGTTGTGCCAATGGGAATAGAACTTCACATTTGCAGAATGAATAGACTTGCTGGTCTCTTTAACAACAAGATGAATATTCCTGAGACCTGGGCCATGTGTTTTAGAATGGGTAAAAGGGCAATACAAATGAAAACATCTGTATGTTTTCTTTAGGAAGAGAACTATATTTCTCAAATATCTATTTCCCCAAGGAGTCAGTTTAGATGTTATAATCTGGGACCTGAATGATGGACTATTAATGTTCAGACAAAGGATATTTACAAATTCAGGTATATGCATTAACAATGTCAAGGTTATTCAGGGAAATAGTCTCTATTTTACTCAATTTTTCAATTCTCCCCTCAAAATCCTATTACACAGGTTGCATTAAACATAACATACCCTAGAGCATTATGTTTCCCATTCTAATACAATTGAAGTTAATTTCCTGAACATCTTGATTTTAATTACCTCTTCAACTCCTGCTGTTGAACTTCTTGCTATTGGAGGATATCAGGCTTGTATAAAAAACCTTTTGTTTCATTTTTGTTCTTTCTCTGAGGATAGAGGTGACTCTGACATCCTGCAGGCTATATCATTTGAAAAGGCCTCCCAGCAGGACTTTATTCTAGAATAGGCTAATGCCTCTGAGAGTCTAGATTGCTTCTCCCAGTGCTAATCACGGCTTCAGGATGGGATAGCATGCATATACACCATACACATAACACTCTCCCTGCAGCCCTCCATTCCCAATTTCAAAGCATATTAGATGCTAAGTAGCCAGGGTACACTTCCAATTGCAATTCAAATGGGAACATGCTGGGTATTTACTTGATCATTACAAACCAATAGAGACCAGAAAATAGTGATGGATTTTTAAGAATCATCCTCTTGAATATAAAAGAAGTTGTTGGATTTTATTAAGACTGCAGGGCAGGGGAAAGGAAACTGGTATTTGATATCCTGTCCAGTTAAAGCAGCAGCTCTTCTAAGACAATGGGACAGTATATCAGCAAAGGAGCTGAAGAGTCAGACACAGACACAAATCANACGAAGCTGGATTTGGCAATGGTTTCTTAGCTTTACCCTCAACAGCACAGAAGATAAGATAATTAAAACTATCCAGTGGTTCTATTTTTCATTTATACACTTTCATTAACACAGAACACAATCAACAATTAAAAAATATATAAATTATCTGAATAGACATTTGTCTGGTTTGTTTTCATATAAAAAAATGTGAAGCCCAAAGTAAGTGCTTCTGAGGAAGTGGAAAACTCAAAACATGTTTGCATTGTGAGTGGCAATGTACAAAGGCTGTAACCTCTAAGAACACATTGGGAGCCCATCAAACAATTAAAATTGGAAATACCATTGACCTAGAGATTCCATCTGTTTGTGAAAATAATACAAGATTAGTGGAAAGCAAGATCTCAACAAAGTAGTTTCAAATCCACCTTAACAGCAGCACTATTCATTAATAGCTAGGAAATTGAAATGCAGTCATAGAACAAATGGATAAACAGAAAACACACACACACAGACACACATATACAAACACACAGACACAGACCCACACACACAGACACAGACACACTCACACACACATTAATCAGACTTAAAAGGAAGAAATTCTTGTGACAAGCTACTAATATCATGTGAGAAATTTGAGGACACTATGCTCAGTGAAACAAACCAGTTATTAAATGACAAACATTCATGAAATCATATTTCATTAAGATCTATATAATAAAGATCTATATCACTCATAGAAATTTGAAATAGAATGATGATTTAACAAGAGCTTGCCTTTGTAGATTATAAGAGTTGTGCCAATGGGAATAGAACTTCACATTTGCAGAATGAATAGACTTGCTGGTCTCTTTAACAACAAGATGAATATTCCTGAGACCTGGGCCATGCGTTTTAGAATGGGTAAAAGGGCAATACAAATGAAAACATCTGTATGTTTTCTTTAGGAAGAGAACTATATTTCTCAAATATCTATTTCCCCAAGGAGTCAGTTTAGATGTTATAATCTGGGACCTGAATGATGGACTATTAATGTTCAGACAAAGGATATTTACAAATTCAGGTATATGCATTAACAATGTCAAGGTTATTCAGGGAAATAGTCTCTATTTTACTCAATTTTTCAATTCTCCCCTCAAAATCCTATTACACAGGTTGCATTAAACATAACATACCCTAGAGCATTATGTTTCCCATTCTAATACAATTGAAGTTAATTTCCTGAACATCTTGATTTTAATTACCTCTTCAACTCCTGCTGTTGAACTTCTTGCTATTGGAGGATATCAGGCTTGTATAAAAAACCTTTTGTTTCATTTTTGTTCTTTCTCTGAGGATAGAGGTGACTCTGACATCCTGCAGGCTATATAAATTGAAAAGGCCTCCCAGCAGGACTTTATTCTAGAATAGGCTAATGCCTCTGAGAGTCTAGATTGCTTCTCCCAGTGCTAATCACGGCTTCAGGATGGGATAGCATGCATATACACCATACACATAACACTCTCCCTGCAGCCCTCCATTCCCAATTTCAAAGCATATTAGATGCTAAGTAGCCAGGGTACACTTCCAATTGCAATTCAAATGGGAACATGCTGGGTATTTACTTGATCATTACAAACCAATAGAGACCAGAAAATAGTGATGGATTTTTAAGAATCATCCTCTTGAATATAAAAGAAGTTGTTGGATTTTATTAAGACTGCAGGGCAGGGGAAAGGAAACTGGTATTTGATATCCTGTCCAGTTAAAGCAGCAGCTCTTCTAAGACAATGGGACAGTATATCAGCAAAGGAGCTGAAGAGTCAGACACAGACACAAATCATGGAGATTTATATGTGAATTCTGAATTGTTAGAAAAGAGACTTGACATGGTTCCTTCAGGAGTTGGCATGCTGTTGCTTTGAACAACAACAACAACAAAAAATCCAAATACGGGCAAAAAACATAATACATTAAGTTTAAATGCATTTTTTCCTTTCAAAATTGTGTAGGCACTGGAGCATGACCTGCATCAAAAGACAGCAAGTTCACTGGGTTCTAGGAGAGCTCCAGGCCATCTTCTGATGGGGGCTTTCCTCCTGCTGACAAGTATTAGAAGTTGTACTCAAACTGCTGGGTGCCCTGTTGTTAGAGATCTGAGGGAAGAAGGCTTTGTATAACTCTTTGATTCTGGCTTTTGTCAACAAGAAAAGCAAACAAATGAGGGATTCCATCTTGAATCCAGACATCTGTTTTACTATGACATTTATTAATTCTTACACTAAAGAACACTTTAATTTTCTTTTTTTATTACTTTAATTAATATTCACACATGCATATAATGTTTGGAACCGTCTATCCCACATTCACTCCCATCCAATTCCTTCCCCATCTCCATCCCACTTTTCTCTCCCAAATTCTTCCCAACTGGGAAATTACATTTTGCTGTAGACATTTGCTTCCTCTGGTTTTTACAATTCTTCCTCACCTGGTCTTCTAATCTTCCATGAAAAATTCAAGGCCTGGTAGTGAGGACCTGGGATATACATGCCCCCTTTATGGATGAGTCCTCACACTCTCTTAGTCTCTTTATTTTGATCAGCTTCTGGTCTCTGCATTAATCATCATCTACTGCAAAGGAAGCTTTCTGATGAAGGTTGAGGGAGTACTAATAAGTGGATATAAAGTCAATATATTGCATGGTAGTTTATTGTTATGTCCATTTAATAGGATACTAGTAACAGGTTTTCTCCTAGAGCCTGTGACACAGACAGCCACAGGTTTTTGACTCAGTTCTCAGTAACAGATGAGTTTCATCCCATGGAGTGAGCTTTAATACCAATTAGAAAGGGGTTGGTTACTTCCACAAATTTTATGCCACTATTGCACACATGGGCTTATTTTGCCAGGCTAGACATTACTGTACCTTGATGAGTTCACAGATGGCTAAGACTGATAATGACTATTCTCCCCTGGCCTTGGGCATAGAAACTTTAAACTTTTTGAAATCTAGCTAGTAGGGATCAAGATTCCCAGTTGGTACCAGCTTGATGTTTTCATGTTTCTCTGACTCAAATATGTGGTATCTCAGTTACAGGGTCTCAGCATCAAGTTGTAGACTGTAAGCCAGAGCTATGGCAACATTTGGAGATGCATGAGATCCAGTTTACCAACAATTCTAAAAAGAGGTAACTCATTACTGGCACTGGACTTTTATTTGATAGATTCTGAGTTCTAGGAGGGGCATTGTCCGCACCTTATAAGGTAATCGCATCAAACTACTTTTGGTATATGTATGTTATATACATTCAGAATGCTCTTATAAGCTTCTACATGGTTTTCTCATAATGTCTATAGTGCTAGATGTCCCTCCTTACTTATCAAGCCTGCCCTCATAATCCCCACTCTTTTCAATATTCTGTATATTATTCCTTATTCAAACAAGTTGTACTCAATAACTTCTCTCTTGAAAGCCTTACCCATGGTTGTCAACCAGTTTCATGACCCCCAAGGGCACTCTAATTTAAAAATAACTTATACAAAGATTCAAAAGTGACATCCACATTTACAAGAGAAGATGTGGGGGCTGGAGAGATGGCTCAGTGGTTAAAAGCACTGATTGCTCTTGCAGAGGACCCGGGTTCGATTCCCAGCACTCACATGGCAGCTCTGAACCGTCTTTAACTCCAGTTCCAGGGGAATACAACACCCTCTTCTGACCTCCGCAGCATTGCATGACATGGGAGCACCAACCTACATGCAGACAGTACACTCATACACATAAAAAAATAATAAATAAAACAATGATCATTAAAAAAAATAAAAGATGTGATGTTTGTTTGTTTTTCAGGGTTTATTCTTTTTTGAATACCCACAAGTCATTCTACCCAGAAAAAAAAAAATACACAATCTATGCTTTATTAAACCAAATATAAATATACAAAGATCAAATTTCCAAATATCTTTTATATAACAACAAAGTTAGAATTTCACAAAAAGTAACACACGGAAGGCTGAGTTACTGATTTGTGAGTTTCTGTTGTGTAAAAGGCACATATTTCTTGGTGCAAATTACAATCAGTGATGAAAAATTAGTAACAAAATAAGGCAAAATATGGTTAAGTGCTGGAATAAATGGTTCATGTGCCATGATAGAATACAAAGACCATGTTTACTGGAGAAAAGCAACACTCATGCCAGCCTCAGGGTGGCAGTTTAAAAGAAAAAAAAAAGATGTCAAAGTCTATTTCAAGTGGTGAAGGAAGCAGACCAGATAAAATATAATATTAATAGAAAAGAAAACAGACTAAAGCGAAGACTCGAATAGTCACAGGAAGATTATATTTGAAAATAAAAAAAAATTAAATACATTCTGTTCCCTAACCAAATATAAAAAAAAAAAACCCTCAGGAAAAGGGAGAGAAAAAGCTTTATTTTAATTTTATTTATTTATTTATGTGTATGAATGTACTGTCTGCATGTAGGTTTGTGCACCTGTGTCGTGCAATGCCGCGGAGGTCAGAAGAGGGTGTCGGATTCCCCTGGAACTGGAGTTCTCGAGTTCTCCTGGAATTGGAGTTACTGACAGTTCTCAGCTGCCATGTGGGTGATGGGGATCAAACCCGGGTCCTCTGTAAGAGCAGTTGGCACTCTTAACCACTAGGCCATCTCTCCAGCCCCATAAAGCCTTAAGTTCTTTAGGTAGATATAATTTTATTCTATAATAGCAATATAGTGAAGTTTTTTTCTGTATGTGACAAAAATTTTTATTAGCAATTAAAGTCACATATGATTTAACAACAGAGATACATTCTGAAACCCACACCATTAAGCTATTCTGTCCTTGTAACTATAGAATATATGTACATAAATATAACGTGTAATCTAAACCACATCTAAGCTACATGGTTTAGCTTATTTATGATACTGTGTAATCCTACCTAACTTCCAGATCTTTTTCATTTTATTTTATTTATTTTTGTATGTGTATGAATGTACTGTCTGCATGTAGGTTTGTGCACCCGTGTCGTGCAATGCTGTGGAGGTCAGAAGAGGGTGTCGGATTCCCCTGGAACTGGAGTTCTCCTGGAATTGGAGTTACAGACGGTTCTTAGCCACCATGTCGGTGCTGGGGATCGAACCCGGGTCCTCTGCAAGAGCAGTCAGTGCTCTTAACCGCTAGGCTATCTCTCCAGCCCAGTTTAGCTTATTTATATCCTAGGGCACAACCCTAGATATCATGTTACTGTGGGCAATTGTAATCTAATGATAAATATTTATGTGCCAACATATCTAAACACAATATAAATATGTGATAGGATGACTTTAATCTGATGTCATATAATCTGATAGGTCCACCATTGTATTGTCTGATAATGAGAAATTTATTGACAAACTTAATGAAAAAATAGTCTACAAACAGTTTTCAGGCACTAGATCCTACAGGATAATTTTTCAAGTGAAATTGAAAAATCTGTGGTAAAAGAAATTCATTAACTAGGAAGCCTTATTAAAACAAATATTATCCAAAGAAAAGAACAAACTATAAGCATCATTATATGCTTCCATACCTATTAGTAAGTCATTAAAGTTTTAAAATTGTTATTTTGCTTCACTTGGGCATTTATATATTTCTATCATTAGTCTTGTTAAAAACACTAGAACTACAAAGAACTGATGGGTGGGGGGCAACCCCCTTGTGTATGACACCTATAGATATGCAGATGACTCCTTTAATACTGTAAGGATGCCAATGTACAATTGTTGTGTGTTTGTGTAAACACATTATGCATTCCCTGTTCATGCCATAAAGGATGCTATAAAGCACACACACATACAAAAAGCACAATTTCAAAGCAATGTTTTTTTGCACTCTTGGTCAGTCTTTAAAATACATTGAAATTTTAAAATAATTTTAACATTGGTCTTTTCATCTACCACTTACTGTTATCAATTTATTAATAGGGATCCTTGGTGTGTTCATCTCTCTGTTTACCTGCTGATTATTTTTGAGACAGTTTCTCACTGTATCCCCAATTGGCCTGGAACTTTTTAGAATAGGCTGGTCTCAATCTCACAGAGATCTATAAGCCTATTTCTCTCAGGTTCTATATCCTGTTACCTTAAAACTAACCGAGTTCATAAACTTGTCACATCCATAGACACAAGCTTAGCTGAGTAATAAATTTCTTCTTTAAACATTTAGTTTTAGCGGAGGGTAGCTAGACTGGCAGAGTTGGGGAAGTAGCTATATAAGCAAATCTTGTTCCTATGTAGACTGATCTAAGCTGACTTAAGGCACTTTTAACCATTTAAAAAAATTTTTTTACAGTCAATTTGTTTGTAACTAAACACTGGATCTTATTCCTAATTTCAGCATGATATACAAACAGGTGTAATTTTGCTTCTAGTTACATGAGCATTTTAATGAAAATTATTTTTCTGTACCTTGGCTCCAGTGTGCATTTCTAAAAGCAACAGTCATGACTGCTCATCTTTGTGCCCTTGCAGCAATTATCCTTTAAAACTGGCAAGTTTAGAGGCAGATAAGCATATTTTATTCTAATTTACATTTCTTTGATTACCAGAGGCTTGAACACTATTGCGTGGATCAATTAGACATTTACCTCTCTCTTAGTGAACTGGGCCTGGGGATTCCTCACATCCAGCTTCTTTTTTCTTCAGCACTTTCTTCAGCATCTTCATTTGATTCACACGGGAGAGGGAAAATAAAGCCTTCATAGTAACATGGAACAAAACTGTAGTACTATGTGTGCCTCCGCCGGTTACAGCATGCTGGTTACAATGATGGTATTTAATCATTCATTTTTATAGGCTCATAGTACAGACAAACATATCTTATTCTCTTTTCCCAAGGAATACTAATTCCAAGAACAGGTTTTTATTTGCTATGATGCAAAATTAACAGTAGGTAGGGAAATAAAATGCTACATAAAACTTTCTAACATTGTTTTAAATATATTAATTCATGAAAGATTAATTTGTATGACTTTTAATTATGCATATGCATGTGTGTCCGAGTGTATGTGCTTCAGATCTCCCAAGATTTACAGCAGTTGTCAGCTACCTGGCATGCTATTACAGACTTTTAACCACTGAGGCTCTTTTCAGCCCCCTAGATCCATTTCTAAAAATAAGACACTGCAGTTTGCAGTTATTGGAAAATAAAGTTGTAGAAGTAAGTATGATAAAGCGGGGACCTTTGCAATTCATAAAGCAGATTCACAAACGTCTCTGCTCTTCCCCAGGAAACTCCTAAGCAAACAACGCCTGATTTAAGAATTTTTCACTGGAAGACTGTTGTGGAAACCACTGTACCACATTAATTAGTCATTAGCAAGACCTGCCAATGTCCTCAGCTGTCACCAGCTATTTTCCTCATCTGCCAGAGGCCACCCAGAGCCAATCCAAGGACAGGATGACCATCATTGTAATCATCCCTTTATGGCGGACTTGAAACCGAAGATGTCAGCTCTCTGCTTTTGAAGCCATAAGAGGAGAGTCCTGTCTTAAAGCAGCCTCAAGATAGCTTGCCTCTGTCTGCCATAAAGTCTATGTGAAAATTGTTTAAGGTTTTATAAAATCCACTGTTCACAGAAGGTTATTTGGTGAACATAGAAGCACTTAACTTTGTGTAGTGTATTTTAATCCACTATTCACTTGCGTATATTTGGACTGGCCAGTAATGTGTGTGTGTGTGTGTGTGTGTGTGTGTGTGTGTGTGTGTGTGTGTGATGTGACTAATTGTTACTCTGGAATTACTAAATTGTTAAGAAACTCAGTTTAGGGTCAGGATAAAAAAATAAAGTGCAGACATGGAGGAGATCCTGATTTCACTGAAAAAAATAAAGACAGTGATGAAGAGAACACTCAGTACTTAAGAACACTGGCTGCCCTTGCGAGGATCTGGGTTCTGTTCCCAGTCCCCTAACAACCATCTATAACTTCACTTTCAGAAGATCCATTCCCTCTTTGGCCTTTATGGGCATTGCATAATGCAGGGCAGGTGCATTTACATACATACAGGCAAAATACTCATACATAAAAAATACAATTTGAAAAAGAAAATAAGATTATCTTAACAGCTTTTGCATATGCAGTTACAATAACACTGGTAGTAAAATAGGCTTTTTTTTTTAAGTTCATCAAAATAGTGTCATACCTTTCCCTTACTACTTAATAGCTAACTAGTGCAATGAAGGATCATCAGATGCATATGGGGCATTGGAACTGTCCCAACAACATTCTTCTCTTAAGCCTTAGGACACAGAAGTAGCCATAATAGATTTTTTTTGTTAATTTTATTTATTTTTGTATGTGTATGAATATACTGTCTGCATGCAAGTCTGTGCACCCGTGTCGTGCAATGCCACGGAGGTCAGAAGAGGGTCTCAGATTCCCCTGGAACTGGAGTTCTCCTGGAATTGGAGCTTCAGACGGTTCTCAGCCGCCATGTGGGTGCTGGGGATCGAACCCGGGTCCTCTGTAAGAGCAGTCGGCGCTCTTAACCGCTAGGCCATCTCTCCAGGCCCCCATAATAGATTTATGAGACAGTTGAGCTACATTTCTTTAATGTTAAATCAAAACTGAAATTACTATCTTTTCTTTGGTAAAAGAGGAAGAATTTATTTTTGCTGTTACTCTTTTTGCTGTTTTTAAGAATGAACCTTGCTACATATCCTGGGCAGGTTCTAATCATGGTGATCCTCCTGCATTAGTCTCCTTACTGCTGCAATTCTAAGCTAGTTCAAGCAGCACTCTTTGCAAAATACCTCTCACCCTTCTTGTAGTTCTTCGTGAAACAATGCAATTGCTTCCTCCTCTAAATGTCATTTGATCATCCAAAGTCTCTGTAAATTTTTCTTATGTCATTTTGTCACTTCGCTGTTTTGTATCCTTGGTTCCTTTATGTGAAATTCAGCTGAATTGCACAGGTCAGAAGAGAGTTCTTTTTTTAATTTTTAAAATTTATTTATTATTTTTTTTATTTTTTATTTATTATTTTTTTATATGTATGAGTGTACTGTCTGCATGTAGGTTGGTGCACCTGTGTCGTGCAATGCTACGGAGGTCAGAAGAGGGCTTTGGATTCCCCCAGAACTGGAGTTAAAGACGATTGTTAGCCGCCATTTGAGTGCTGGAAATCGAACCCCGGTCCTCTGCAAGAGCAGTCGGTGCTCTTAACCACTGACCCATCTCTCCAGCCCCTGAGAGTTCCTGATATAAAGTTAGGAGAGAACTTGGTTTAGCTTATGAATTTTACATTGACTCCATATTTTATTTTAATTTTCTTTTTTTAAGTTAATTTTTTTTCATATTTTTTTATTTATTTCTGTACGTGTATGAATGTACTGTCTGCATGCCAGTGTGTGCACCCGTGTCGTGCAATGCCGCGGAAGTCAGAAGAGGGTGTCGGATTCCCCTGGAACTGGAGTTCTCCCGGAATTGGAGTTTCAGACGGTTCTCGGCCGCCATATGGGTGCTGGGGATCGAACCCGGGTCCTCTGTAAGAGCGGTCGGAGCTCTTAACCGCTAGGCCATCTCTCCAGCCCCTTTTTAAGTTAATTTTTATTGAGTGCATTTCATACAACATTTCTTAATCAAATTTATACTCATTCCCCCATCCATGCCCACCCTTTACGTCACCCCGCCTCCCGTCAGAGCTCATGGATTCTGTCATACATGTTAAGTCCTGTCTTGTTTCTTTTTCTCAGTCTTTTATAACCTTTTCGATGCACAAGTTTACTGTTTTGGTCAGTTCTTTGAATAGGTTTTTCTCTCTATTTTTTCTTCCCTTTAATTTTATATTATTCCAAAATATACATACATATACTCCATACATAAATCAAAATTACAAATTGTGAAAATAATCTATGGGTTAATTCCAAAACACATTTAGAGATTCACATTTAAACAGTAAAGTTCCATGCAGGTAAAAAGGAAGTATAACTTTACATTCTTTATTTTTAGAATATGAATACATATCTTCCATCCATCCATATATAGTAATTACAATGTGTGAATACAAGTGGTAGGACAATTCTAGAGCCCATTAAGAGATTCACATTGTAATAGCACAGTTGCTTTCAGATACACAGAAATATAGTAATAAAGTTGCTCAGTTTGCCTACCAACTGGGGATTTGGTGTTAGCATCCACAAATGAAGGAAACCTTTCTCCTTTTTTCCCCCCTGGGACTGTATTACTTCACTTAGCATAATGGCTTCAAGGTCCATCCATTTACCAGCAAAGTTATGATGTCATCTTTCTTTATTGCTGCATAGAGCTCCATTGTATAGATGTACCACATTTTTATTATACAGTCATCAGTTGAGGGGCATTTGGGTTGGTTCCAGCTCTTTGTTATTGTGAAGAGAGCTGCAATGAACATAGCTGTGTGTCTATATCTGCAGCAGGATGATTCTTGTGGGTATATACCTAGGAGTGGTATGGCTGGTGTATTAGCCAGGGTTCTCTAAAGAAACAGAATCAATAGAACAAATATATAGCTATATACAAATTTATTGATTTGCTCATGTGACAGAACTCAAGGAGTCCAACAATAGCCATGCTNTCTCCCTCTTCTTTGTTTTTTGAGTAGCTTGTATACTCTGGAGATTAATGCTTTGTCGGATGTATCTGCTGTGAAGGTTTCCTCCCACTCTGTGGGTTTTCTCTTCACTTCCTTTATTGTTTCCTTTGATGTACAGAAGCTTTTGAGTTTAATGAGGTCCAAGGTTGCTTGTTTCTTAAAAACACTGATCTCCTCTTCTCAGCAGGTGTGGCTTGCCTGTAGCTCTTCATCTATGTGTGGAACCCTGTGAAAATTTTCCCATCTATAGTGCATGTTGAATGGTGTTGTCATTATGGAGATCTTGCTTAAGAGACCATATTTTTTTCCATTGAAAAATATTTTTATGATTTCTGATTCAATAATAATACAATAAACATATTGCTTTAGCTTTGTAAATACAATGAAAGCACTTATTCTTTATTCATCATTCCACAGTGCAGACTCAATTATTCTATCTTATCCTAAAAGATAATAGAAGCCAAGAGAAGTTAAGTAATTTATTCTTTTGTAAAATTTTTAAATTTTAAATATTTACATGTGCTTAGGGCTAACTATTAAGGATTTGATAATTTATCAAGGTTGCTTGTTTCTTAAAAACACTGATATCCTCTTCTCAGCAGGTGTGGCTTGCCTGTAGCTCTTCATGTATGTGTGGAAACTTGTGAAAATTTTCCCATCTATAGTGTTGAATGGTGTTGTCATTATGGAGATCTTGCTTAAGAGACCATATTTTTTTTCATTGAAAAATAATTTTTATGATTTCTGATTCAATAATAGTACAACAATAAACATATTGCTTTTGTTTTGTAAATACAATGAAAGCACTTGTTCTTTATTCCTCATCCCTCAGTGCAGACTCAATTATTCTATCTTATCCTAAAAGATAATAGAAGCCAAGAGAAGTTAAGTAATTTATTCTTTTTAAAAATTTTTTTCAAATATTTTTTCAATAAAATATTTTGTATTGCTTATATATATAATATGTATATACAATATACATACATTATATGTATATATAATATACATACATAAATATATACAAATGTACATATACATATCACCTGGGTTGGATTTTCTTTTTTTTTTTTTTTTTTTGCTAAAAGTGTTTGAAGGCTCCTCCCTGCAAAGCCCAAACAACCATCAATCCTGCCCCCTGTGCTTCACACTTGGGTCCCCCCCCCCACATGGTCACCAAAATGAGGTCCAGCAAGTAGGTGTCCTGTCCTGATCCCCCTGCACATGGCCTCCATGACACAAGCCTGGGTAGTCCCAACAATGGCAGTCTAGACTCTGAGAGGCTGAAATCCCGTAGCTGCTCAGTCCACAAAACTGGATGACTCAGTAGTCCCGCATCTGGCATTGACGGTTTTGGAGGATTCTTGAAGAGACACGAGTCTTCAGTCCATGTTGGAAAGTTAAAAAGCTGTTTGTGTCTCATGTCTTTGAGAATGGCAAAAGCAGTAGAAGCCACAGAGTAGATACACTGGCCAGTAAGAATTGAAAACAGGAAAAAACAACAGTGCTCTCTTTGTGTTTTCTTTTTTTCTTTTAACTAATAAAGCTAGAGTTTCAGTTTTATATATGAAGTATTATTTTCTCAGGGCCCTTACTGATATTTAATTTCTGGTTTACTTCCTTTTGGATGCTTAAGGCCACACAATTAGGCCAAGATTAACCAGGTTTTTTGTTTTCCTCTCAAGGGTCAGGTGAGGGAATCTGGTCTTCAGGGTTTCACTCTGTTATGTGTTTTGGGGGGGTTGTATTGGCACATGCCTTTTAATCCTAACACTTGGGAGGCAGAGGCAGGTAGATCTTCGTGATTCAAGGTCAGCCTGGCTACAAAGTGAGTTCTACTAGGCCACTGGGGATATAGGGAGACTCCTGTCTCAAAAGACCAAAAAAAGAAAAAAAAAAAAAACCCATATTCTGAAAAATATAGTAAAAATGCCCATTCTACCCAAATTAATATACAGATTTGATGTGATCCCAAATAAAATCCCCATGAGTTTTATCACAGAGAAAAAATCTTTAATTTCATATGGAAAAACAAAACACTCCAAATAGCCAAAGCAACCCTGAGCAAAAAGAGCAATAAAGGGAGGATCCTTATATGAGACTTCAAACTATATTACAGGGCTATAGTCATAAAAACAGTCTGCTACTGGCACAAAACCAGACATTTAGACCAATGGAATAAAATTGAAGATCCAAACTTGAGCACATACAGTTTCAGCTACCTCATATTTGACAAAGGGGCCAAGAAGACAATGGAGGAAAGACAGCATCTTCAGCAAATGGTGCTGGCAAACCTGGATCACCACTTGTAGAAGAATAAAGTTGAACCCCTACCTCTCACCCTGTACAAAAATCAGCTCCAAATGGATCAAAGACCTCAATGTGATGCCTGAAACTCTGAAGATGATTGACGAAACCGTGGGCAACAACCTGCAAGACATAGGTGTAGGAAAGACTTTCTAAATCAGACAACAGCTGCACAGGAAATACGGGTGCAATTGACAAACTCAAAAACCTCTGTAAAGAGAAACAATCAATAAAGAGAAAACCCACAAAGTGGGAGGAAATCTTCAGCACTTGTACATCTGACAGAGTATTAACTTCCAGAATATATAAACTTCTCAAAAAAAAAAAAAAGGAGGAAAACAAATGACTCATTCAAAAGAGGGAGTAAAGAGCTGAACAGAGATTTCACAAGTGAGGAAGTAAAGATGGCTGAGAAACATCTTAAAAAATGTTCAACATCACTAATAATTAAGGAAATCCAAATTAAAACCACTTTAGGATATCATCTCATTTCAATAAGACTGGCTAAGATCAAAAAATCAAAAGCCACCAAATGCTGGAGAGGTTGTGGGGAAAGAGGAACACACATCCACTGCTGGTGGGAATGTAAACTTGTACAACCGTTATGGAAAGCAGTGTGGAAAACCCTTAAAAGACTCAAAATGAGCCTACCATCTAAGCCAGTCATACCATTCCTAGGTATATACACATAGGACTCAGCTTACCAGAAAGACACATGCACATCTCTGTTTATTGCAGCTCTCTTCACAATAGTGAAGAGCTGGAACCAACCCAAGTGCCCCTCAACCAATGAGTGGGTAGAGAAAATGTGGTAAATCTACACAATGGACTTCTATGCAGTGGTAAAGAAAGATGACATCATGAACTTTGCAGGTAAATTGACGGAACTCAAAGCCATTATGCTAAGTGAAATATACAGTCCCAGAAAACCAAAGATGAATGGTATCCCTCATTTGTGGATTGTAACACCAAATCCCGAGTTGAAAGGTAATCTGAGCATCGTTATTGTTAAATTTCTTTTATCTGAAAGCACCTGTGCTTTTTATGTTATAAATGTGAATCCCTTAACTCACTCTAGAATTAACTTATCACTTCTTTTCAGATATTGTAGTTGCCATATATGAGTAGAAGGTACTTATTCATATTTTAGAGTAATATAAAATTAAAAGGGAAAAATGTAAATCCCAAAATATGATTTGGAAAAATATACAATTTTGGACGACATAATTTGATATATGTGTGATATATATATATATATATATATATATATATATATATATGCATATTTTGAAGCAATACAAATGGTAGAGAACAACAACAACAACAACAACAACAAAAGAACTGGGACAAATAACTGACTGAAACAGTAAAGTTCTTCCCAAAACAATAATCCTCTGCATAAGAAAAAAAACTTTAAAAAGGCTCAGAAAAAGTCACAGGACATGTATGGCAGAATGCATGGACTCAGGTCGGGTGGGGGACATGGAAAGGGGAAGGAGTCTAAATTGGACAGAGAAATGAAGTATGAAATGAACAAAACTTAAATAACAAAAAAATTATGTTGGTGAAAACCTGAAAACTCTCCCCTGAGTTTGTAAAAGCAGAAGAGAAAAAGTTCATAAGTTCAAGGTTATCCTTAACTACTTAGTAGGCTATAGGCCTGTCTGGGCTACCTGAGGCGCTGCTTCAAAATATAATTCTGATACATCTTAAGGAAGATTAGAATTAGTAACATAGATTTGATTTAAATTTTACTGAGACCAAAAAATATTATAAGAAGTGGAGAACAAGGACATCTGCTGCTCTGGAGTGTCTTCTAGGCGTGGCCAGGAAGCTACACTGAGGAATTCTCAATAATATGGTGTTATAATTGTACTTCAGATATAAAACTAGAGATCTTAGTAAATAGACAAAAATAAAAGAAAAAGAGAGCACTGTTGTTTGGCCTGTCTTCAGTTCTTACTGGCAAATGCATCTACTCTGTAGCTACCACTGCTTTTGCCATTCTTTGAAGATATGAGACACAGCTTTTTAATCCTCCAATATGGACTAAAGACTCATGTCTCTCCAAGAATCTTGCAAACCTTCAATGCCAGATGGGGACTACTAATATATCCAGCTTGTGGACTGAGCAGCTGCTGGGATTTCAGCCTCTTCAGAGTATAGACTGCCATTGTTGGACTACCCAGGCTATATCATGGAGGCCAGTACAGGAAGATCAAGACAGGACACGTGGTTACTGGACCTCATTTGAGTGACCATGTGAGGTAAAGATCCCAGTGTAGAGCACAAGGGCAAGATTGATGGTTGTTTGAGCTTGCTTAAGGAAAACATGACATCTTTTATTAAAAAAAAAGAAAATCCTCCAACTCAGGTGATATGTGTATGTACATGCAATACAAGTTGGAGAGAACAACAACAAAAGAACTAGGGGGAAAAAAAGGACTAAAAAACTGAAACAGTGAAGTTCTCCCCAAAACAATAAGCCTCTGCTTTGAGAAAAAAAAACACTCTGAAAAGACCCAGAAAAAGATGCCAGACATGTATGGCAGAGTGCAGGAACTCAGGTGGGGTGGAGGGCATGGAAAGGGAAGTGACTCTAAATTCAATTGTGAAATGATGTATGATGTATGGAAATAGTTTAAAAACAATAATAAATTTTTACAAAAATATGGAACACTTCATGAACTGCATGCCACCCGTGGACAGGACCATGCTAATCTTCTCTGTATCATTCTAATTTTAGTATATGTATTTCTGAAGTGATCACCACAGTTGTTTAATGGCAGACAATCAACTCAGTGTTTCCTGCATGGTAAGCAAGCAGTCCACGACCTGAGCTATATTTCCAACTTCACCAAGGAAATTAAATGAATATGTATTGCACCCCAGCAGCACTCTATATAGTGTCTCAACTCTTTAAATACTTTGTGCACTTATGAACTGGTCTCCAATACCGTTTCTACATTTTTCCACACAGAACTGTTAGATCTGAAAATTTATGGATTTCCTATGCTTACTGACATCTTTAAACCATCTAATGGTGTTATTTTCCAATTTATCATATATGATAGAGTTACATAGCATCATATTCCAGTGCTTTTGCTATGGCTTTATTACTTTAACTTTGTTAGTATGGAACATGAGGCTAATATTTGATCTCAGTGAAGAATCATCATTTCCATATACTTCCTATATCTTTTCCCATAAAAGGTTGTATAGGCCTTTTCCCATATAAGTGACAATTTAATAATATCTCTTTAAATTTTAAAGACACAACTGCCATCTTATCACCTATAATTACTCATTATACACTAATTCATTTCCTTAGCTTTGATCAAAAGCCCAGATTCTAATATTTCGTACAATAGAGCAAAGAATTTGGTACTTAAAGTTAATATTTGCTTAAATTATATCATTTACCTTTATCATAATCAAATAGTTACCTCTCTGTTAAAGTTTTTGTTCCTTTTCTCTCTCTTTTCTTTCTCCTTTATTCTTTTTTCTTTTCATTTAGGCAAACTTACTAGTAAGCTTTAGAAGCAAAGCTGTATACACTTTTTTGGCATTTAATCTGAGCTTAGAATATCTCACCTTGAATGCTGCCAAGACATTCCCATGTGAGTGGGATCCAGGTGTGGTTGCTAAGATACATGTTATTAGTCTTCCATTCAAAAGTAGAGAGGTCATGGAATGTGGGAAATGTGTTTGATTAAGGGCCATAGTGATTGATTTTGTTTTGAAATTGGAACTGTCCATATAATTAGAAAATAATTTAGCATTTCCATTGTGTCCTTCTTTTATTTAATTAAATGTCTCAATTAAAAGACAAAGCTTTGCATTAAAAGATTTCCAAACATCACTTAATAAATGATACATAGACAAAATTATTATAATTTTTTAAATGTTGCCAGACGTAGTTGCATACATTTTACTCTACCCCTTTAGAGACAGAGGTAGGCTGATCACAAGTTCAAGGTTGGACTGTGCTGTATAGCAAGACCACATGTCAAAAAAATTAAATAGACATATAATGCACACTCCACTGTGGCACAGACCTTATTAAGTGGGAAATAAGTAAGAGAAGGTGGTGTACTTTGACAGAAGAAGGAGGAGGGAGTGCTGTACAAGGGGAGGCCAAGGAAAAGGAGGTAAATAATATTAAACATGCCTGAAAAAACATAGGAAACTGTATTCTTTCATAAGCCTACTAAAAATTACCTGTGTACTAGATATGTGAGGGAGTGTTTTTAGCTGAAGGCTGTATAATGAGTCACAGTGCCAAGCAAGGGAAACTTTTCTTTGAGTTTTTACTCAGAGTAATTCAAGAGAATCCCAAATTAATATAGGGATTTCCATAACCATTGGTTGATTCCCAGAAATTGAAAGTAAGACCCTATTGTTTCAGAGAGGGCAAACTTTCAACACAAGACTAGTAGTAATTCAGCTGTTACTGACCTGGAAACCTCCTTCTTGAAGAGTATCTCCCATGGTATCAGAAGGGGCTATGCAAGCTACCAAGGGAGAAATGCAATCTGATTCTATTCAACTTTTGAACCCACAAACTACTTCTGGCCCATAAATTATCTCCATTGGTTATAGTGGCACTTTTATCTTAGAGGATCATCAACAGCTGTGGAATTGAACTTAAGGCTCTCTCAACTGGAGTTAATCTGTGCATGATACTATAAACATAACCAAGTACACGTGGTTGGAGGGTCATAAACCTGAGGAAAGTGTCTGCTATTGCCCTTTTCCTAGACCAATGTGATTCATTTCTTACCATATTCTAAATATGTAGTGTGGTGGTTTGAATGAGAATGTCCCCCATAGACTTCAAGTATTCAGACATTTTGTCCCCAGTGGGTGGTGCTGTTTTGGGAAATCTGAGAAGATGCGGCCATGCTAGAGGAAGTACATCATTGGGCGCAGACTTAGTGAGTTTAACAAGACTTGCCAGTCTCCAGTGTCTCTCTCTCTTGACTTCCTGTGTCTTTCTCTCTTGACTTCATTGGAAGATGTGAATCTTGGCTTTCTGTTCCACTGCCTCCCTGCCACAATGGACTCTTAATTCCCTGGAACCGTCAATTTTAAGCTCAAATAAATTCTTCCTTTTATAACTTTGTCATGGTGGTTTTATCACAGCAATAGAAAAGTGACTAATACACGTAGTTTTCTATTCACAGATAAATGTAGCTCTTACCACTCATCTAAGAAGGAGGGTTTTTTTTT
>VZQC01005404.1:9850-36306 GCA_009823505.1 Rhizomys pruinosus | reverse complement strand
CACAGGACATGTATGGCAGAATGCATGGACTCAGGTCGGGTGGGGGACATGGAAAGGGGAAGGAGTCTAAATTGGACAGAGAAATGAAGTATGAAATGAACAAAACTTAAATAACAAAAAAATTATGTTGGTGAAAACCTGAAAACTCTCCCCTGAGTTTGTAAAAGCAGAAGAGAAAAAGTTCATAAGTTCAAGGTTATCCTTAACTACTTAGTAGGCTATAGGCCTGTCTGGGCTACCTGAGGCGCTGCTTCAAAATATAATTCTGATACATCTTAAGGAAGATTAGAATTAGTAACATAGATTTGATTTAAATTTTACTGAGACCAAAAAATATTATAAGAAGTGGAGAACAAGGACATCTGCTGCTCTGGAGTGTCTTCTAGGCGTGGCCAGGAAGCTACACTGAGGAATTCTCAATAATATGGTGTTATAATTGTACTTCAGATATAAAACTAGAGATCTTAGTAAATAGACAAAAATAAAAGAAAAAGAGAGCACTGTTGTTTGGCCTGTCTTCAGTTCTTACTGGCAAATGCATCTACTCTGTAGCTACCACTGCTTTTGCCATTCTTTGAAGATATGAGACACAGCTTTTTAATCCTCCAATATGGACTAAAGACTCATGTCTCTCCAAGAATCTTGCAAACCTTCAATGCCAGATGGGGACTACTAATATATCCAGCTTGTGGACTGAGCAGCTGCTGGGATTTCAGCCTCTTCAGAGTATAGACTGCCATTGTTGGACTACCCAGGCTATATCATGGAGGCCAGTACAGGAAGATCAAGACAGGACACGTGGTTACTGGACCTCATTTGAGTGACCATGTGAGGTAAAGATCCCAGTGTAGAGCACAAGGGCAAGATTGATGGTTGTTTGAGCTTGCTTAAGGAAAACATGACATCTTTTATTAAAAAAAAAGAAAATCCTCCAACTCAGGTGATATGTGTATGTACATGCAATACAAGTTGGAGAGAACAACAACAAAAGAACTAGGGGGAAAAAAAGGACTAAAAAACTGAAACAGTGAAGTTCTCCCCAAAACAATAAGCCTCTGCTTTGAGAAAAAAAAACACTCTGGAAAGACCCAGAAAAAGATGCCAGACATGTATGGCAGAGTGCAGGAACTCAGGTGGGGTGGAGGGCATGGAAAGGGAAGTGACTCTAAATTCAATTGTGAAATGATGTATGATGTATGGAAATAGTTTAAAAACAATAATAAATTTTTACAAAAATATGGAACACTTCATGAACTGCATGCCACCCGTGGACAGGACCATGCTAATCTTCTCTGTATCATTCTAATTTTAGTATATGTATTTCTGAAGTGATCACCACAGTTGTTTAATGGCAGCCAATCAACTCAGTGTTTCCTGCATGGTAAGCAAGCAGTCCACGACCTGAGCTATATTTCCAACTCCACCAAGGAAATTAAATGAATATGTATTGCACCCCAGCAGCACTCTATATAGTGTCTCAACTCTTTAAATACTTTGTGCACTTATGAACTGGTCTCCAATACCGTTTCTACATTTTTCCACACAGAACTGTTAGATCTGAAAATTTATGGATTTCCTATGCTTACTGACATCTTTAAACCATCTAATGGTGTTATTTTCCAATTTATCATATATGATAGAGTTACATAGCATCATATTCCAGTGCTTTTGCTATGGCTTTATTACTTTAACTTTGTTAGTATGGAACATGAGGCTAATATTTGATCTCAGTGAAGAATCATCATTTCCATATACTTCCTATATCTTTTCCCATAAAAGGTTGTATAGGCCTTTTCCCATATAAGTGACAATTTAATAATATCTCTTTAAATTTTAAAGACACAACTGCCATCTTATCACCTATAATTACTCATTATACACTAATTCATTTCCTTAGCTTTGATCAAAAGCCCAGATTCTAATATTTCGTACAATAGAGCAAAGAATTTGGTACTTAAAGTTAATATTTGCTTAAATTATATCATTTGCCTTTATCATAATCAAATAGTTACCTCTCTGTTAAAGTTTTTGTTCCTTTTCTCTCTCTTTTCTTTCTCCTTTATTCTTTTTTCTTTTCATTTAGGCAAACTTACTAGTATGCTTTAGAAGCAAAGCTGTATACACTTTTTTGGCATTTAATCTGAGCTTAGAATATCTCACCTTGAATGCTGCCAAGACATTCCCATGTGAGTGGGATCCAGGTGTGGTTGCTAAGATACATGTTATTAGTCTTCCATTCAAAAGTAGAGAGGTCATGGAATGTGGGAAATGTGTTTGATTAAGGGCCATAGTGATTGATTTTGTTTTGAAATTGGAACTGTCCATATAATTAGAAAATAATTTAGCATTTCCATTGTGTCCTTCTTTTATTTAATTAAATGTCTCAATTAAAAGACAAAGCTTTGCATTAAAAGATTTCCAAACATCACTTAATAAATGATACATAGACAAAATTATTATAATTTTTTAAATGTTGCCAGACGTAGTTGCATACATTTTACTCTACCCCTTTAGAGACAGAGGTAGGCTGATCACAAGTTCAAGGTTGGACTGTGCTGTATAGCAAGACCACATGTCAAAAAAATTAAATAGACATATAATGCACACTCCACTGTGGCACAGACCTTATTAAGTGGGAAATAAGTAAGAGAAGGTGGTGTACTTTGACAGAAGAAGGAGGAGGGAGTGCTGTACAAGGGGAGGCCAAGGAAAAGGAGGTAAATAATATTAAACATGCCTGAAAAAACATAGGAAACTGTATTCTTTCATAAGCCTACTAAAAATTACCTGTGTACTAGATATGTGAGGGAGTGTTTTTAGCTGAAGGCTGTATAATGAGTCACAGTGCCAAGCAAGGGAAACTTTTCTTTGAGTTTTTACTCAGAGTAATTCAAGAGAATCCCAAATTAATATAGGGATTTCCATAACCATTGGTTGATTCCCAGAAATTGAAAGTAAGACCCTATTGTTTCAGAGAGGGCAAACTTTCAACACAAGACTAGTAGTAATTCAGCTGTTACTGACCTGGAAACCTCCTTCTTGAAGAGTATCTCCCATGGTATCAGAAGGGGCTATGCAAGCTACCAAGGGAGAAATGCAATCTGATTCTATTCAACTTTTGAACCCACAAACTACTTCTGGCCCATAAATTATCTCCATTGGTTATAGTGGCACTTTTATCTTAGAGGATCATCAACAGCTGTGGAATTGAACTTAAGGCTCTCTCAACTGGAGTTAATCTGTGCATGATACTATAAACATAACCAAGTACACGTGGTTGGAGGGTCATAAACCTGAGGAAAGTGTCTGCTATTGCCCTTTTCCTAGACCAATGTGATTCATTTCTTACCATATTCTAAATATGTAGTGTGGTGGTTTGAATGAGAATGTCCCCCATAGACTTCAAGTATTCAGACATTTTGTCCCCAGTGGGTGGTGCTGTTTTGGGAAATCTGAGAAGATGCGGCCATGCTAGAGGAAGTACATCATTGGGCGCAGACTTAGTGAGTTTAACAAGACTTGCCAGTCTCCAGTGTCTCTCTCTCTTGACTTCCTGTGTCTTTCTCTCTTGACTTCATTGGAAGATGTGAATCTTGGCTTTCTGTTCCACTGCCTCCCTGCCACAATGGACTCTTAATTCCCTGGAACCGTCAATTTTAAGCTCAAATAAATTCTTCCTTTTATAACTTTGTCATGGTGGTTTTATCACAGCAATAGAAAAGTGACTAATACACGTAGTTTTCTATTCACAGATAAATGTAGCTCTTACCACTCATCTAAGAAGGAGGGTTTTTTTTTAAACAGAGACTATTATAATGTTCCAGAAGTGATCAAACTATAGAACCTGAGAAACTGAATGGAACCAGCCCCAACTGATACATCTAGGTTACAACCACTGCATCTGAGTTTCAAGGTCATGGAAGAGGGAAGGAAAAAAGTGTAAGAGGCAGAGGAACAGACTCTCTGCTGCTAGGTAATGCAATCTAGACAGGATAAGAAATCTACACCTGGTTTTGTGTAGGCGCCATCTGGCGGCCCACCTCAGCAGGTGCCATCCAATGCTAGGATCATAGAGAGCAACTGCGTGCGTGGACAGAAGGTGAGCCAGCCGGCACACACTCCCTGTGCCCAACCACCCAGGTGGGGACAGGTGCGCTGGCCAAAGGATTCAACACCCCCCCACCCCCCCAAGCTACTAATACTGAGGTGGAAAGTGGAAACTGTTGGTGCTGCAGATTAAAGCTGTTGGGAGGATACAGCAGTGTCAGTGATTGGAGGCTGCATAGCCAAAACTGAGGAAGAAACCAACAGGAAGCAAACTGAGTAACCAACCAATCCCCCATAGCAACATTTGAGATTAGCAACAGAAGGCAAACAAATAAAGGGGGAAAAACAACAACAACAATAACAACAAAAATACACATGCCAAAAACACAACAATATGTGAAAAGTTCAAAATAAATCCCCACCGAACCCAACCACTCCTTTAGAAGATCCCAACAACGAGATATCTCTGGAAGGGAAACAAGATACTGACCTAGGAACAATTGTAGACATATTCAAAGACTATAAAGAACAAATCAGAGAACTAAAGGGAGAGAATGAAAAACTCATGAATGAACTAGAAGGAAACAGTGAAAGCAGGAGTGGCTATTCTAATATCAGACAAAACAGACCTCAGAGTAAAATTAATCAGAAAAGACAAAGAGGGCCATTATAGCCTTATCAATGGAACAATTAACCAAGAAGATCTCACAATTTTAAATATTTATGCACCAAACTCTAGTGCACCAAACTTTATAAACACAATCCTTCAGGACCTTAAGACACAGATTAATCCCAGTACGCTAAGAATAGGAGACTTCAATACCCCACTGAGCCACCTGGATAGGTCAACTGGACAAAAAATAAACAGAGAGACATCAGAACTGAACAACATAACACCAAATGGACCTCACAGATATCTACAGAATATTCCATCCAAACACCAGGGATTATACTTTCTACTCAGCACGCCATGGAACATTCTCCAAAATTGACCACATACTGGGACACAAAAGAAACCTCAACAAATACAAAAGGATTGAAATTATTCCATGCATTCTATCAGACCACAGTGCAATAAAGCTCAATATTAACACCAGGGTAAGCCCTACTAACTATAAGAACACATGGATGTCGCGTCCCCGTTTGTCCAGCGAAAGAAGACATGACACGAGAGCAATCTTCCTCAAGCAGTTTATTCGGGTAACCTTACATCTGCTCTCTCTCCCTCCCTTCCTCGTTCACCACCTATAAGGCATGTCACAACCAATCGACTTCCACCACGTGGGTCTCAAGGATAGGATATCTCTATGCAGAACAGAGGGCTTCAGCAAGGCCAAACCAAATAAGGACATGTTTGCTGCATGGAGCACTCACCCCCATAGGGGTGGGAGGCAGAAACCGGCGCCATCTTTGAGGCATGGCACTCCACAGCTCCCAACGGGGGACAGAGACATAAGATCAAGCGAGACTTCTAACATGAGTGGGTCAGATGAAGAAATAAAGATGAATAAAAGAACACTATCCTGGAACTATACAAGACCAAAACCTCCGACAATACAACGAGGCAGTGTGGCGAGAGAGGACAGAGTGGGACAAACGATTTAACATGATAGCTCCTACAGACGGAATGTCTACACCTAGTTAGGAGTGTGGCGGCGGCACCAACGGACTATAAGAGCAGGAGATCTTTGACTGAAACAGTGAACTTAAAATACGACGCCCAAGCTTCCCAGGGACATGAAGTATCATGCAGAATCAGATTTACTGAGAAAAGATGAATAGCATGTTTAGGCAGATTGGCAATGAGCTCTGGAGGGGTGGGGGATAGAGGGGGTCTACGGGTCCCTAAGATTGTATAAAAAAATAATATGTATAAAAATTAAAAAAAAATTTTAAAAAAGCAGACAAGCTAAACAAGTAACATCTAACCACTGACACAGCTAAGAAGGCACGTGAGAAGACGAGGAGCACGAATAGAGGATGTACATTAAAACCCAAAGTCAGTGAAAGCAAATCAATCAACAAAAGTTAAGCGAGACTATCAACTATAAATTGAACAAGGAAACTATATACTAAAAAATCAAATTGACATGCAGAAAGGCTGGTGTTGGAGAGAGAGGATGGAGAGGAGAAAGGAGAGAGCATCTAGTCCCCAGTTACCAAAGAAAAGAAAAGAGCAATTCCAAATCGACAATCAGCGATTATGCACAGCACATTTCAGATGGAGGGGGGGAGAAAGGGGGAAAGCAGGCGACGAGGGCACGAAAGAAGACAAAGATGCCAATCATCATGCATAGAACAGCTGACCTGACAGGGCTGGAGAGATGGCATAGGGTTGGGAGCACCATGACGCATGGACTCGGGGGGGCAGGGGAGAGGGCAGGGGAGATCCCGAGGAGCACCCACGAGCACTATGGCGAACGACCGAGCCATCTTGAAACCCAATAGTCCAGGAGTAGAGCTCCAGGTTGTCGCAGGGAATCCGACAAGCCAGCTGCTACTCTGAGTACCTCCAGCGGCGTTGCCAAACGACACAGGGTCGCATCAGACTTATGCACACGCAGTACCAGACTTCATACACATGAGCATCTGAAACTACGAGAAGGTAAGGATGTAGGAGTAAGACAAGAGGGGAACAAATAAACAAATAGAAACACGTTACACACACTTATATTTACTAGCACACTATGAAACCTAAGAGAATGACTAATCGTGGGAGAGTTTGTAGGGAGAGTGCTCCAGAATGGGCTGACCTATAAACACAAAGAAAGAGATTGGACAGCCTAACAGACCCTATAAACGCACTATTGAGGCACAAGAGTTGAAGTGTGTGAGATGAAGGAATCAGCCATGCGGTCAAAACTAAAAAGACAAAGTCGACCAGGGACCACAGATGGCTTACAGCCAGAACATTATAAAGACCAATTAACTAGGTCCTCTGAGCGAGACCGAGCCACGACGGGACAACAAACCTATTTCAAGAAGGATTCAGACAGAAGGGCAATATATCCCCACATTCTTCATACCAAAGCGCAGACACATGGGAACTCGGAAGACAGAACCGAGGGGGAATCAGAACACAGACACAAGTAAAGAACCACACTATAAACGCACATCACGAGACGAGATTGATAGGAGACACCAAGGGGATGAGGAGCAAATTCTCAAAGAAGAAGTGACGTGATAGACCCACATCAAAAAGATCACATCCTCATAGACCAGGTTGGATTCATACCAGAGATGCAGGGATGGTTCAACATATGTAAATCAAATAAATATCATAAAACACATAAACAGACTTAAAGACAAAACACGCTATCATCTCAATTGATGCGAAAAAGCTTTCAATCAAAATCAGCATCCCTTCATGCTTAAAGTCTAGGAGGAATTTGGCTGAGGGATCATTCCTCAATGTAATCAAAGCCATATAAAAGAAACCCACAGCCACCATCATACTAAATGGAGAAAAGTGGGAAGCATTCCCCTTAAAGGCAGGAAACACAGCAAGGCTGTCCACTATCCACCACTCACTCTTCAATATAGTGCTGGAAATGTTCGCTAGAGCAATAAGGCAAGAAAGTGAAATTAAAGGAGTTCTAATGGAAAAGAGGAAGTAAAACTATCCCTTTTTGCAGATGAGATATGACAGTTTACCTAAGGGATGCTAAAACTCCACCAGAAAACTCTTAGAAAGGATCAAAAGTTTCAGTAAAGTGGCAGGATACAAAATAAACTAGAAAATCAGTAGCCTTCCTTTCACCAACAACCAATAGCAAAGGAGAAGAATAATAAGGGACCTTCCCAATCACGATAGCCTCAAAAAAAAAAAAAATACAAAAAACAAAAAAAAAAAAAAAACCTAGGATAATCCTAACAAAGACATCAAAGACCTATACAACAAAAATTTAAACCCTGAAGAAGAGATGAAAATGACATCAAAGTGAAAAGATCTCCCCATGCTCATGGATGGAAAATTTTATATAACAGTAAAAATGTCCATTCTACCCAAATAATATACAGATTCATGAAATCTCCAATCAAAACCCCCATGAGCTTTTTCACAGCTTAGAAAAAAATCCTAAATTCATATGAAAAACAAAAGACCAAATAGCTAAAGCAACCCCGAGAAAAAGATGCAATACTGGGGGTTTATATTACCAGACCTCAAGCTATATTACAGGGCTATAGTCATAAAGACAGCCTGGTACTGGCTCAAAAAAAAAAAAAAAAAAAAAAAAAAAAAAAGATCATTACCATGGAACAAAATTGAAATCCAAATTGAGGCTCATATAACTTCCACCTCATATTTGACAAAGGGGCCAAAAAAGCTCAATGGAGGAAAGATTAGACATGCTTTCAGCAAATGGTGTTGGCAAAACTGGATTGCCATTTGTAGAAGAACAAATTAAACCCCTACCTCTCACCCTGTACAAAATCAACGACCCAAAGGGTCAAAGAATTCCATTATGAAGCCTGAAACCCTGAAGGTGATAAAAGAAAAATTTGGCAACAACCTACAAGACATAAGTGTAGGAGGAGACTTTCTAAACCAGACAGCAGCCACACGAGAAGTAAGGTCAACAGTTGACAAGTGGGACCTCATAAAACTCAAAAGCTTCTGTACAGTGAAAGAAACAATCAAGGAGGGGAAGAGAAAACCCACAAAGTGGGAAGAAATCTTTACCAGTGACACATCTGACAGAGCATTAATGTCAAGAATATATAAACTACTCAAAAAACAAAGAAGTAAGAAGACAAATGACCTACTCAAAAAATGGAGTAAAGAACTGAACAGAGTCTTCACTAGTGAGGAATTAAAGATGGCTGAGATACATCTTAAAAAGTGTTCATCATCATTAATAATTAAGGGAATGCAAATTAAAACCACTCTCAGATATCATCTCACTCCAGTGCGGCTAGCTAAGATCAAGCAAACAAAAGACAACAGATGCTGGAGGGGTTGTGGGTAAAGGGGAACACTCATCCACTGCTGGTGGGAATGTAAACTTGTACAACCACTATGGAAAGCAGTGTGGAGAACCCTTAAAAGATTTGGAATGAGCTTACCATCTGACCCAATCATACTACTCCTGGGTATATACCCCAAAGACTCATCCTACAGCAAAGATATATGCACATCCATGTTTATTTCAGCTCTCTTCACAATAGCGAAGAGCTGGAACCAACCCAAATGCCCCTCAACAAATGAGTGGATGACAAAAATGTGGTGCATCTACACAATGGAGCACTATTCAGCGATAAAGAAGGATGGCATTATGAACTTTGCAGGTAAATGGATGGAGCTCAAAGCCATTATTCTGAGTGAGGTGACACAGTCCCAGAAAGACAAATGGAGAATGGTTTCCCTCATTTGTGGATGCTAACACCAAATCCCCTAGATGAAAGGCAAGCTGAATGACAGTTGGGTTATATTTTTGGTTTATCTGTAAGCAACTATGTTGTCATAATGTGAATCCCTTAATGGGCTCTAGAATCCACCCACCAATTATTTTCAAACTATGTAATTACTTTATATGGGTGGAGAGTATGTATCCATATTTTAGAATAACATGAAATTAACAGAGGAAAATGTGAATTCCTAAGCATAAAAAAAGACTAAGAGAAAGATGCAGGACAGTTATGATAGAGTGCATGATCTGGGATGGTTTGGGCAGGATGGGGGGAAGGGATAGGGGAATATGCCTGAACAGAAATGGAAAATGATGTATGAAATACGTAAAACATCAATAAAAAAATAAAATTATAAAAAGAAATCTACACCCGTGAAATCTCCACAGTATAGTAGTCTAGTAACATCTACATAATGATAACACCGATTGAAATACCAATGTAGGTAGGGGAAATTTCACAGGGTCCCACCTCAAGATGAAAAGACATTTTGATTTGTCCTCTTTGTATAAGACCTATTTTATTTTCACATTGAAATTTTTGTTTGAAAATAAGGAAGCAATTTTGGTTTAAGATAATGAATTCTCCCTGAGTCATATGTCTCCCATTCATTCTTTTTGTATGTTGTCTATTTAGTCCAACACACAGAACCATGGTCTTTAGAACTCTTCCTGATATAGGAAACCCTGATCATATGGATGTTATCAGGGAGGGAGCACAGGTTAGTGAACAGCTGCATCAGATATATTGGAAGATGAAGATCATGGGGGGGGTGGCCTCCCTGGAAAGTTTCATTTATCATAACTTCCACACTGACTCATTCTGTCGTAAATGGATAGAAAGGATATTTTCATAGGGTACTTGGGTGGGAGCTTACAAACCTCCAAAGACATAATTGCTCTGGCACTCCAAGGACAATGGACTGTTATCATCACTTCTGAATATTATTCAGTCTTTGTTTATTTTATTTCCCCATCAGGGCCGGAAAGTGTGGGGCAGAAGTAAATTGCTCTGGACCAGAAGAACAGCTGGAAGGAGGCCACTATGGATTTCCTTTGTTCACTACTTCGGTGTTCTTCTAAGGGAATGTTAATCAAGGTTTTATAGTATGAAAAGAAATATGAATGAAACACATTTAAAAATACATACTGTAATAGAGGTTTTCTTCCTTACTGAATATTGTCTATAATTATCTATGCAAATTAATGGATAATAGAATTAATGATGATAAAAAAGCTTGGTCGCTAAAATTTTATTGCCTATTTCTTATATGTCAAGAACTTTCTGAGTGCTGTGGATGTGGTTCAATTTTAGTAAAATGCTTGCCTAGCATGTATGAAACATTGGATTGGAGTCCTGGCATTCCAGCATGGCATGGGCAGTAGATGGTTGCACAGGCCTGCAATGCTAACACTCAGGAGTTAGTTGCAGAAGGATCAGGATTCCAAGGTCATTCTTTGCTATATAGGGAGTTGGAGTCCAGCCTGTGCTGTATAAGACTGTCTTTCAGATAAAAATGTAAATATGGATATTAGATTTTTTTAACTTTTTAAAAAGTTTTTAAATTTATTTTTGTACGTGTATGAATGTATTGTCTGCATGTAGGTTTGTGCACCCATGTTGTGCAATGCTGCGGAGGTCAGAAGAGGGTGTCGGATTCCCCTGGAACTGGAGTTAAGACAGTTCTCAGCCGCCATGTGGGTGCTGGGGATCGAACCCGGGTCCTCTGTAAGAGCGGTCGGCGCTCTTAACTGCTAGGCCATCTCTCCAGCCCTGGATATTAGAATTTTAAATGTCTTTATAGCTATAAGTATGTATTTGTGGCAGCTATCGCATTTTTAACTGGGGTTTGTGCCTTAGAATATAAGTGAATAAATGATAATTTGCCACTAAAATCAAAGAAACGTAATCAATGTTCTCATGTGTGGAACTTAGCTCCATACATATACATACTGGAGAGCTGTATATGCAGAGAACAAGAAAGGGGGCAGTGAGAAAGGAGAAGAGACTTTAAAAGAGAGAGGTAAGGGAGGCCATAGGACACACTCCATAGGAAGATGAAAAGAGAGATGTCGAATGTGGAAGCATTAAATGGGGATGGCAGGGCAGGGAGACAGGGAGAGCAGGGAGCATTTGAGAGGTTACCAGTCAAAACCAAGTACATATGAACTGAAGAAATGACAAGTCAGATTATGCAATTCTGCCTCAGTTCAAATGAACATTGCACTTTTTGATAAATTGTTTTGAGATTCTCTGTGCCCTTAAAAATAGTACAAGCTTTGCTTTTCAGTAGTTAGTCTATTTGTGAACAGTTACAAAAAAGAAATCATGTTAACTTGACCTTATAGGACACCAAAGATCTACTGGGAAAACAGAAGAGAATACTTTTCAAAGAAAAACCTCAGTCAGATTTCACGATTTTAATAACAGCTGAACTGAGCATAAGTTCAAAGAAACTGGCAAGTCTTAAAGAAGCAAATGAATTATGCTTTTATAAACACCAGAATATTATTCTCCCATATGCTATATTGTAACTTGTACCTTAGCAATATTTTGGATAAGAAAGTAATCTGAGAAATAACAACCTCTTGTAACCTCCACTGAAAGTAAGGCCTTTAATGTCCAGCAGGTACCTATTAGTCACACGTGTCACAGAAGAACAAGGAGTGTGGCTGGTCTGAACTGATATGTGCTCTAAGTGTAAGAACCACATGAGGTTTCAGGTGATAGGTTTGGCTTTTAAAAGTTGCTCCCAAAATATTTAAAATGACATGTATAGAGTTCAGATTGCATTTTCACTGGAAAGCTTTGCTCTGGGCCTTGGAGGAGGAGAATCTAGGAAAATGAGGCCTGAGGCTAAAATGAGTGCAGTTTCTTTAGCCCCTGTCTAGGGGTCAAAGGCTGTTTACAGTTTGACAATAAAAAAGAAAGAAAGAGAAAAAAGACACAAGGATAAAGGAAGACAGGGCACATTTGCATCTTATAGGAAGGAATATTGAACAGGGCAAGCAGACAAGAAACAGCTGAATCTCAGGCCTCCATTTGCCCTTAGGTGAGAAAGTTATTCTACATCAGAAGTTATTTGCTACATCAGAAATAGGAAGGCCAGGCCTGGTAGCACACGCCTTTAATCCTAGCACTTGGGAGGCAGAGGCAAGTGGATCTCTGTGAGTTCAAGGCCAGCCTGGTCTACATAGTGAGCTCCAGGCCAGCTGGGACTACAGAGAGACCCTGTCTCAAAAATACCAAAAGAAAAATAAATAAAAGGAAGAATATGCATGAGGTTGTCATAAGTCAAGCCACAAAGCAAGGGGCCTGAGAAATTGCTAAACAAGTCAAGTTCAAATTTTACTTCCAAACATAAAAGATGTTTATCAAACATGAAAACAATGTTTCTTACCATTAAGCATGAAGGAAATGAGCATTCAAAATACAGTGAGACATCACCTTGTTATCTACTGAATGGCTAATATAGAAATGACTGGAGACATCATAGTGAGGATCTAGAGGAAAGGTAACATTTGTATACAACTGGTTGCAATGTGAATTTTGTTATTATGAAAGAGATTTTGTTATTATGCATGGAGATTCATTCCATAAAAAATTAAATGTGAAAAAATATTGTAATTCAGTGTTATCACTTCTACTCTCAAAAGGAATTTAAAGAACCTCAAGGAGGTGTCATCTCTGTTCTATCTGGATGCATGCATATATTGTAGCATTATTCAATAGAGCCAAGATATAGAATTAACTTAATGATCCATCAGTAAATGATGCAAATGGAAAGATGTGATATCAGGGGCTAGTGAGAGGATTCGGTGAGTAAAAAATACTTGCTGCCTGACTTCCTGTGTTCAGTCTCTGAGACTGACATGGTGGAAGGCGACTACTGAATGTTGTCCTCTGACCTCCACATGTACACTGTGCAACACACACACATACACACACATGCATACACATACAAATAAAGAGGTAAATTTGTAAGAAAAATTTAAAAGGCAATGTGGTCTTTACACACAGCAATAAACTATTCAGCCTCATAAAAGGAAATCCTGTTTTATGTGATAATACATGACTTAGAGGAGCCTTATTTTTTCTTTTATATAAATTTTTTATTGTTATTAAACTTTTCCATAGGTCATACATCATTTCTTAATTGAATCTAGAACTGCTTCCCTTTCCATACCCCCCGCCCCATCCAAGTCCCTGCACTCTAGCATACATGTCCAGTATCTTTTTCTGAGTCTTTCAAGAGTGTTTTTTTCTTTCAGTTCTTTTGCTGTTGTTCTCTCCGACTTGTATTGCTACAGTATATACACGTATTTATACATAGTTATATATATATATATATATGTATATATATATATATATATACATAAATATACATACATACACATATCACTCGAATTGGAGGACTTTTTTTTTTCATAAAAGATGTCATGTTTTCCTTAAGGAAGTACTCGAAAGTTCCTCTTTAGCAATCCCAAACAACTATCAATCCTGCACTTTTGCTCCACATTGGGATCTTTCACTCCCATGGTCCCCCAAATGAAGTCCAGTAAGTACGCATCCTGTCTTGATCCCCCTGCACTGGCCTCCATGATACAGCCCAGGTAGTCTAGCGATGGCAGTCTATATTCTGACGAGGCTGACATCCCCTTAGCTGGGGATTTACTCCATAAGCTTGGTATCTCAGTAGTCCCCATCTGGCATTGAAGGTTTGGAGGATTCTCGGAGAAACATGAGTCCTCAGTCCATATTAGAAGGTTAAAAAGCTGTGTCTCATGCCTTTGCGGATTGCCAAAAGAGGTGGCAGCCACAGAGTTGAAGCACTATCCAGTAAGAAATGAAGACAGGCCAAACAACAGTATTCTCTTTTTTTTTAGCCTTTATACAAGTCTATCTTTATTTGTAAAAAATAATATATAACTGAAGCTGATTTTTAAAATCAAGGTTCATTTAGTGATAATGTACATTTTATAATAAAATTGTAGTAAAATACTGCATTTGACAGTTTAAACAAAATATCATTCATGTAAAAAGCATGTTATAGCATGTAAAATTTAATTAGAAAATTCATGGTTCACAACAGCATTTCTTGTGGATAGTTTGAGAACATTATCATAAATTTACTGGAGACAGAACAGAGTTCACAGTGAGGCTTGACGGTACAACACAGTTCCCCAGTTCTAAGGTGCATTGGAAATAACTAACTCTGACTACCTGTGAGCTGGTATTTCACCAAATAACCAAGATCTGTTTGTTTTCAGCTTGTCTAGGGATCAGTTACTTCACCAATAATTTAAATGGAGACCTTCAACTCAGAGTCATTAGAATCGTGTTTGAATAACACACAACTGTTACCTTACCACAGATGAATAAATAACTGTCAGCCAGAGAACTCAGGGTCTGGGTGGCAGCCTGAGTCCACACATGCAGGTCTCAGCGCGCCTGTGCATGAGATGCAAGAGGATCGGGCAAGGGAGGAGAGCAGTAATAAATAGACCATAAAATGAACGCCCCCTGTTGGCTGTGGACAGCACACACCCTTCCTGCAGCAGGTGAGGTTCTGAGACAACCCCCATGAAGGAAAACCTAATCTTCTATATAAAAATCTCATACTTGTCCTGCGTGTAAAAGTCTCTTAACAAGATGATTCACTCTGCTTGGACATACTGAAAGATTGAGTACATGCTGATCACACATGCTTAAGCTCACGCACATACCCGTGATTTTAGATGGACTGGGGATGAAGACAACAGGCTGAAGGGCAGCAAAGGGACTGAGGTGCCTATAACTGTGAAGCTCTGGGGAGGACCCAGTAGCAGGAGCGACGGTCACAGGTCCCAATTCCCAAGCCAGGGTGCTCCAGGCCTGCACAATGGGAAGCAACTCCTAAACATCGCCAGCTGCTTTTTCTTAGAAATTGGGAAAACAAAACAAAACAAAACAAAAAAAACAAAACTGCACTTGAAAAAACTAATTTGCCACAATTAACAGAGGAACAGTTTTAAAAAAATCAAAATACATCAATGTTGGGACATTGAGCCAAGGTCCTCAAGTGGATCAAAACACAGAATCTTATACTTTTCAATTAAAAGAAAAAAAAAAAAAGAGGCTACAGGAGAAACCACTGGCTGTGCAAGGAAGGTCAGCAGGTCTGCATACAGCAGGTCTGCTCACAGCAGGTCTGCTCACAGCAGGCATGAGAGTGGTGAGTTCTGGGAAGGTGCCATGTGCAGGTGGCAGAGGAAAAGCAGCACCTCCTGGCACCCACCCCTGGCCCAGCAGTGGGTGCTCTCCCCTCCTACCCAGCTACACTTCAACACTCATGCAGGCCACAGCTTGGCTAGAGGTCCGTCCACAGCTTCACTCAGGAGCCGCATTCACAACTCACACACACACACACACACACACACACAGGCTCACAATGTGATGATTATCCCATCTTCTTCTAGAAGTTTCTGGTCAGGAGCATGGGTCTCAAATTCACTGTTGGGGCCACCTGACGCTGGGCTGGCAACAAGTGCAGGAGTAAAGCCATTGTGTCCAGGCTCGAAGCTGAGCTCTATCTGCATCAGGGACTGCAGGCTCTGGGTATTGGTGGCCCTGGGGATCTGCTGGGGCTCTCCACTGTCTTCGATGATGATGTCATCCTCAGCACTGTCCTGGTCCTCTGGCTCGAAGCTGGCCCCCACCTGCTGTGGGTAGCCCAGGAGGCTGTTGTTGGTGGACTGGCCAGAGCTGCCTAAAGTCTGACTGTTCCTCACCACATTGTTCCTCTGGTTGGCTGGTAGCATGGTGATGATGAGTCTCCGGCTGTTGGCTATCATCATGTCAGTTACCTGGTCCAGACTCTACCCCAATACCTCTATGCCGTTTACCTCTAACACTTCATCGTTCACAGCCAGCAGACCCGTGCTCTGTGCCAGGCCTCCAGGGACCAGCCTGGAAATGAAGATCCCTGGGACCTTCTCCAGGCTGTGTGGCATCACCATGCTGCAACAATCCATAAAACTCCTCAAATTTTCCAGGTTTTGATCTTCCTAGTGAAAACCAACAAAACTCTGCTCCAAACTTGCTCTTCATCTCCATGGTACCCTGGCAGCCGCTGCTCACCCATGCCTGTGGCCGCGGTTCATCAGTGCTCTCTCTTTTTTCTTTTTGTCTCTTTATTAAGATCTCAAGTTCTATGTCTGCAGTCCAGTTTCTCTAGTGTTACTGATTATTTATATTTGGTCGTACTTTCCTTTTGGATGCTTAAGGCCACAGAGTTAGCCCAGTTTAACCAGGGTTTTTTGTTTTCTCAAGGTTAGTTGAGGATCTGGTCCTCAGGGGTCTCTCTGGGTTTTTCTTTTTTGTTGGGGGGGGGAGGGTTGGAGCACCTTGCTCCTTTCAGCTTTTCATTTCCAAGTTCCATCCACTCGAGGACAAAATCAGGTCTTGCTAGACCAGTCTTCCCTTTTCTGAAGCATGAGCAGACTTTTCCACTTTATAGACTAGACACTCAGCTGAATTCAGGGAGTGGAATGTGGTGGTTTGAATGTGTGTCCCCCATAGGCTCTAGGTATTCAGACGTTTGTCTCCAGTTGGTGGCGCTGTTTTGGAGGTCTTGGGGTGTGTGGCCGGTGCTGGAGGAATGTGTCACTGGGGGCAGGGCTTAAGAGTTTAACAAGCCTCGTGGTCTACAGTTGCCCTCTTCTGCTTTCCTGTGCTCTCTTTGCGAGATGTGACCCTCAGTTTGCTGCTCCACTCCAGCCGGCCATGCCCTTCTGCCACAATGGACTCTAATTCCCTGGAACCGTCAATCATAAGCTCAAATAAACTCTCCTTTTTATAAGTTCTTGGTCATGGTGCTTTATCACAGCAACAGAAAAGTGACTAATACAGTTATTGTACCAGAGTGGGCTGTTGGTGTGAAAACCTGACCATGTGTATGTTGGAGAAGGTGGAAGACTTTGGAAACTTGGGCTGGAAAGGCTGTTGACTACTGTAGAGCAGAGCTAAAGGGCCATTCTAGTGGAACGCCTGGAAGAAAGCATGGCTGCAAAAATGTAGTTCAGAGGAGAAATAAAGACTTAGGCAGCAACTGGATATTTTGATAAAAAGTCTGGCAGCAGTTTGCCCACAGCCCAAATTGCTTGCCTGATGCTAAGTTTGAAAAGCAATGGACTGATTGTCTTTGGTGGAGGATATTTCAGACAGCCTAATGTAGAAATGGTGGCTGTGCTTTTGATGTGAATATTGTGCAGATCTACAGTGAAAAGAGCAGATGGGGCAGAAAGAAATGCAGAATGTACAGTTGTGATCTGATAACTGCACTAGGAAGATTAAAGGTGGGGCCAAGGCATGTGAAGGAGAGGTCCTTTACAATATACAAGAAGGAATTAAGATTAAGGAGAGGCTTGGAGATTTACAAGTAAACAAAAGAATCAGTACCTTCAGGGCAAGACCACACTCATTTAAGCCTCCAACTTTTGAATTGAAAATATTGAAAGGGCAGAGAAAAGTTGCAAATGTGGTTGAAATAGGCCAGGGTCCATCCCAAAATTGCAGCCAAACTCGGCAGTTTCATTCACGTGGTGCTGGCTTTAGAGGCATGAAGTTTGCAAGAGTGAAGGGGTCATTAGTTCTTCCTCCACGGTTTCAGAGAGCTGCCAAAGTGACTAATACAGTGGCTCTCTAAGACCTCCCTGAACAGGAAGACTGGTGATCCACATTTGCAGGACATTTCAAGAGATGCCCCTATGCATAATCCCCTAAGACTTAGTTGACCTCTGAGGGCAAGGAACAAGGCTATCCCTTAGGTCCCTCAGCCAAATTGGTGTGGGTGTTAAGTATGGTTGTTAAGCACCCAGAAAGGCTAAGTTGTACCAGCCTATTACATTGCACCTATATTAAAATTGTATACTTTGGGGGGCTGGAGAGATAGCCTAGCAGTTAAGAGTGCCGACTGCTCTTGCAGAGGACCTGGGTTTGAACCCCAGCACCCACATGGTGGTTGAAAACCATCTGTAACTCCAATTCCAGGAGAACTCCAGTTCCAGGGGAATCCAACACCCTCTTCTGACCTCCGCGGCATTGCACAACACAGGTGCACAAACCTACATGCAGACAGTACATTCATACACATAGAAAATAAATAAATAAAATTTTAAAAAAAGTAAAAAAATAAAATTGTATACTTTGGAAACAAACTGTGTGTTATTTCCATATCATATTTCTTGATTTGCATCTTTCCATCTTAATCCCATATTACTGTAAAAGATGCACACATACCCTCCATCATGTACCAAAAACCCAAGGTCTGAAAACAAATGTTAGGTCAGCTCTAGAACCTGTTTAGGGATTCACAATGCAAAAGCATAGTTGTCTTTAGATCATGAAGAATATTACATTAATGTTGGTCAGTTTGTCTTACAACTAGGTACTTGGTACAAGCATCCACAGATGAGGGATACCATTCGAGGAGCCTTATTAAATGGAATAATTCTCAGAAAAAAACAAGTACATATGATCTCACTTATATATGCTATCTAAAAATCTTGAACATCTGGAAGCAGAAAATATAATTATAATGTTCAGGGGATGGTAATGGTAATGATTTGTAGATATGCTTTTCAAAGGACACACAATTTCAGTTAGAGAAGAGGAATAATTTGATGAAATCTTGAAAACTCATATGACTATGGTAAGAAACAATACAACATTTTAAAATTAACCACATAGGTTTTAATATCTTTTTTGTGTGTGTGTCCTTTTGAGACAGGGTCTCCCTGTAGCCCCAGGTGTCCTGGAACTCTCTCTGTAGACCAGATTGGCCTTGAACTCACAAAGATCCGCCTGCCTCTGCCTCCCAAGAGCTAGGATTAAAGGCATGCGCCACCATGTCCAGCGGAGGGTTTTAAGATCTTTATAGAACAGACGAACTTGATTAAAAAGCAAGTGCAGCACAGCTTTCATTCTGATTTGCTGCTAATGGCTGAGTATTTACAAGTCTTCCTATCATCTTTTTTTTTTTTGCATTTCCATTAAGACTCAGTTACATGACACATGTTATTTCTTCCCACTCCTATTAAAAATCTGTTGAAATATATTTTGTTGCTTCACATTGCTTAAAAGGTAGTGTTCGCTCTTCTCATCCAATGATCAGCAAGTGGATTTTGGTTTGAACTCCCTTTAGAACAGACTTTTCTCTGAAGGACTGATGATCAGTTTCATAATGGATGGCCTCCTTAAGGCACTGGGAATGAATGTTCTTTCTTTTTTGTATCATCTATTGTTTTAGCTGTTCATTTCTCTCATTACAAAGTAACTACATACATTGCAGAAATTTAATGTGTGAAGTCTATTGCTTTGTTAACAAATTAACTGAGAATGCAGTGGCTTTCTGCAACAATGACATGGTCTTCATTTTTGTAGGTCAAGCAGTGAGATTCAGCTAGGAAGCCAATGTAATTATTCATTTACTTCTTAGAGGTCATAATTTTGATACATATATGATGGTTGTATAGGCATATGTTGGAGCAATACAAAGGAGAGGAAACAACAACAACATAAAGACTGGGTCAAAGAACTGACTCATGCAGTTAAATTCTTCCCCAAACAACAAGCCTCTGCAATGAAAAACTTTGGAAAGACTGAGAGAAAGATACAAGATATGTATGTCAAAATTCATGCACTAGGGTGGGGAGGGAGAGGGGAATGTATCTAAATTGAACTGAAAGATAATGTATGAAATACACAAGTCATCAATAAAAGTATTAAAAAAAATAAAATTGGGGCTGGAGGGATGGCCTAGCGGTTAAGAGCGACGACCGCTCTTGCAGAGGACCCGGGTTCGATCCCCAGCACCCACATGGCGGCTGAGAACCGTCTGTGACTCCGGTTCCAGGAGAACTCCAGTTCCAGGGGAATCCGAGACCGTCTTCTGACCTCCGCGGCAGAATGAGTTGGCTATAAGGAGACCCTGCCCCCCCCAAAAAAAAAAAAAAAAACATATAAAATAATAAATAATAAATTCAAAAAATTAAATAATAAAATTAAAGTAGTTTTAAGAGTTTTCAGATATGAAGAGTTAATATTGATTATAAAACAATCTACTTATTCTCTTGCATATATTTATTTTATATATGATTCCCAATAAATAATATAATATTTTAATATATAATATAATACATAAGATACCAAATCATAGACTTTTTTTGATGATGATAAAAAAGTAATATTGAGGATTCTATTCCCAGTTAGTGTTCTGTCAGACTTTTCCTCAGGTCTCCCTTCCTCGGGTGTCTCAGAGTTTAGGCAAGACTCCCTGAGCAAAAGCCACATACTCAAAATGAAATAATTTCTTCCTGCTGCCAATGAAACCTACATTTCTGCATAGTCCTCCTTATTTGTGTGTGCATCCTGCATAGGTGCATTATTCAACCAAGCCTTCAGGATGAGCCTTAAACTCTCCCCAAACAACAAGCCTCTGGCAATGAAAAATTTGGAAAGACTGAGTAAAAGATACAAGATATGTATGTCAAATTTCATGCACTAAGGGTGGGGAGGGAGAGGGGAGACTGTATCTAAATGGTAAACTGAAAGATATATGAATACACAAGGAGTCATCAAATAAAGGATTAAAAAAAATAAATTAAATAGGTTTTAAGCATTTTCAGTATGAAGAGTTAAAATATGTGATGTACATACATGTGTTGAATAGGTCTACTTACTCTTTTGCTATGATTTATTTATATACATTCCAATACTAATAATATATATAGATATATACATAAATACAAAATCATAGACTTTGTTTTTGATGATGACTAGAAAAGTAATATTGAGATTCTATTCCCAGTTTACTGTTCTGCAGCTGCACTTTTCCTCAGGTCTCCCTTCCTCATTGGTGCTCAGAGGTTAGCAAGACTTCCTGACAAAAGCCCAAACACTAAATGAATAATTCTCTTCTAGGAAGGGTCCTAATGAAAATAATTTCTAATCTTCCTGCTGCAATGAAAACCTCATTTCTCATTCCTCTTATTTGCGTGTGCATCTCATAGGTGCATTATTCAACCAAGCTTCAGGATGAGCTGTGTCAATGGAACACAAGATATTATAATGTTTTCTGTGACCTGAAGGAAGCTTAAGGGATCTAGTGCATTTAGGTTATGGTCTTTTGCACTCCTGACTCCTGGTAAGAGGCAAGCATATTGCAGATCAGAACTATTGAGCCTGACCTCAGAAGGAAAAAAGCCAGAGAGGTGAACAGAATTTTCTAGCAAGGTGACAGATGAGCTTATTTGAAAAAAATAATAATGAGAATAAAGTTTTTGTTGTTGTCCAGCAATTGTTATTTTTACCCATCCCAGGAACTAATGCCTGAAGCAGGTACCGTAAGCTACTGTTGGGTTGTGTTTATAATTATGTTTATCAATGAGTTCTCATTCTTGTTTCAATCCTTGTGTTTTAATCATTATTATGCAATGATAATTCTATCTGTAAATTATGATTCTGAACGCTAGGCATAGTGTAATTAACCCAAATATTCTTCTAGCCTAAAGGCTGTTTGTAGAGATTTGTTTGGTGTTTAGGGAAAGAATGTTAAGACAGATAAAGTTTGCAAACTTAGAAAACATCTTTATTTCATCTTTGCGTGTTGTCAATCACTTTAGGTTAGTGGAGAACTGTTCAATGAGGTGTACCGTAAGGAGAGAACAGGTGGAGAACTGTAAGGAGACTGTAAGGAGAGAACAGACCTTGTGGGAGATATAAACGTCTGGTTAAGAATATCACCTTATTAATCATCAAAAAGACCACTTCACTATATTTTAACAACCAAAGCTAATACACATACATCTTATAAAATAAAATACATCTCCAGTCATAGTGGATAGCTTATATTTCATCATCTCTCCACACTTAGTTTAATGACATTTTTTTTGTTTAATGAAATATTTTAACCATGGGATTAAAAGAAAATCTGAAGTCACAGGTAACTTTGGTATTATATGGCTTCAGAGTAACACATCCTAATTACATTGTCATTTCCAAAAGATTTTTATTTAATATACATGTGGTGCCTGGAAAAACCTCTTGAGTAGTTTTGCAGCCACTATTGCCTGTATTAAATATAGGTAAGGAGAATGCAGAGGGTCTTGGAGCTGCCCAGAGCTACATAATTAGAGTGTTTTTTATTTACTTCTGTTTCAGTGTCTTGTGTACTTTTGTATTAGGTGCTCTTGGGAGGATGCTATTGTATTTACATGGTGCATGTGTGTGTGTGCACAGAGTGTGTGTGTGTGTGTGTTTGTGTGTGTGCCGTGTTTGTGTGTAAAGTGAAGTCTGTTGCTTTGGTTGATAGCTGTGCACGTGCATTTGTTATTGTGTATTTTGCTTGCTGTTGGAGACAGAAGAGGATGACGGTCTGTTCTAGCTCAATTTCGTTTCTTCAGTTGAAACATCGGACTCAAGAAACCATGATTTACAGTGAAAGATACACAGTCTCCCAACAAGGCCCAATTCCTTCTGTCCTGCTCTGTCCCATTCATCCAATTCTGGGCTTGTCAGAGGAGGCATGAGACCATTGCCCTACTTTCTCCATTATGGTAAAGTAAATTTGATTAGAGTCCTATATGTTGCTTAGTCAAGCACATTTCCCTGCTGGACCATAACCCCAGCATGGATTTTCCCTTTTCTAAAACTTATTTTTCTCTCACATTAATACCTAGCACAAACCCCTATTACCCATACCAAAGATTTTGGGATCCTGATTATCGCTTTCTTTGTTTACAGTTCCCCATTGAAATAACTACAACATTACAGCCCCTGATCATCTCACAGTTTATCTTAAAAAATAAGGGAACTATTTTTATTCTTTTTAAAAATCATACTCCATCTCAGAATCTAAGTCTAAACCCATTACCTTTTATGTCTGTCACTGTAAAAGTGACATATTCTAACAGTTCTTTATACCCATTGAGTAAAATAATCATTAACAAAGCAAATNATATATATATATATACATAAATACAAAATCATAGACTTTTTTTTGATGATGACTAAAAAGTAATATTGAGATTCTATTCCCAGTTACTGTTCTGCAGACTTTTCCTCAGGTCTCCCTTCCTCAGGTGTCTCAGAGTTTAGGCAAGACTCCCTGAGCAAAAGCCACATACTCAAAATGAAATAATTTCTTCCTGCTGCAATGAAAACCTCATTTCTCATTTCTCTTATTTGCGTGTGCATCTCATAGGTGCATTATTCAACCAAGCTTCAGGATGAGCTGTGTCAATGGAACACAAGATATTATAATGTTTTCTGTGACCTGAAGGAAGCTTAAGGGATCTAGTGCATTTAGGTTATGGTCTTTTGCACTCCTGACTCCTGGTAAGAGGCAAGCATATTGCAGATCAGAACTATTGAGCCTGACCTCAGAAGGAAACACAGCAGAGGTGAACAGATTCAGGCAAGTAGGCAGAGCTTATTTGAAAAAAATAATAAATGAGAAGAAAGTTTTGTTGTTGTCAGCAATTGTTATTTGTTACCCCAGGAACTATGCCTGAAGCAGGTACTGTAAGCTACTGTGTGGGTTGTGTTTTATAATTATGTATGCAATGATAATCAGGTAAAATTATGATTCTGAAACCTAGGGCATAGTGTAATATAAACCCAAATATTCTTTCTAGCCTAAGGCTGTTGTAGAGATTTGTTGGTGTGTTAGGGAAAGAATGTTAAAGACAGATAAATTATGAGAAAACTTAGAAAACATCTTTATTTCATCTTTGCGTGTTGTCAATCACTTTAGGTTAGTGGAGAACTGTTCAATGAGGTGTACCGTAAGGAGAGAACAGGTGGAGAACTGTAAGGAGACTGTAAGGAGAGAACAGACCTTGTGGGAGATATAAACGTCTGGTTAAGAATATCACCTTATTAATCATCAAAAAGACCACTTCACTATATTTTAACAACCAAAGCTAATACACAAACATCTTATAAAATAAAATACATCTCCAGTCATAGTGGATAGCTTATATTTCATCATCTCTCCACACTTAGTTTAATGACATTTTTTTTGTTTAATGAAATATTTTAACCATGGGATTAAAAGAAAATCTGAAGTCACAGGTAACTTTGGTATTATATGGCTTCAGAGTAACACATCCTAATTACATTGTCATTTCCAAAAGATTTTTATTAATATACATGTGTGCCTGAAAACAACCTTGAGTAGCTTTGCACGTCCACTATTGCACTGTATTAAATATGAGGTAAGGAGATGCAGGGGTCTTGGAGGCTGCCCAGAGCTACATAATTAGAGTGTTTTTTATTTACTTCTGTTTCAGTGTCTTGTGTACTTTTGTATTAGGTGCTCTTGGGAGGATGCTATTGTATGTGAACATGGTGCATGTGTGTATGTGTGCACAGGTGTGTGTGTGTGTGTGTGTGTGTGCGTGTGTGTGTGTGTAAGTGAAGTCTGTGCTTTGTGATGCATGTGCACGTGCATGTGTATGTGTATGTGTGCTTGCTTTTGGAGGACAGAAGAGGATGACGGTCCTGTTCTATCACTCTCTGTTTTCTTCAGTTGAAACAGGATATCTCAATGAACCTGGATTTACAGTGACAGAACACAGTCTCCAACAAGGCCCAATGTCCTTCTGCCTCTGTCCATCATCATTCTGCTGTCAGAGGTAGGCATGAGACCATGCCTAGCTTTCTCCATTAGTATTAAGTATTTGATCTCAGGTCCTTATGTTTGCTTAGCAAGCACATTTCCCTGCTGGACCATAACCCCAGCATGGATTTTCCCTTTTCTAAAACTTATTTTTCTCTCACACACAGACACCATAGCCACATACAAAGAGTTTGGGATCTGATTATGCTTTTCTTTGTTATACAGTTCCCCCATTGAAATAATCACAAACATTACAGCCCCTGCATCATCTCACAGTTGTACTTTAAAATCTTTAAGGGAACTATTTCTTATTCTCTTTTTAAAATCATTTCCTCCATCTCAGAATTCTAAACCCATTACCTTTTATGTCTGTCACTGTAAAAGTGACATATTCTAACAGTTCTTTATACCCATTGAGTAAAATAATCATTAACAAAGCAAATCAATCTTTTTCAAGGGGAACACAGCTGTCCTTACACACACTGTTTTCTCAAATATCTGCAATACATAGACCTCTTTAGCTAGCCATCGGCTTACCACCCTTAATGTGAACTAAGCTCTCCTACTTTTTCCTTTCAACAGAGGACACCTATATTATTGCTTCTTCATGCAGTTGCTCAGGGGAAAGAGAATGATAAAAAGGAATAATCATACTGATCCTTAACTTTCTGTGCACTAGAAGCAGCTTGGGGAGATTTTTAAAATAGCAATTGAACCTAGATAATCTGTTGTAATTAGTATGGTGTGGAACCTGGACATTATGCAAAAAAGCTGGAGAGATGGCCTAGCGGTTAAGAGCGCTGACTGCTCTTACAGAGGACCCGGGTTCGATCCTCAGCACCCACATGGTGGCCAAGAGCCGTCTGAAACTCCAGTTCCAGGAGACTCCAGTTCCAGGGGAATCCGACACCCTCTTCTGGCCTCCGCGGCACTGCACGACATGGGTGCACAAACTTGCATGCAGACAGTACATTCATACACATACAGAAATAAAGAAAAAAATTGTTAAAAAAATAAAAATAAAATAAAATGAAAAAAAAAAACAAAGACAGAATAGCAAGCTCTGGAGCATTTTTGAAATGTAATCAATAAGCAGGGTTTAAAATCTGAGCTTTTAAATCTCACGTTGCACCACTATTTAATAAGTTTTAAACTAAGCAATTAGCCCAGGGTATTCATAGTAGGCACTAGAAGTTTAGTGGAAAGTTTCATTTTCATTCAAGAATACTGTGGGTTGGTAAGTCAAGGAAGTGCCAATGCCTTAATGGACAATTGCCAGTTGGAGAGGGAAATCAGGCCCTCATTAAACTTGACTGACAAGGGAAAGTTAGTAATAAAT
>VZQC01005403.1:1685284-1733715 GCA_009823505.1 Rhizomys pruinosus | reverse complement strand
ACGTAAAATAAAGTTTTAAAAAGCAGGCTGCACACAGGCCAAAGGAGCACGCCAGTAAGCAGTGTACCTCCAGGGTCTGTGCTCCAGGTTCCTGCCCTGCGTTCTTGCCTTGGTTTGCCTCAATGATGAGCCATGGCCTGAAAGATGTAACATAAAACAACCCTTTCTTCCCCAAGTTGGTATTGATCAGAATTTTTGTCACAAAAATTGAAGGCAAACTAAGATAGTACAGTATTTACCTTTTCATGTTATTATGGTAAAGAGACCTTCCCAACAGTTACCATGGTGTATCCCATAGCAACTGTAAATTCTAAGTTATATCCAAGACATTTTACAAGGTTTATCCACTCCCTCACCTTGAAATGGGGTATCTTCCCTTGCTATTCTTTTCAGGGGACTTTACCCCTCTCGATACCTTTCTTTTGCACTATGCACTTTCCTAAGACAACCAAATGTCCTATGTGTTATTTCCTTTGGGCTTTCTTGTTGATGGACTGAAACTCTGGGGTATGAAGAAGAAAAAAATAAATCAGTACAGCCTGGAGAAAGAAAGAGGTTCTTTCTCTTTCTGTCATGGTCCGCTTAGATTATAATGACCTTCCTCTTCTGACTCTTGGATGGCTCTTTAACACAGACATTCTCCTTCAGGCTCAGCCTCTGGACTTTAGAGCACAGCATCTATTTAGACACTATATCCCCTTCTCTTCTTTTGTCCTTCATTTGAACACCACCCTACTCTGCCTGAAAGCTAATTCAAGAACTCTAGGAATTCTGTGGAAATGCAGCAAAAACTCCTTTGAAGTCTGGAAGAAGTTTTTCATACGTTTAGGCAAGAGTATTCTGACCAGATCCATGAAGTAACATTTCAGATGACGATGAGCATTTCAACCAATTTTTGTTGGCAAAATGAGTACTGACAGTTCCAATAAGTACTGTTTTTGCATTGGTGAATTAAATAAAGGTGTGAACTAGCAAGCACAAATATGAACTTAAGGAGCCTAGTGTTGGATATAAGCTTCATTTTGAAATGAATTTAATAATTCCCTTTTATGTATTAATGATTTTAGTACCTAACTGTTACCCAAACTATATTTTATTGATTATAAGGAACTTCAGTAAATTTCTGAGCCTTATGTACTAGGCACTGAGTCATACTTCCTTCCCTAAAACATACATGCAAGGACAACCATTTAACCATGTGTTTACTTTCCAAAGAACACTGGGGAACATTATAGCTGCTGCTAAAAGCACTTTTATCCAGTCCATTTAATAATCCAGTGTTCTAGTTTGTCTTCCATTGCTGTGACAAAACACTCTGACTGACACCAACTTGGAGAGGAAAGGGTTTATTCAGCTTACATCTCCTGGGTCACAGTTCATCACCTAGGGAGCCCAAGGCAGGAACTCAGGGCAGGAACCTGGAGGCAGGAGCTGAAGCACAAGCCATGGAGGAATGCTGTTCACTGACTTGCTCCCCTGGCTCATGCCCAGCCTGCCTTCTTATACAGTACACAACAACCTGCCCAGGGTGGAACCACTCTTTGTGGGCTGGGCCCTCTCACACTGCTCAACAATCAAGACAATACTCCACAGATGCGGCCACAGGCCAATCCAATAAAGCCAATTCCCCAATTGAGGCTCCCTCAACCCAGGTGTGTCAAGTTGACACTAAAGCTATCCAGCACCTCCAGCTACAGCAAAGTCTGTGACAAAATTAAGTTTTCTCTTGACTTTAATTCAATGTGTTTATCTGAAATATATTTATGTATATATGAGTTTTATATTTATATTTTTATTAAAAATGGACTACATAATGCTTAGATACTGTGTAAAAACCACAGGAAAATGTATTAGTTCAAATGCCTACTGAAAAATACTATTATATGTGTGAGTGTGTGTGTGTGCACACATGCACATGTGTATAGCTGAAGGCTATGTAACAAGAAATACAGTGCCAGACAGGAGAAACCTTCCTTCAAGTTGTTGGTCAAGGTACACCAAAAGACTCCCAAAATATCTCATCCCATTGCCACAGCCCTTGATTGACTCCCAAAACTTGAAGATAAATACAGCCTACTGCTGAAGACAGGACATACTTCAGACATAGGACTTGGAGCAGTGGAGGTGGAACTGACCTGGAAGCTCCTCCCTAAAGATTAGCTCTAATAGTATCAGAGAATACTATGCAAGTGTCTAAAGAGAAAATCCATCAATGGCCCAACCCCATCTGTAAAACCTAATAACCACAGCAAAGACTGGTACAGCAAACTATTTCTATTGATGCAGTAGGAACACTTTTACCTTGGGAGTAATCAACAGCTCTATAATTGCAATTAACGCCCACTCAGTGGGAGGGAACTCATGGATAAACACTCCATACACTAGGCTGGAGAAGTCATAGGTCCTAGAGAAAATCCTGTTTTCTGTCTGTTATATCCCTAGGCAAAGATATTTCTTACTGTATGCTAAAAATATATATTTATATACCTCTTACTACTGATCAAAGAAGTTTCCCTATGCAACAAATGGAGAGTATTAAAGAGTTTCACAACTGGCCAAGTGCAGAAAAATAAATGTCTGTGAGATGCCCAGCCCTAAATGACACATCTACACCTAAGACTCAGGGAACATGGTAGAATGGGGGGTAGAGAGAATATTAATACATCTCTCAACTCTCACCAGGAAACCTTCCTCATGCAACAGATATTGATTAATACAGAAAGTTACAACTGTTCATATGTAAAGAATAAGACACTACAGAGTGTGTGTCTCTGGATAGGACTCCTGTATTAAACATCTGCCACCAAGAGAGTTCTGGGACCATTGTGAAAAAAGAGTTTAGAACATCTGTAAGAGCCAGGGTGGTACATGACCATGAGGAAACAATTTTCCAGGCAGCTGTGAACCTGCTCTTATGAACTTACAGCAATGGTGACAGCATGCACAAGACCCATGCAAACTCAAACCAGACAAAAACTCAGTATGGAAATTGNCTCCATGGTATGTGCTCCAGGTTCCTGCCCTGCGTTTCTTGCCTTGGCTGCCTCAATGATGACCATCGCCTGAACGTTGTAATGAACATTAAAAAACACCCCTTTCTCCCCAAGTGGTATTGTCAGAGATTTTTGTCACAAAAATTGAAGGCAAACTAAGATAGTACAGTATTTACCTTTTCATGTTATTATGGTAAAGAGACCTTCCCAACAGTTACCATGGTGTATCCCATAGCAACTGTAAATTCTAAGTTATATCCAAGACATTTTACAAGGTTTATCCACTCCCTCACCTTGAAATGGGGTATCTTCCCTTGCTATTCTTTTCAGGGGACTTTACCCCTCTCGATACTTTCTTTGCACTATGCACTTTCCTAAGACAACCAAATGTCCTATGTGTATTTCCTTTGGGCTTTCTTGTTGATGGACTGAAACTCTGGGGTATGAAGAAGAAAAAAAAAAATCAGTACTAGCCTGGAGAAAGAGAAAGGAGGTCTTCTTTCTCTTTCTGTCATGGTCCGCTTAGATTATACATGACCCTTCCTCTTCTGACTCTTGGATTGCTCTTTTAACCACAGATTCCATTCTCCTTCAGGGCCTCAGCCTCTGGACTTTAGAAGCACACGCATCTATTTAGACCACTATATCCCCTTTCTTCTTTTGTCCTTCATTTGAACACCACCCTACTCTGCCTGAAAGCTAATTCAAGAACTCTAGGAATTCTGTGGAAATGCAGCAAAAACTCCTTTGAAGTCTGGAAGAAGTTTTTCATACGTTTAGGCAAGAGTATTCTGACCAGATCCACTTGCACTAGTAACATTTCAGATGAGATGAGCCATGTCAACCAATTGTTTGTTGGCAACATGAGTACTGACAGTTCCATAGTACTGTTTGGCCATTGAGAATCGATAATAAGGTGGAAACTATGCAAGCCACAAATTATTGAACTTAGGAGCCTAGTGGTGGATATAAGCTTCATGAAAGGATGAAAATTTCCCGTTTATGTATTAAGATGAGTACCTAAACTGTTACCCAAACTATAATGATTATAAGGAACTTCAGTAAATTTCTGAGCCTTATGTACTAGGCACTGAGTCATACTTCCTTCCCTAAAACATACATGCAAGGACAACAATTTAACCATGTGTTTACTTTCCAAAGAACACTGGGGAACATTATAGCTGCTGCTAAAAGCACTTTTATCCAGTCCATTTAATAATCCAGGTTCTAGTTTGTCTTCCATTGCTGTGACAAAACACTCTGACTGACACCAACTTGGGGAGGAAATGGGTTTATTCGGCCTTTTCATCTGGGTCACAGTTCTCACCTAGGGAGCCCAAGGCAGGGAACTCAGGGGCAGAACCTGGAGACAGGAACTGACAGAAGCCATGGAGGAATGCTGTTCACTGGCTTGCTCCCCTGGCTCATGTCCGCCTGCCTTCTGTTATAAGCACCAAAACCTGCCCAGGGTGGCACCACTCTTTGTGGGCTGGGCCCTCCGCACATCACTGTAATAATAAGACAAATGGCTCACATGATTTGGCCACAGGCCATCCAATTTGAAGCCAATTCCCCAATTGAGGCTCCCTCAACCCAGGTGGTCAAGTTGACACTAAAGACTATCCGCACCCTCCAGCTACAGCAAGTCTGTGACAAAATTAGTTTTCTCCTTGACTTTTAGTCATGTGTTTTCTGTAATATATTTATGATTATTATGAGTTTTTATTTATAGTTTTATTAAAAATGGACTCCTAATGTTAGATACTGTTGTAAAAACCACACGGAAAATGTATTAGTTCACATGCTACTCGTACAACACATACTCACTTGTGTGAGTGTGTGTGTGTGCCCACATGCACATGTGTATAGCTTGAAGGCTATGTAACAAAAAACATAGTGCCAGACCAGGAGAAACCTTCTCTTCAAGTTGTTGGTCAAGGTAACCAAAAGACTGCCCCAAAATACCAGTCTCCATTGCACAGCCCTTGATTACTCCCAAAACTTGAAGATGAATACAGCCTCTGCTGAAGACAGGACATTCTTGACATAGGACTGGAGCAGTGGAGGTGGAACTGACCTGGAAGCTCCTCCCTAAAGATTAGCTCTAATAGTATCAGGAATACTATGCAAGTGTCTAAAGAGAAAATCCATCAATGGCCCAACCCCAGTTTAAAACCTAATAACCACAGCAAAGACTGGTACAGCAAACTATTTCTATTGATGCAGTAGGAACACTTTTACCTTGGGAGTAGATAACAAAACAGCTCTATAATTGCAATTAACGCCCACTCAGTGGGAGGGAACTCATGTGTCAACACTCCATACACTAGGCTGGAGAAGTCATAGGTCCTAGAGAAAATCCTGTTTTCTGTCTGTTATATCCCTAGGCAAAGATATTTCTTACTGTATGCTAAAAATATATATTTATATACCTCTTACTACTGATCAAAGAAGTTTCCCTATGCAACAAATGGAGAGTATTAAAGAGTTTCACAACTGGCCAAGTGCAGAAAAATAAATGTCTGTGAGATGCCCAGCCCTAAATGACACATCTACACCTAAGACTCAGGGAACATGGTAGAATGGGGGGTAGAGAGAATATTAATACATCTCTCAACTCTCACCAGGAAACCTTCCTCATGCAACAGATATTGATTAATACAGAAAGTTACAACTGTTCATATGTAAAGAATAAGACACTACAGAGTGTGTGTCTCTGGATAGGACTCCTGTATTAAACATCTGCCACCAAGAGAGTTCTGGGACCATTGTGAAAAAAGAGTTTAGAACATCTGTAAGAGCCAGGGTGGTACATGACCATGAGGAAACAATTTTCCAGGCAGCTGTGAACCTGCTCTTATGAACTTACAGCAATGGTGACAGCATGCACAAGACCCATGCAAACTCAAACCAGACAAAAACTCAGTATGGAAATTGGGTAAGAATTCCCAACCTTAGCTGAGGTGCTATTGGCAAATGATCACTGCTGTGTGAGGGAGAGCTGGTCTTCTTTAAGGAGTGGTCAGGTTCCAGTGGATGAACTTATACCAAAGGGCATCTAGGCACACAAACTTGACTTCATGGGCTTTAACATAAAAGAAAGAATGCATAAATATCAGTAGTCAGTTTATAGTGGTGTACAGATAGGGAAGGGCATCTAAATATGATCATGATGTATGAAATGCACAAAATTTCAAAGTAGGCTACATGCTCTGCAAATTTTTTGCACATAAAATGCTAGTCAATTTTATAAGTTACTCTTGACTTCTTGACCATATGTTATAAATCACATGTTTAGTTTGACTACAATTTGTTTCCTTGAAAAGATATGTTGAGGGTCTGTTTTATATGTGGCAATATTAGGAGGTGGAACGTAGTGGGAGGTTTTTAGATCATGAGGATAAAGCCCTCAAGAATTATTAGTGCCTATGCTCTATGACAGAATTTTCCCTGTAGATTAGTTACCCTAAGAGTGGCTGCTATGAAGCAAGCCCACTGGTCCACAGGCAGGCTTCTGTGATATTATTCTTTGTCCTAGCTTTTTGTTTTCTGACAACATGTTTTTCCCAGTGCAATTGTAATATAATTAACAATGAGATATAAAGGCACGGGATTTGGTTTTCTGAGTTTTATCAATAAAGTACCAGAAATAACTTTGTTTTGTCCTGGGCCAGTCCTGAGTCCAGGTTGTGCCAGCTTTGTCATTCTTCCCAGGCACTAGCCTCTTCCAGCAGCACATCAGGGCTTTTCACAACCCTGACTATGGCTAAAACAACTGGTAAAGTATGTCCAGAATAACTACTGTGGCAAGTCTCTCTGACCTCTATCTGGTCCAAACTGTTCTTAGGATTTTTGCCTTTTTTCCGTTTATAAACTCTGCATCCCTGAGCTTCGGTGCTGAGAGACAATTTCAAAAGCATTAGCCACTCAGTCCTGTGTGTCGGTTATTAATAAAGAACACCTTTTCCTTTTTTATTTTATTTATTATTTTTATGTGTATGAATGTACTGTCTGCATATAGGTTGGTGCACCAATGTCGTGAAATGCCGCGGAGGTCAGAAGAGGGCGTTGGATTCCCCTGGAACTGGAGTTAAAGACAGTTCTTAGCCACCATGTGGGTGCTGGGAATCGAACCCGGGTATGCCTGTGGTAGTAATCTGTAATCCTCTCACCTGGGTGTAACAGTCCAGTCATGTTGCAAGAAACTGAGGCACCTGCCATGCACAGAGAAGGAGACTCACATGGAGAAATCTGGAAAATCTATTCACACCAGTGAACTCAAGCAAAGATTTCTCCTGAAAAGCCCAACTCGCCAGTATAGTTCCTTCTGGGTTTTAATAGGTTTCCCTGAATCACTCTTTAATTGTTACAGCATTGGTGGGTTGAAGTTACAGTCTATGGGTTTACCAGCACAGGTGCTTACTTGCCCTAAGAACAAGGAGGGAAAGTTCCTTCTGCAGGCATGCTTACTGAGGCAGATACTGAGGGCAGAGATTAAGACATTCTTTAACAACAGAATTTATTATAGGCACATTAGCAAACAAGGTAGCTGCAAGTGCATGTTCCATTAGATAACTGTGGTATTCATTTCTCAAGATAGTTTGGAGCTATTTGGTGTTCTCCATTTTAGCTTGATTTCCTTTAGTAAGCATTCATAAAACCACTCTCAGGTGAGTATTATGTCCTAAAGTATAAAATCAGTCATAGAACAATGAAAACAGTATCAGACACATATAAAAATGATGTAAAATGTGTAGGTGTATTTCTTTTTCCCTTAAGTAATAGCAGAAGGATAAGCTGTTCTTAAGATTTTCTCCCTGGATGTGGGCTCCTGATGAGTACATGGTGGTTAAAGTCATGGAGTTTAGAGTCCCTTGACACAAATCAGGTTGCATCAGTTAAGAATTGTGTACCCTTTTTAAGTTATTTACTCTCCAGGAACTCAATACTCAATTTAGAGAAGATATCTGTAATCAATCCTATCTTATCATTAACATGAGGACTAAATGATATAATATGCTCATGTTGAACATTTCCTACCACATAGAAACCTTTTAATAAGTAGTAGCTATTGTTGCTGCTATTAATTTTGCCACTTAACTTCAGGCTCCAGTTTTTCATCTTAACATATAGTGGGTGGGAATTAATTTAAATGCTATCTCCATGGAAATGTGCATATGTAGATTAGTTCAGCCAGCTTTCAGCCTTCCTGGTTTAGGCTTACTTACAGCTATTTCAAAAGTTGAGAACACCTGATTCTTGTTTCCTGCCATGGCATTAGTTTCATCCTATTATCTGCCCCCTGTGGTGCCTTAGGCTTAGCACTTGGTAATTACCATAACCCACCTAATAGTTAGAACAAAGTCCTGTAGCTCTGCTCACTCTGCAGAAATCTACTACAGCTCTCATGAAGGGCCTGTACGGTTTCTCTCCCTAAAACAAAATGAGGATTTTAAATGAGCTCTGGATTTAGACATGTCCCAAACTACCATATCAGAAAGTTGAATGGGGTTCCCTAAGGAGATGAAAAACTGTATTTAATGTTAACAAAATATAATTATGAAATAGTCTTAAATACTCAGAATAAGCACAAATTTTTAAAGAAAGGAATGCTATGCATTTACATAAACATAAAAAGACATAGCAAATATTATAAAGGTAAAACTTTGCAGTGCATTAATGCAATTTGTATTAACATGATAATTTCTTTTTTAAAAAAATAATGTTTAGTGAGATGGGCTAGATCATAAGTTGAGCTAGATGAACACCATTTTGTTCAGAACTTGATTTTGTTTCTGACCTTAACATAAATCTTTGCTGTGCTGACTTAAGTAAAGCATTCTTCTGCTTGAATTCCAAGCAATGGCTAACCACAAAGGTATTTGACAGGATTTGTAAATAGTGGAGGAGCAGTAAGTTTCTGCTGTCATAAAACCCCCAACCAACCAAATGGTGTGACATTCCTAACCAGCCTGTCTACAGAAAGATACCAGTCTCCTGGACCAAGGAAATAATCTTAACAAAAGACTTTACCTATGCAAAGATATCAGGGTTCAGCATCAAACACATGCCTAGTGGCCCCAAAATAAAGTCTGTAAAATGTTTGTTAAAGTTTTGAGTGTTAAACTTTGACTTGTGAAGAGTGTGCCCCTTTAAAAGAAATTATACTATGATAGTATATGATATATATATATATATTATATATATATATATTTTTTTTTTTCTTTTTGTTCCCTAATCCAGAGGTTAGGGCTCTTTCTACTCTTCAAACTAGCGGAAGTAGTGGGGCACAGCCCGCTGAGCTAAATGAAACTTCCTCACATTTTTCCAACATCTGTGTGCTTGGTTTCTGACCCATAACATTTAGAACTGTGCTATGGTGGTGCACATATTTAATGCCAGCACTTAGGACGCAAAGGCAGGCAGCTGTACCCCTGTGAGCCAAACAGGATCTTGGGCTACATAATGATTTCCAGGCCATGTAACACTACATGGAGACCCTGTCTCAAAAACTAATTAATTTATTTATTTTAAGTAATTAATTAAAAATAATATTTAAGGGCTGAGGTATATCCCAGGAATAATGCTTACTTCACATGCCTGAGTCCCTAGGTTCAAAACCTAGTACTGAAGGGAAAAATATCTATACCTCTGCATAATTTAATGTCACTTTCTATGTGTCTAATAATTGATTTGTGATTGATTTTGTACTTTAGGTCAGAGTACTAACCTTATAGTGATTTGTTAGAGTACCAAAAATGCCCATAAGATTAATTGCTCAAAAAAGTAAAATGTGTGGCCTGGATGAAAACCCAACTTTCTAGTTTTGCCCTATCACCCAGTTACAGGACCACCCCTAGGAGGGCAGGTTCACTTTAAGTTATGCTAAGAAGATGGATAGAATACCTAGTGTGTTACACAGATGGTGAACTGTTCCTGCCCAGAATCCCCACTTCTTAGTACAATTCTTGTGGATCAAGACACAGACATACTGGCTCTCTGTATGTTTTGTACACTTTTCTAAAATATAATCTCTCTTTTTCTTCTTTATACCTCTTTTCTTGCCAAGATTTCCTTAATGCTTCAGGTTGCCCCAACATCTTTGATTCCTCTGAAGCTTCCTTCTCTCTGCCATATAGTTTAGTCTACCACCCATCTGACCTTCATGCATGCTCTAAACCAGCATGGCTTATTGGTTTGTTTCCTTCCATCCTCTTACCCTCCTCAAGACAGATACTCAGACTTATGGTTTGCCCACCCTGAATTTTTTTTCCTTAAATTCTATAAAAATTGTCCTAAAGCTTCTGTATGAGTCCATTCTTAAATTCTTTTATGAATGAGACAAGGAACCCTCCAGAAGGGCCTTGCTCTTCCCTGTATAACAGTTTTATAAATGTTTACTGAAATCTGTGTTGAAAATGGAATAAAAACTGAAATGCAGAAAGCTGTCTTAAGAAACAAACACCACAGATATTTAATGAAACATATGTTTGCAGCTCTCTTGCTTGAAACACACTCTGTCATTAAAGAATATCTTAACTCCTCCATATCTGCCTCTGCAAACATGCCTGTGGAAGGAATTTTGCTTTGGTGTCTTACAGCATGTAAGCACCAAGGCCAGTAATCATTTAGGCTATAATTAAAATCCACCAATGTTATAACACTTAAAGAATAACATGGGGAGGAGACCTATGAAAACCATGAAGAAACTAAACTCAAGTTCTTTGGGAGGGATTCTGCTCAAGTCTGCCAGCTTGAATAAACTTCTCCAATTTCTTCATGTGAGTCTCCCCTAGTGCCTTCTTTGTACAAGGGGATCATGCAGCTTTGTTTTCCAGTACTGCTGGTTGGGGGCATAGTGTAGTTACTGATCAGTTCCATGGTGGGGAACCCATGGAGAAAGCATGTATGTGAAAGCACAGCCAGAAGACCCATGGCAGGGTGCAATTCCAAATACAGAATGGCCATTTATTCAAATGCAACATGTCATTATATAGGCAGTGTGACATCACCTTCTAGAAGCCAATCCCAGACCCTTGTAGCATCGTGCCATCCCAATTCATGGGCATAAACAAAGAGGTTTGGTGACACTCACTTGTTCCTCTGGGACACACTGGCTGGAACGTTAGCTCATGCACACACCTAAGCTCACATAAGACATGCCCACATCTCTCCCTTTTTGTATTAGCTTCCACAAGCTCAGAGAACATCATAGAAGTGGTGGTTAATGATCTTTGGCCTGAATGGCCATAACTGCTCTGAAAAATGCTAAGACTAATCAATGTCCAAATAAAAACTTAATACAGAGAAAAACTAACCAGCGAATACAAGCAACATTCAACTTTCACACAAACACAATTAGCACACATCTGTGTCCAATTTTATATAGATAGGGAATTTGGTTGGGCCTCAAAGTCTCAAGCCCAGCTCTGGAAAGGCCTGCACACATAATCATGCTGACCAAACAAAAGTCCAGTCCGTATTTGTTGTGATTTCACAATTCCTCCCCTTTTTAGCCCTTACAATCTAGCATGCCCCCCATTACAAAAGTGGTCCCTGAGACATGGAGAAGAGGGCAGGAGAGGCTGAGAAGTGAAATGATCCATTTTTCTTTAAAATGGCACATTGGACCATTGGGTCTGTCCAAGTTTTGCTTCCAACAGGCTGGTGGCTCATCCAGGGGTCCCTTTCTTAATTCTACTAATAAAACCCAAAGAGCAAGAAGCACAGGCATCTAAACAAACATTAAATTCCATGACAAGTCACATTATGGGCACAGACACAAATGTTTGGATGGTATTTTAGTCTAGGAACTGTGGCCTTTTGTGCAAAGAGATGGCAATAGCTCTTTCTAATGTGGCCTATAATGTCTTTTAGCCACTAGAGGGTGTATTAGTCATTTGCTCCCCTCTCCAAGGAGTGGGTTATACAGCCAATTAGATTTTGAGAATGTACCAATATTGGACTGCCACTAATTGCGCTATTTTTCAGGCCAATGAGGTGTAGTTGATGACTCTTGTTTGACTCAGGAGACCATTTACTTCCAGTGATCTGTATAACACTCTCTCGCACCATTAATATCAACTATTCATTTACAGTGCAAGGTCTCAACATAATTTTTTCTTTCCATGCCAACACCATGTCATCTTTGGCAGTAGTGTCTTTTCCCTTTTTGCATGTACCCCAACATTACAGGCAAATAGCCTTTGTTTGGGGGGACTTGTTAAAGTAGCCCATAACTGGCACAAAAGCTTGTATTTACCCATATGTCTTACCTGACCATAAAGCAAAATTTAGAGGTAGGGCATTAATCCAAGGGGACGGGCACAAATTTCCCTGTTACCACACTTTGTGGATGTTTAGACAAGTCACCTCCCCTGCTGGTGGGCCCTGATCCATATCTTGAATGTTTTTTTGCTGATACCCAGATGGGGGCTCTGTCTATGGGAAGAAGAAAACAAACCCTTTTCCCATAGTTAGTAGTGAGTTTGGGTTTTTTTTTTTCCTTGTCCCAACATTGTACCCTGTCATAGCACCTACAGCATCTATTATGGCCTGTTTATGGATTGGAGATGTCATTTCCAATTTTAAAATTGAAAAATTGACGAAAAGTTCAGAATAGAAGAGAGTGCTCTGTAACCTGCATCACAGAGAGAGCTATATTCCCCTCCCCCTTTTTGTACTTGTACCATGCATAGAGCAGTTTCTCTTGTTTTTCAGATTCTTATATCTTGATCTATAATTTTTTAAAAGGCAGGATTTGCATTACATAACCATAAATAGGAAACAAGTTGTAAAGGCCCATCCAAACTGTCTCCTATTGGACTGTATACTGTTGGTTGAAGGAGGTAAAACTCAGTCTTTCTTGAGCCAAATTATATTTGTAGACAAAGGATATGTCACAGGTAATATTTGCATAACACACACAAAAAATATGGAGAACACTTACATTTAATCCCAAAGCTGTCACTGGGAATATAGTACAAGTTAGGAGCAGATCAAATAGTAACAACAATTTGTATCCCCAATTAGCTTAAGTGTGTTACCATTTTTAAATTGAAAATATTTAGTCAATTTTATTTGATACGGGCATTTTAAGTTTTTACATACCATACATAACCTTTTACATACCATATAACATGTAGATAAAGCTTGGTCAAAAACTGAACATCTTGATGAGATATACATTTTGGGTTTTTTTTGTTTTTTGTTTTTTTTTAACATTTTTTTATTGATGCTTTGTGCATTTCATACATCATTTTCCAATTCAGTTCAGGCATATTTCCCTTTCCCTTCCCCCCCACCCCCACCCCATCCCAGATCATGCATTCTGCCATAAACTATTTGATTGAACCAAGACCTTAGAGAAATTAAGCTTATTTATATAGATTCATTCTTTACCTATTATAACAAACACTCCGAGACAAATTGTAAAAAGGTTAGAACATATTGGAAATGTCTACAATATCATTTTTTAACTTTCAGTTTAAGAAAAATATGTTTCTCCCCAAAGCTGTTGCTGAGTGTTTGTGAAAAGCCTTTAATTTGCATTAAAAGAGCTTGGACCTTAGCCTTTCAGAGTTAGCCAGCAGATTAATTTCCATCTGAAAAGGCCTAGGAAGCCAGTAGCAAAGTTCTGAGAGTTGTAGGAAGAAATCTGTTTAACCTGCAGTTTATTACAATATTTTAGCTGCAAGTTTCTTTGGAAAATTAAGAGAAACAGCAAAGGAGAAAAATGTGTTTCTTTTTAAATTTGGAGGAGTTCCAATTTGTATCCTAAAAGAAAAACAGGCAGGAACCCTGAGCAAGCCCAGGATGAATGAGCATTGCAAAAGAGCCTGGGCTTGAACAGGAAGCTGAAGAGACCAAGCCAGGGCAGTAAAACTGGTTTCCTGCAGCAGGCCTCAGAGGCCTGAGGCTTCTTTACAACTTTTTGTTTGTTCGTTTGTTTCTTTGTTTGTTTGATATTAGAACCCAAAGTTCAATCTCGGGCCTATAAAAGTTAGTAAAAACGACCCCAATGCCAAGCCATGCCTGAGGCTGATAACCTGATGACTGCAAGATTGATTAGCCCTGTAGCCAACACACAGCCTCAAAGCTGATGGGCTTCACAGTTAAACTCAGCTGGTGTGCTGGATAGCTTTAGTGTCCACTTGACACACCTGGGTTGAGGAAGCCTCAATTGGGGAATTACCTCCTTTGAACTGGCCTGTGGCCAAGTCTGTGGAGTATTGTCTTGACTGAAGAGTTATGTGGGAGGGCCCAGCCCACTGTGGGTGGTGCCACCCTGGGCACGTTGTTATGTACAGTGTAAGAAAGCAGTCTTGGCATGGGCCAGGGAAGCAAGCCAATAAGAAGCATTCCTCCATGGCCTGTGTCTCAGCTCCTGCCTCCAGGTTCCTGTTCTGAGTTCCTAACTTGGGCTCCCTGAGTGATGAACTGTGACCTGGGAGATGTGAGCTGAATAAACCCTTTCCTCCCCAAGTTGGTGTCAGAGTGCTTTGTCACAGCAATGGAAGAGTGAACTAGAACAGCTGGGAAGCTGCTGGCTTCTACACCCTATATGAGTGAATAACCAGCAAACCTGTGGCTCAGATCAGCTTTGTGAACTAGACCAGGACACTGCCAGCTTTTATGGCCTCCATGCATGCAAAACCATGTGGCCACCCTCCAGCCAGCCAACCAATCATGGGAACCAGCCCCATATTTGTACCAGGTAGAAATTAAGAAGGAGAGAGAAAGGTTAATACCAAAGAAATAGGATTGTGAGTTTCACATACCCAAATTTCTCCAGGATTCCTTCAAGCTCCACATTTGGGGATCCCAGTAATAGTGATCAGTTCCATGATGGAACAGACCGTGGAGAAAACATGCATGTGAAAGCACAGCCAGAGGACACATGGCAGAGTGCAATTCCAAATACAGAATGGCCTTTTATTCAAATGCAACATGTCATTATATAGGCAGTGTGGCATCACCCCCTAGTAGCCAACCCTAGACCCTGATGTAGCAACACATCATCACTATTTGTGGGCATAAACAGAGAGCTCCTGTGACCCTCACTCGTGCTTCTGGGACATGCTGGCTGGAATGTTAGCTCATGCACACCTAAGCTCAGACCAGACATGCTCACAGAATAGGGAGAGAACAAACTTAAAAAGGAAAAACAAGAATGTTCCAAGCTGATAGTGTTGCTCAGTGGTAGAATGCTTACAGTTTGGCTAGCATGCATGAGGCCTTGCAGACTCTGAGTTTGATCCCCAGCATGGCACAGGATAAAAGAAAGTATAGGCATATGGGTATAATTAGGCCAAAATTTTAAACTAGTGTAAAAACTGTTTAGTATATTTTGTTTATTTACTTTGCAGAGGCCAGGATAAAATCTTCAATCACAAAGAAAGAAGAATTGCCTTACAGAGCCCATGTGGTTAAAGGCAAGAAGGATGGCCTCAGTGTATGGGCTGCTTTGGAATTTGACTAGGTGACTATGGGCTTCCTTGTTTCTCCTTTGACTCTCAGCTGCTTCTTCTGTAAAATATCATGGCAGCTATGTTAAAGTATTGCTGCAGCTATTACAAATGACCTTCAGTAGTACTACAACCAAACCAAGGAATTGGGCATCAATACTGGTAAGAAGTTCATTTGAACTTTTACTAAGATTTACATAAAGAATTGAACTTTGCTCTTCAGCCTTGGAATGTCTGTCCTGGTCTGTACTATTTTTTTTTAACCTGGGGCACTATACTATCATAGATAATCTGATCTACAATTTAATATCATCTTACCTCTCTGAGTTACTGAAGACTGGTGACCAGCTATGTTTATGTGACTGAGCCCCAGTACAATGCTGGATACCAGGCTTAGGTGAGTTTCCTTCATAGTCACATGTTTTATCATACATGGTTGTCAGACGGTACCACAGTTGGGTTATTGCACCAGGGAAGACAGCTGGACATTCTGTGCTTAGAGCCCTTTGCACTTACATCATTCCTTTTCCTCCCTTAGCTCATTTTCAGCTGTATCATTTTGCTGTAATGAACAGCTATGAGTACAAAAGGCCACACTGCATGCTATGAACCTTACTCATGAACTGTAAACCTTATGGTGGTCTTGGTAAACTCTGAACTTATAATTAATGCTAGAAATGAGGATCATCTTAAGACTCTGGATCCTTGCAGTGGGTGACAGAAATATGTGGATTATTTTCTAACTTCCAATCTGCATTGAAACTTTTCCATAAACTTCAAGTAAATAATTTACTTGGAAATAAAAAATGACAACACCAGAATATACTCCAGATAAGGCAGAAATGGGCTTAATAGATTAGGCTCTATATGCTAAAGCTATGAGTTAAAGGATCTGAATGCTGAAGAACAAGGCCTCAAACCCCACAATCAAACTTTCCTAACACTAGCACGTTAGCAATCCTGAAGGTCCTGGGACCATGGTTGTTTCACAGTGAATGTTGTGAAGTCTAAAAAATACTACTTCTGCTAGTGTTGTCACCGGAACCAGCAGAAAATGGAGGCCACATTCACATCACAGCATACCAAGAAAATGAAGCTGGGCTGCCAGGAAGATTAGAACTCTTTGGAGAGCAATTAGTGGGAAGAAGAAAGGAACCATCCTAAGCAGATGATAAGATGATAAATTTACCGCAGAGGAAAAAAGGACTGTGACACTCATTCATTCATTTATGATTATGAAGATATCATTAATTCTGTGGACGGGTATGATTGGTAAATACAACAATAAAAGCTACCACTAATTTAGCTTCTGTTATTTCCCAAGCCTAAATAGGAGGTCACCTTGAGACAATTCCTTTATGAAAGTCAGTGACTCTTTGAGGGTCTTCTACTGGCAAAAGTGTGCTTTTTCCGGACCTCACAAGAAACAGGACAGAAATGCCTATCAGTGCCTGGAGGTCTCCCAAACAGTGTAGAAAAAGAAAGAAACATAAAACCTCCCACACCTCAGCTTTTTTCCTTATCATTTGGAGGTCCCAGCAGAGTCCAGCTGCTCACAGAAGTGACCCACCCTGCATTCAGTACTGCCTCCCTTCCCCTCCCATTCCTCCTCCTTTCCTTCCTTTCTTCTCTCTTTTCTTCTCTTTTTCTTTCCTTTCATCCTCCTTCTCTTCCTTTCCTTCCCTCCTTCTTCCCACCTCCTTTCCTTCTTTCTTTCCTCCTTCCTTTGCAGTCTCAATTATCTAGCCCTTATCATGATCACTTTCAAAGAACATCCCTGTGCCCAAATCCCTGCCTCGGTATCTAAGATGTTCATCTATTACAGATATTCTAACGATGTTGAGGAAAAAGAATATCACATGTGATGTTCAATGGAACTAAATTTTTCCCTGTTTCACACATTCTAAGATTGTAGATTAAGAGAATTAGAATCTCAGTTTTCAGAGATACATGGTGAAAGCCATAGAGCTCACATATGGTCTTTTGCCAGCTCTGCGCTGTTCTTTGTATAAAGTACCTGCTGCTTTCATTCCCAAGATTTCTTCCACCCTCCTGAGAAAATGAGAGTGCAGTTCCAGGAAACAAATGATGTTCTTTTGTTCTGGCTTGATGTTATTGTACAATAAGTTTCACCCCAATTTATATTGGCTTCTATGACCCTCTCACCCCAACATTTCCTCTAACAGATCTCATGACTGGTCCCCATTAGAACAAAACCAGACTGTGAACATAGAGGAAAGTTTCTACACACTGACCTACAAAGAGTTAGTGATCAAAGAGCAGCCAGTGCTCTTAACTGCTCGGCCACCTCTCCAGCCCCTAACCATTTAACAGAACAAAGTGCATTATGCTGAATATTGTGTTTCATGGGTACAGGTTTTACCTGCTCAATTGTGTCATAACAACGTGATGTTATATAGTAACTCTTGCTTGCTGAATTCAATAAATCAGTACTGATTTAAATTTACAAGAGATATTAGGAGGACTTAAAACATTCATATGATATCTTCTCTGCTTACACTTTCACAAATAATCAAATTCATTATGAAATATCCTATAGAAGTAAAAACAAAACCCACCTTGAAATCAACTATGTCCCAGTTGCTAATGGCATTCTCAGTGTTTGCCCAAAGGCACAACTACATTCCACCAGAATTCAAAACACAAGTGTGTTTAGGAAAAAAAAAAACACACACACACACAGAGATGCCAATACAAAGGTAGGGTCTTAGGGAAAATTATTCTTTGATGAAAAAAAACACAAAGCCTCCTTCTGAGTCCTGCTCTTCACATACAACTAAATTATGCACTACTCTAGAAAGTTCTCCTTTATGTAAAGGTCTGGAGAAATAGAAATGCTAGGTATGATGTGAAATCCTTAGACCACTCATCTGTCTGTGTATTCTGTTTAAGTAACATTGTGTAAAAAAAAAATCTTCCCATTTTCTCCTCAAAATGAAAAGTAGGTATTCATTCAACCAACCCTTTTCTTACAAGGAGGACAGGCCAATGCTTGCTACGTGTCTGCCTTCGCTGCACAGCACTGTGGCAAAATTCCAGCCTGTTTCATCTAATTCCTTCCAAATGCTCTGGAACCTGCTCAAGAACTATAAGAAAATAATTCTGAGCCTGGAGAGATAGCTCAGAGTTTAAGAGCACTGAATGCTCTTGCGGGGGACTTGGATTTGATTCCCAGCACCCACGTGGTGGCTAAGAACTGTCTTTAATGCTGAGTATGGTGGTGCATGCCTTTAATCCCAGCACTCAGGAGGCAGAGGCAGGTGAAGTTCTGTGAGTTCAAGGCCAGCCTGGTCTACAGAGCAAGCTCCAGACCAGCTGGAACTAAAAGGAGAAACTGTCTCAAAAATAAAATTAAAAAAAAGAGAGAAAGACTAAAAGAAAAGAACTCTGTTCATTGAGTCACCCAGTTTGTGATAGTTATGGCAAGCCTAGGAAGTAACCCATCAACCAAGGGATAATTTTGCCAGTGATTCACTTGTCAGCTTAGCCAACAACCACTTATTAAGTGTCCTCTGCTGGCTGTCAAAGGTTGTGTACTAGGAATATAAAGGTGAGTGGCATGGTCCCACTATTCCCAGGGAGTTATATTCCCAGGGAAGGGGGAGGGCAGACACGTCAATAACTAACACAACAGAGTGATACACAGTGTAAGACTGAAGTAAGCACCAGACACTGAAAGAGCAAATGCATGCACAGTACTTAAGTAATGGGGAAGTGTCCAGGAAGTTACATTTAAGTTGGATCCAGAAACAAGTAAGAATTCTGTAGACATGGAAGGAATAAGAGGTTTTCAGACAGAAGGATCGATGTTCAGAAAGAAAATGACCCTAAAAATTTTCTGGCATAGCCAATTGGATCATTGTTCACATTCAAATCCATAGGAAAGATTTCTCACAATAGCATGGTAAAAACAACCCATGTAGTCTTTGACTTCTGGTGTTACTGATACCTTCAAGTATCCATTTGCTGTTTACTCGGTCAGATGATGCTAAGGTAAAATGGCAGAGTCCTTCAAAAACGCATTTCTTATAATCAATTCTGGTTCAAATAAGGTTCAGTTCTATTCCCTCAACTTATCACCTTAAAGAACTATTTTAGCATTAGAAGTCTTCTATAAATAAAAGGACCCAAAGGAAACCCGTGTCACGAATAGAGTCCTGGTGCTGAAGCACAGAGGCACTTCTGCTGCTAAGGGAACCAGAAGAGGACCCTTCTATTTCTTCCTGTCAGATGAAGTAGCTAGCAACAGCTATTTGGACTAAACGAGAGTTAATGAGTTCATTTATGTGGTGTCAATCTGCAGCAGACTGATTCATTTGGTTTTTATGCAGAGCTCAGAGAGAACAATGCCAATTACTTCCACAAATAGAAAGGAACAGTCCTGTTTGAAGAGTGCCTTCGGCATAACTACTTTTGGAATAAGCCTTTTTTGCTTTATTCTCTCCCTTTCCCATTCCTTCCTTCTTTTCTTCCTCCTCCTCTCTCTCTCTCTCCTTTCCTTCCTTTATTTTTCCCTCTCTCCCTCCTTTTCTCTTAGAAAAAACATTTTAGAAGTTAGAAAGCTACACTCTAACAGGATGCCCACATTTCTCCTAGGCTTTTGCCATGGCTGACATGGACAGAAATAACAGTGCCTGAGGCTGGAGAGATGGCTCCGAATTTAAGAGAACTGACGGCTCTTGCAGAGGAACTAGGTTCCATTTCCAGCACCCGCATAGTGGCTAAAAACTATGCATAACTCCAGTTCCAGGACATCTGATCCCCTCTTCTGACCTCCACAGGCATTGCACGACATGAGTGCACTTACATACATGTAGGTATAACAGTCATACACATAAAATAAAAATAACAAATAAAATAGTGTTTAAAGAAATAACAATTCTTGCCATTCACTGGCTGCCTTTTGTTTGCCAAGTGTCATACCAGAAGCTCTACAAGCCTAACCATGATTCAGACCTTTTGAGATGGATATTTTCATTTCTGTTGTGCTGCAAATGGGAAAACTGAGACTGGGTGATGTTAGGTGACTTACAGAGGCACAGTTAGAAGGAGTATGACATACAGGACTAAAAATCAAGTCAATCTCAATTTATCACCCATGTTAGATGAGTGCTTCTTAAATTTACTGTAGAGTGTGGCAAGCATGGTGATCTTGTGTCTTACAACCTGCAGATGGTGCTATTGTGGCCCCCTCCTTTTGAGCTGAAAGGTTATGCGATGCTACCCACTAATACATGATCTTCAGAGGAACAGAAATCCCAGTTCCCTAAATGATGAACATCAAAATAATCAGTGGAATCTCCTGCCCAGATTGAAATTTCAGAGTTTCTTTTAATTTTTTTTTATGTATATGAATGTACTGTCTGCATGTAGGTTTGTGCCCCCATGTAGTGCAATGCCACGGAGGTCAGAAGAGGGTGGCAGATTCCCCTGGAACTGGAGTTAAAGATGGTTCTCAGCCACCATGTAGGTGCTGGGGATTGAACCCAGGTCCTCTGCAAGAGCAGTCGGTGCTCTTAACTACTAGGCCATCTCTCCACCCCAACATTTCACAGTTTCTATTCCTTTGTGTTCTGCCAATTTATCCCCCCTCCCGTGATACGTATACCCCTTCCCTGTATCACTGGAAGCCACTGATCTTTGTACAGGTTCTATAATTTGTGCTTTCAAGAATATATAATTAGAATTACACAGTATGGGAGCACAAAGTAGGGGCTGGGCACTTCAGCCAGGTGGATTATTGGATTATTGGATTATTGGATTATTGGGTTATTGGCTTGGGCAACTGTGGGGGCGGAGTTACCCAGCCACCCAGAGGAACATAAGTGAGCCTGTTGCCACTAGGGGACTCGGGTGCTTAGAGACTGGGAGCTTCGGACAGACCAGCTAGAGCACAGGGTACTAAGTGAGCAAACCCCCACCCTACCCCCTGCCAACTGGAATTGCAAATGTCCAAGTGGGACTACAGTAGTGATCCTGGGACCCAAGGCAATAAATGAAAAAATGAACCTGACAAAACTCTAGTCCCGCAACACCAAACTCCACAAACGACCCAGAGGCTATCAGGAAGCAGAGTGAGCACAGTGCTCAGCAGGGTAACCACCCTTTGTTACCTACACAGTTTTTGGAGAACATTGAGAACAGAAAGGGCAGAATGAGCTAGACCTTCCAATATATAACCAAAATAGAAAGCCTGAAATCTAGACAAATCAACACTCCATAAACAAGGAAAAAACAACAAAAGCATCTGAAGAAAGCAATCAAAGCAAGCCTTCAACACAGTGAAGAAACATTTAAGATTTGTGTCAGAATACAAACAAAAAACAAACTCATATGCCAAAAACACAACAAAAGAACAACATGGGAAAAGTGCAGAATAATTCAACACCAAACTCTACCAGATTCCTACAATGAGATCTCCTAGAGGAAACCCAGGACACAGATCTAAGAAGAACAATAGTAGACATTATTCAAAGAAGTCAAAGAATATAAAGAACAAATCAGAGAACTAAGGAGAGAGAATGAAAAACTCAGGAAGGATCAAGAGGGAGAGAATGACAAACTCTGGAAGGAAGTGGAAACACTGAAAAGGTCCGATGCTGAAATGAAAAAGGAAACCAAGCAGCAAAGCAAGGAGCTACAGGAAGGAATTGAGAAGCTCCAAAAAGAAGTGGAAATACTAAAGAAGTCACAGGATGAAATGAAAAAGGAAATTGAACACTCATCCAATCAAGAGGAAATGATGGGAAAAGGCCTCAGAAGCAGAATGGAGGAAGCAGAACAAAGAATATTGGACCTGGACGATAACACGGAAAAACTAAAAAGCTCAAATAAAGATTATGAAAAATTTAAAAATACACAAGAGTAGGACAACCAGGAAATGTGGGGCACATCAAACCTCCAAATCATAGGGACAGAGGAAGGAGAAAAATCCCAAGAGAATGGTATTGATCAAATCTTCAACAGAATAATAGATGAAAATTTCCCCAAACTAAAAAAAAGACAAATCCATACAAATACAAGAAGAACATAGAACTCCAAATAGACAAGATCAGAAAAGAAACTCCCCACACCATATCATAGTTAAAATGCTAGATGCCCAAAACAAAGACAAAATACTGAAAGCCACAAGAGAAAAACAAGTTACATATAAAGGCAAACCCATCAGAATTACAGGTGACTTTTCAGTGCAAACTATGAAAGCAAGAAGAATGTGGGCCAAAGTATTCCCAGTGTGAAAAGACTATAGATGCCAACCCAGCAAAAATGTCGATTATAGTTGGAGAAAGAAAAATCTTCCATGACATAAACAAGATGATAGAATACATGTCCAGAAAATGAACCCTTCAGAGAATACTTGAAGTAATTCAAAGGACAGAGGAGAGGAGCAACTATCCCCAGGCACCTAGAAAGAGAAATTAATAAAAGCACAACTGCAGAAGTAGAAATGTACACCGAAAGTGCAAATAGATAATAAGGTGAAAGGAAGCAACACACATCTCTCAATTATAACCTTAAATATTGATGGACTAAACTCCCAATCAAAAGACATAGACTGGAGGAATGGATTAGGAAACAGAACCCATCTACATGCTGTCTGCAAGAAACCCACCTCACTCTCAAGGATAGGAACTAACTTAAGGTGAAAGGATGGAAAAAAATATTTCAAGCAAATGGCACAAAAAGCAAGCAGGAGTTGCTATTTTAATATCAGACAAAATAGATTTCAAAGTAAAAGTAATCAGAAGAGACAAAGAGGGCCATTACATCTTTATCAAAGGAACAATTAACTACGAAGATTTCACAATCATGAATATATAAATGCACCAAACTCAGGTGCACAGAGATTTATAAACACAATTCTCCAGGACCACAAGGCACAGATTAACCCCAGAAAACTCATAGTAGGGAACTTCAATATCTCACTGAGCCCTTTGGAAAGATCAACTGGACAAAGAATAAACAGAGAAAAATCTGAACTGAACAATACAATACTGTACACCAAATGGACCTCACAGACATCCACTGAATATTCCACCCAAACACCAGAGAACACACTTTCTACTCAGCACCCCACGGAACATTCTCCAAAATTGACCACATACTGGGATGCAGAAAAATAAAAACTCAACAAATACAAAAAGATTGAAATAATTTCGTGTATTCTGTCAGACCACAGTGCAATAAAGCTCAATATCAACACCAGGATAAGCCCTACTATCTAGAAGAACACATAGAGACTAAGCAACACACACTTGAATAATGAATGGGTCAAGATACAACCAAAACAGAGAACTATAGACCCATCTCATTAATGAACATACGTATTAGTCACTTTTCTGTTGCTGTGATAAAACCACCATGACCAAGGGAATTTATAAAAGGAAGCGTTTATTTGAGCTTATGATTGATGGTTCCAGGGAATTAGAGTCCATTGTGGTGGGAGGAATGGTGGCTGGGGCTGGAGCAGAAAGCCTAGGTTCACATTTCTAAAGAGCATAGGAAAAGAGAGAGAGAGAGAAAGAGAGAGAGAGAGAGAGAGAGAGAGAGAGAGACTGGAGACTCTGGGGACTGGCAAGGCTTGTTAACTCCCTAAGCCTAACCCCAGTTTGTTTTTTGACTACTTCCCTCAAGCATGGCCACACACCATTCTAGATCTCCAGAACCGTGCCACCAACTGGGGACAAAAGGTCGCGAATACTTACTTAAGCCTATAGAGGACACACTTATTCAAACCACAACATAGATGGAAAAATTCTAAGAAAATAACCTCGCAACTGCATATAACCCAACACCACATCAAAAGATCATCCATCATCACAAGTTGGATTCATACCAGATGATGCAGGGATGGGTTCAACATATGAAAATCAGAACTACATTAAACACATAATGACAAAGACAAAAAACACATGAACATCTCATTTGATTGCAGAAAAGCCTTTGGCAAAATCCACATCCCTTCATGCTTAACACCTAGAATGGGATGGACTGGAGGTCGTCCTCACATATCAAAGTCATATACAAGAAACCACAGCAACATCATCCTAAATGGAAGAAAAAAGTGAGAAAGCATTCCCTTCTAAAGGTAGGAACCGGCAAAGCTGCCCCTGTTCATCACTCCTCTTTGGAAAGTACTTCTTGAAACAATTATTAGGACAATAAGGCAAGAAAAGGAGATTAAAGGAGTACAATTGAAAAAGAGGAAGTCAGTGCGCCTGGAGAGATGGCTCAACAGTTAAAAGAACCACTGCTCTTGTAGAGGACCCGGTTCAATTCCCAGCACCCACAGGGGGCCTAGAACTCTTTAAGCTGGGCATGGTGGCACAGTCTAGTGCTCAAGTGAGCAGAGGCTAATGGAGATTTCTGTGAGTTCAAGGCCAGCCTGGTCCTAAGAGTGAGTTTCCAGCCAGCTAGGGCTAGAAGGAGACCCTGTCTAAAAAAAAAAAAAAAAAGAAAAGAAAAAAAAAAGAAAGAAAGAAACAGAGAAGTCAATCTATCCCGTTTGCAGGACAATAAAGATATTTTACCTAGGGAGGATGCTAAAAAACTCCACAAGAAAACTCCTGAAATGATTAGATTTTCAGAAAACAGCAGGATACAACAATTAACCTAGAAAAACAGTAACAGTAGCCTTTCTTTACACCAATAATAAGAAACTGAAGAAGGAATATAAGGAGACCTTGCCACACAAATAGCCGTCAAAAAAATAAAGAGACTAGACAAACTAGCCAAACACACCAAAAACTCTTACAACAAAAAGTTTAAACCCCTGAAAGAAGGAGATTGAAAAAACTCAGAAGATGTCTTGGCTAGAAAAATTAATATAGTAAATGTCCATTCTAACCCAAATTAATATACAGATTCAAGGCAATCCCAATAAAATCCCCAAGAGTGTCTTATTCATAGGCCTTGGAAAAAAAATACCTTAATTTCCATATGGAAAAACAAAAGACCCCAAATAACCAAAGCGACCTGAGCAAAAAGAGCAATAGGCGGGGATCTCTATACCAGACGTCAACTATACGTACAAGGCTATAGTCATAAAAATAGTCCTGGTACAGACTGTACAAAACAACAGTAAAACAGACCAGTATGACCAAGGGAACAAAACTGAAGGATCCAAACTTGAGCCATATGAATTTCAGCCACCTCATAGTTGACAAGGGGGACAAGAAGACTACAATGAAGAAAGAGAACATCTTCAGCAAATGTGGTGACAAAACAACTGGATCACCACTTTGTACCAAAAAAAAACAAAAAAAAAAAAAAAAAAAAAAAAAAAAAAAAATCGTTCCCAAATATGATCAAAGACCCGAAATTCTGAAGGTGAATAGAAAAATTTTGCAGCAACCTACAAACACAACAGGCATAGAAAGACTTTCTAAATCAGAGAGCGTGCAGGAAATAAGAGCCACTATTGACAAATGGACCTCCTTAAACTCAAAGCTCTGTACAGTGAAGAAACAATCAGGGAAGTGAGAGAAACCCACCTGATGGGAGAAACTCACACCTAATAACATCTGACAGACCTCTGAAGCTTCCAGAATATATAAAGCTACTCAAAAATCACAAAGAATCAAGAAAACAAATAGCTCACTAAATAGATGGATATAAGAGCTGAACAGAGACTTCACATGGGGGGGGGGGATGAGTGAGAAGTAGGAGATGGCTGAGTAAACATCGTTAAAAAGTGTTCACCAGTCGAGTAATTAAGGAAATGCAAATCAAAACCACTTTAAGGTATCATCCCCCATCCAATAGACTGGCTAGGAACAAGAAAACAAGAGAGCGGCATGGTGGGTGCACGCCTTATAAGCCAGCACATGTGAACAGCAGAGGCAGAGTAACTGGTCAGATTCAAGAGCAGCCCGGTCTACAAGGAGTTCCAGCTGGAGCTACATGAGAACCCTGTCTCAAAAAGACAAAAAAAAAAAAAAAAAAAAAAAAAAAAAAAAAAAGAAAGAAAGAAAACAAGGAAAAAATGCAGATAGGTTTTAGGAAAGGGGAAACCTCATCCACTGCTGGTGGGAATGCAAACTCATACAACTACTATGGAAAGCAGTGTGGAGAACCTTTAAAAGACTCAAAATGAGCTTACGATCTGACTCAGTCATACCACTCCGGGGTATATACCCACAAGACTCATCCTACTACAGAGATACATCCACAGCCATGTTTATGCAGCTCCCTTCACAATAGTGAAGAGCTGGAACCAACCCAAGTACCCCAACCAATAAGTGGATAGAGAAAATGTGGTACATCTACACAATGGAATTCTATGCAGCAGTAAAGAAAGAAATGAAATTTGCAGGTAAATGGATGGAACTAGAAGATGTTATGTTAAGTGAAGAAACACAGTTCCAGAAAAAACAAACAATGAATAGCTGTGGATGCTAGCACCAAGAACCTAGTTGTAAGGCAAACTGAACAATGTTAATGTTAATGTTAATTTTATAGTCCTCATGATCTGAATGCAACTGAGCTCTTATATTGTGACTCCTTTAACAGGTTCTAGAATTAACCTACTATTTATTTTCAGACTTTGAAATTTTGGTATATGGGTGGAGGTTATGTATGCATATTTTAGAGGAATATAAAATCAAAATGGAAAAACGTGGATCCTGAAATATGATTTGGAAATAACATTGTTTGTTTTGAGATGACATAATTTTAGTATAGGTGCATATGTTGAAGCAACACAAGTTGGTGGGAATAACAACTAAAGAACTGGGGGGGGGGAACAACCAGCACAATAATCCTCTGCTTTGAAAATCTCTGGAAAGACTCAGAAAAAGATGCAAGATATGTATAGCAGAATGCATATATTTGGGTGGGGTGGGGAGCATGGAAAGGGAAATGAGTCAAAATTGGATTGAGAAATGATGTATGATGTATGAAAAAGTTAAATAACAATAAAAAATATATTAAAAAAATAATTACCTCATCTACTGCTGGTGGGAATATAAACTCGTACAACCACCATGGAAAGCAGTGTGGAAAATTTTGCAGGTAAATGGATGAACTAGAAGATACTATGCTAAGTGAAGTAACACAGTCCCAGTAAAAGAAACAATGAACGGTATCCCTTATCTGTGGATGCTATCACCAACTACCTAGTTGTAAGGCAAACTGAGCAATGTTAATGTTATATTCTCATGATCTAAAAACAACTGTGTTCTTATATTGTGACTCCCTTAACAGGTTCTAGAATTAACCTACCATTTATTTTTAGACTTTGGAATTTTTGGTATATGGGTGGAATGTATGCATGCATATTTTTAGAGTAATATAAAATCAAAGAATGAGAAAAAAAAAAACTAGTTTGGTCATGAACATTGTGTCTAACCACAGTTTTATTTTATGTGAGTGCTTCTTGATTTCTATACAAGGCTGCCTGAGCTGTCGTTCCAAGCCTTTTTCTTTGTTTATAATTTATTATATATATATAATATTATTATATATATATATATTGCCTTTTCTTAAATCATTTACGTACATTTGTAAAAGTACAGGGTGAGTGTAACTTCGCCTTTTGGATGCCTTAGATGCGCCCATACCTAATGCCCTTACCAATTGGCTGAGGGACCTAAGGGAAACTTTGTCCTTGCCCTCAGAGGTCAACTAAAGTCCAGGGGACTATGCGCTGGGGCACATCATTGAAATGCCTGCAAAATTGTGAGTCACCCAGTCTCCTGCAGGAGAAGGTCTTGGAAACTCCACCTAATGGACTTCAGCAGGTGTCCAGGCGAATAAAGAGGAAAAGTCTGTCTCCATGCTTCAAAAGGGAAGCCTGGTCTAGCAAACCCTTGCCTTTGTCCTTGAGTGATGGACCTGGTAAGTGAAAAGCCAAAAAGAGCCAGGGTCCCTACCCCCCCAACAAAAAAAAATAAAACCTGAGTGACCTCTAGAACCGAAACTGACCTTGATGAAAACAAAAACTTGGGTTAAATTGCTGGTTAATCGTTGTGTGGCCTTTAAACATCCAAAAAAGAAAATTAACCGAAGAAATAATTAGTAAGGCCTGAGAAATTTCACTTCAGGAATAAAATTAGATCTTAGTAAAAAGTACAAAAGTAAAAAAAAAAAAAAAATATTCTGTTGTCTGGCCTGTCTTCAATTCTTACTGGCAAGTGCAGCTACGCTGCAGCTACCACTGCTTTTTCCATCCATCAAAGACATGAGACACAGCTTTTCAACCTTCCAATATGGACCGAAGATTCATGTCTCTCCAAGAATCCTCCAAACCTCAGTGCCAGATGGGGACTACTGAGATTTCCAGCTTGTGGTCTGAGCAACTACTGGGGTTTCAGCCTCTTCAGAGTGTAGACTGCCATTGTTGGACTACCCAGGCTATATCAGGGAGACCAGTACAGGAAGATCAAGAAAGGAGGCGGTGCTTACTGGACCTTATTTGGTGACCATGGGAAGGGAAGACCCCAGTGTGGAGCAGCACAAGGGCAGTACTGATGGCTGTTTGGGCTTGCCAAGGAGGAGCCGTCAAACAATTCTTTAAGGAAAACATGACATCTTTCAGCCTAATAAAGAAAAAAACATTAATAATTTAAAAAAGAAATCATAAGCTGAAGATGTGAAAAACCTATGATGTCATATTCTTAATATATGTGTGGCATGCATATATGCATATTTTGGAGTGATGCAAAGTGGAAGTAACAGCAAAAACAACAGCAACAACAAAAACAACAACAAAGACTGGGCCAAAGAACTGACTGAAATGGCAAACTTCTGCCTGAAACAGTAAACTTTTGCATCAAAAATTTTTAAAGGGACTGAGAAAAAGATGAAAAACATATTTGGCAGAATGTATGAGCTCTGGTGAGGTGGGGGTGTAAGGAAGGGGAATGTATCTAGATTTGATTGGGAAATTTTGTATGAAATGCACAAAGCTTCAATAAAATTGGCTTTGAAAAAAATAAGTAAAAATAAAAATAAAATAATTACACAGTATGAAGCCTTGTCAGATCAGCTTCTTTTACTTAGTGATATGGAAATCAGTTTTCTACACATTGTCTCATGTTGACAGCCTCTCTTTTCCTTGAGCAATATTCATTCTATAAATATATGGCAGTTTATTTATACATTTACCTACAGAAAGATATCTTGGAGGCATCCGAGTTTTATCAATTATGAACAAATCTGTGGAAAAAATTTATTTTCCAGTAGAACTTTGAGAGAGTGGGTTTTTTTAAGGAACTGAATCTACTTCTTCTATCCCCACAATGTTTACTGTGGTTTAGTAGCTGATAAATTATTTGTTAATATTATTATTACTAATAATAGAGGTATTATTATTTATTTTTTTGTTCTTTTTGGTCCTTTTGAGACAGGGTCTCCCTGTAGCTCCAGCTGTCCTGGAACTCACTACATAGACCAGGCTGGCCTTGAACTCACAAAGATCTGCCTGCCTCTGCCTCCCAAATTCTGGGATTAAAGGCGTGTGCCACCATGCCTGGCATTATTATTATTATTATCTTATTTTACACATGAAAAACTCGAGACTTTAACAGGGGTAATTCACATTCCCAGTGTTACACAAATAATAATAGATAAGATCACTAGATTGCTGGATTTAGCATATACATGTTTGTGTATTTATTGTGTATTATCCATATCTAATTTAAGATATATTAAAAATACTATGTATATTTTATCTGAAAGTTGAATCTAAGTGCTTTTTTTCTCTCTTTGTTATTATGTTTTATTTTGTTTTATTTTTTTTCTAAATCTGGCCATTCTTTGTAAGATATCTTCCTACCTGCTCAGATAGCACTCAAGAGACTATTTCTCCATTAGAAACTGCTCAGTGGTCCTTCCAAGCAAATCCGCTATTTTGAGTGGGTTTTTCTCCAACTCTATGTCATATCATTTGCTGGGATAGTGGTAATAATAGGCTCTCACTAGTTTTCATTCCTTTCCGTCTGTCCCTGTTATAACAGTGAACATCAGGACAATCTTCAAGAGAAACAAATTAGCCAAAGAATGTCTTTTAATGTGTCTTTCCTTAGCATTTCCACCTTCTCAAATTTTCAAAATTTTAGTCATCATAATGTCCACATTTTATGATTTTAATTTCTTGTTCAGTCCATTCTTTTCATTTTATCCAATCCCAAACAGCCCCTTCCTGTCCTTCCTTTATTCCATCAGCAACCAAATGCTACAGAGCTATATACCTGCCTTTTGTACATTAGGATTATTTTTGTGATAATTTAGCCAAAGTCATAAACTATTTTCTCAACCCTGATTTCATGAAGTTGTCGCAGTTGAGTCTGAGTATTTTCTTTTTTTAAGCCAATTTTTATCGAAGCTTTGTGCATTTCATACAAAATTTCCAATCAAGTCTAGACCCACTCCCCATTCCTTGCCCTCCACCCCACCAGAGCTCATACATTCTGTCAAACATGTTTTTCATCTTTTTCTCAGTTTCTTTTAAAATTTTTGATGCAGAAGTTTACTGTTTTGAGCAGAAGTTCACCACTTCAGTCAGTTCTTTGGCCCAGTCTTTGTTGTTGTTGTTGTTATTGTTGTTGTTGTTGTTCCTTCCAATCTCCATCACTCCAAAATATGCATATATGCATGTCACATATATCTTTTAGCATCTTCTGCTTATGACTTTTTTTATTAAGCTGAAAGATGTCATGTTTGAAGTCTCCTCCTTGGCAAGCCCAAACAGCCATCAGCTTTGCCCTTGTGCTCCACTCTGAGGTTTTCCCTTCCCATGGTCACCAAATGAGGTCCAGTAAGCACCCACATCCTGTCTTGATCCTCCTATACTGGTCTCTGTGATACAGCCTGGGTAGTCCAACAATGGCAGTCAATACTCTGAAGAGGCTGAAACCCCAGTAGTAGCTCAGTCCACAAGTTGGTTATCTCAGTAGTCCCCATCTGGCTCCAAAGGTTTGGAGGATTCTTGGAGAGACATGAGTCTTCAGTCCATATTTGGAAGGTTGAAAAGCAGTGTCTCATGTCTTTGAGGGATGGCAAAAGCAATGACATCCACCGGGTAGCTTTACTTGCCAGTAAGACAGGCAAAACAACTGTGCTTTTTTTTTTTTTTTTTACTTTTTATCTTTTTACTAAAATCTCAAGTTTTATACCTGAAGTACAATTTCTCAGGCCTTACTAATTATTTATTTCTGGTTATACTTTCCTTTTGGATGCTTAAGACTACACTGTTAGCTCAAATTAACCAAGGTTTTTGTTTGAGTCTGAGTATTTTCTAAGAGTAAAAGGAACAGACCTGTGGGCCTCAGAAAGGCTTGGGGATGTGTTTCATGCCACTAGAGCCAACAAATGAAGGGACTGATTTTGTCATTATTTTCTCAGAAAATAAGTTCATATGGGTGCTCTCTGCCTTGGGTTTTCTGACCTCCTTATCCCATTCCCATCCCAAAGTCAGTACAAGTTCTCAGACCTTTTCAGGCAAAAGTATTTGTTGATCTCTTATACTGTAGCATTGCTACAAAATTCAAGGGAAAAGCCAAAGGAGCTGCAGGTCATTTTGAGAGCTAAGCAACTCAAGATCTATAAAAAAAAAAAAAAGCCATTAAATTCAGAATTGGGAGCTGGGAAACAGAGTGTCACAAGAAGAACTACAAAAGTGAAAACCTGGGGCTGGAGAGATGGCTCAGTAGTTAAGAGCACCAACTGTTCTTGCAGAGGACCTGGGTTTGATTTCCAGCACCCACATAGCGGATAAGAACCGTCTTTAAGTTGGGCATGGTGGCACATGCCTTTAATCCTAGCACTCGGGAGGCAGAAGCAGGCAGATATCTATGAGTTTAAGGCCAGCCTGATCTACAGAGTGAGTTCTAGGACAGCAGGAGCTATAGGGAGACCCTGTCTCAAAAAGAGAAAATAAATAAATAAATAAATAAATAAATAAATAAATAAATAAATATAAATAAATAAATTTAAAAGGGCCCTATTTCAATTCTTTAAAAAAAAAGTGAAAACCCAAATACATCATCCTCAATGTGTATTTTATCAGCTGTGTCCTCAGCAGAATCAGTGTTCAACTGCGCAGGACATCAGCCCACTTATCATTAGCATTCATATAATAAACTAATGTATCAGTTACTTTTCTGTTGCTGTAATAAACCACCATGACTAAGGCAGCTTATAGAAGAAGGAGTTTATTTGGCTTATGATCCCAGAGGCTCAGAGTCCATCATGGCAGGGGAGGCGTGGTGACAGGTGGTGGCTAGAGCAGAAAGCTGAGCGATCAGATCTCAGGTAGGCACAAGAAGCAGAGAAAGACTGGAAATCTAGCAAGGCTTCAGAACTCTCAAAGCCCACACTCAGTGATGGGCTTCTCCAGCAAGGCCACACCTCATAAAAACTCCCAAACTGTGCCACCAACTGAAAAAAAATGTCTAAATACTTGGAGTCTATAGGGACATTCTCATTCAAACCACCACAGCTGTGTAAACTGTAAGATTAATAATGTATTGTATTTGTTTTCTGAAATTAAACTTACTCTCAAAAGAAAAAGACTCAGAGATGAAGAGTAAACTCTCCCTGATGACTATTTAAAAGAATTTGCCAAATCCATTTGTTCTTAATCTCCTGTAAATTGTCCCTGTGTCATGGCCTTGTTACAGATTTCCATTCAGTGAAATTATTAAACTATGTCTTGATAGCTGGAATTTTTTATTCTTTTACAATTTATTTTTTATTTATATGTATGAGTGTTCTGCCTGCACATATGTAAGTGCACCTATGCATGCAATCCCCAGGAAGCCAGAGAGGATGTTGGATCCTTCAACTAGAGTTACAGATGGCTGTTAGCTGCCCTCTGGGTGTTGGGAACAGAACCCTGGTCCTGTGCAAGAGCAGCCAGTGCTCTTAAACACTTGAGGCATCTCTCTAGCCCTGGATACTTTTTTGGTAACTATTGTAATGAAGTAACCATGTGTCAGAAAGAGGCAACATTTTTTTTTTCAATTTAAGCAGCACCTTTCTCAGTTGGTTCTAAAATGCTTATGCCTCTTTCTGAAGTTTCTTATTCTCAAGAGGTAATCAACATCTTGCCATTTCTATGGTAAAGACATAGAAAACAAATCTGTGACACAGATAAGCCAGATAAAAAGAGAAAAATGCATAAATTGTTATATGTGCACATCTAAATATCATTTTTTTAAATTTTTTATATGTATGAGTGTATTGTCTGCATTCATGTAAGTGCACCCACGTCATGCAATGCCCAAGGAAGTCAGAAGAGGGCATTGGATCCTCTGGAACTGTAGTTATGGACAGTTGTTAATCACCATGTGGATGCTGGGAACTGAACCAAGGTCCTCAGCAAGACCAGCCAGTGCTCTTAACTGCTGAGCTATCTCTCCAGCCCCTTTTTGTGTTATTTCCTGTAGGAATTTTTTTGCTCCAAGTAATAATCTATCCATCTCTTCAATGTGCATTTAGAACCCACTGGCTTGGTGTTATAAAATGAATTGTGTTCCCACTCCCCAAATTGGTGTGCCTAGCCTCCAATGTGACTGTATTCATAGAAGTTGTTTTTTCATTACAGGGGTAATGAAAGTTAAGTGAGATTAAGGCTGCTGGCAATTTGATCTTGGACTCACAACTTCTAGACTGCAGAAAGTAAATTTCTGTTGTTGCAGAGAACAGTTCTATTCTTCATCCACTAATAGTCCGCTATGGAAGACCACCAACGCAGGCAGTTTCACTGCCTTGGGAGCTGATGAAATGTGATTATTTTTCTTTTCTTTTTCCTTTTCACAAGAAAACAGAAACAATACAAGATAACAATGATCAAGCAAAACAAAAAAAAGGGGGGATTTCCATTTCTTTTCTGTTGAAATAATCAGTCTGCAGGGTGTGGTATGTAATTCTTTGCTGTTTTTTCCTCTTGTTTCTTTCATTTCTTTCTTCTTTTCCTGCTCTTTTTGGGGCAACCAGAAGGATACGTGTTTACTGGCTAGTCCAGGAAGCCTTAAGTTCTCAGCTGAAAAAGAGTTTGGTTAATTTGAGGGGGGGGGTCTCATCCCTAAACTGCCTAGTCAATTTCTAGTTCCTATTTAGTCTTGTCACCCTCTGAAAAGGGTCACCCAAATTGCCAGACGGGAATCAGGATGCTCCCTGCTCTGACTTCTTCCATGCTGAAAAGGGGCATTGGGTGTGGCAACTGGATAGAGGGTCAATCTAACTGTGCTCTTATATTGTGAATCCCTTAAAATATAATAAACAACAACAAAAAAATTACAAACAAAAATAAAAAAATAAAGAATCCCCAAAAGCATAACTATAGACGGGGTGGGGGGAGTTCTTGACAGGTGTCTGTGAAAGCAAGATGAAGGCAGGAGTGATTAGGAGTGATTAGGTACATGATCTAAGCAGGGGACCAGGAGAAGTAAGAAAAAGGTGGATTCAAATGTCAAACTTAAAAGTCCAAGAGANTTTTTTTTGGTCTTTTTCAGACAGGGTCTCCCTGTAGCCCCAGCTGTCCTGGAACTCACTCTGTAGATCAGGCTGGCCTTGAACTCACAGAGATCCGCTTGCCTCTGCCTCCCAAGTTCTAGGATTAAAGGCGTGCACCACCACACCCAGCGAGAATTTCTTGACCAGGGTTTTCAGGGTGTTGACTTATTAGGTTTCTCCTTCTGTTCATTTGGCCATAATGTCTAGACTCAGGATTAGCTTTCCAGGTGTTTTAATAGTCAGGATCTGAGTTACCACTTAGATAGTTGCTAAACAGAAAGAGAAAACTATATTATTGAGCATTAATTGACAACAATAATGGACTTGTCCTTTGGCTACAGGTGACCCTACTCTGTTAATTAAGGCCAAGATTGAAGGTTTTATGCCTGTTTAACATAATTTCATATAACTTTAAACCCAATATCTGGAGGAACAATTTTTTCAGACTTTAAAAGAAATATATTAACTATTTATCTTTTGGTTATACTTTCTTTTGGGGGTGCTTAAATCCACACAATTAACCCAGACTTTGTTTTCTCAAGGTCATTTGAAGTTCTGGACTTCACGGGGCACTAGGGTTTCAAGGGGGAGCACCTGGCTCCTTCTGGCCATTCTTAACCAGTTCTGTCTACTGAGGACAAGGTCAGGTCTTGCTAGACCAGGCTTCCCTGTGGAGCATGAGGCAACTTTCTTCTATGGTGAGCTTCCTCTTTATAGACTGGACACTGGCTGGGGTTCTGTTAGTGGATCTCCAAGACCTCCCTGCACAAGAAGCCAGGTGACTCACAATTTCAGAACACTTTAAGAGATGCCCCCATACAAAGTCTCCTGGGATTAATTGAACTCAGAGGACAAGGAACAAAATTGTCCCTTAAATCTCTGAGCCAAATTGGTATGGGGATTAGGTATGGGAGTTAAGCATCCAAAAAAGTTGTTGCACCAATCTGATACTTTTAATTACTGCATCATATTCAGATAAAGCTTGAATAAAACCCTGAAATGCCTTGCATAAACATTGACTGGAAAAGATTTAACACCATAAGATAAGCAGACAAAGCTGATAAGAGAAATTTAAACAATTTTAAGCATATCTTAAATATAAATGATTTACTACAAACAGAAGTAGTCTATTTACTTTCCCAAAACCTATGTCCTGGTTTATAGTTTTCCAATAACAGGGAACATACCTATTGACGAGAATTAAGCTGTAAAAATTTGCCAAGTCCATCCAAACTGTCTCCTTCTGGGCTGTATGCTGCTAGTTCAGGGAAGTAAACCTAGCTTTTCTTGAGTCAAGATATCTTGAAATGGGCAGAACAGATATCAACAGTAACACTTGCATAACAGACAGAGACCAAAAATATCTTTCAGTAGTCAAAGGTAATCCATTACTTCTCTATGCTCCATTAATCTAAATCTACAACTGGAAATCTAGTACAAGCCAGGAATGGATAGAGAACCAACCACAACTGAGTATGGCTATAATCCCATTTAGACCATTAGTAAACTGGGTTTAGTGTTTATACCATTCCACTCTAGAAACATTTAACTCTTTCCATTATCTTATTTTCTACTAAACTTTGCAATATTTATACCCATCCATACCAAACAGGACAGTCCCCCCAAACACATCACTGCAAAATAAAAACCTAAAGTGACACTACAAGTCCCAGAGCAGGCTCTGGCCAACCAAATCTTTCCACATACTCAGAAACATACCACATAGGCCTAGCAAAAAGCTTGTCTATCTGCCCCCAAAGATGTTCCACCCAGTATCAAATATCTCACAGGCAAAACACAAAGTCTTTGAATTCTATTTTGTCTAATATTAACATAGCGACCTCTCCTTGTTTTATGTTTTTACCCTCTTTCACCTTGGGATACTATCTATCTTTAAAGGTAAGTTTCTTGCAGACAAGGAAAAAAAAAGATGGGTTTTGTTTCTTAATCCATTCTACTAGTCTATGTCTCTTAATTGGAAGAATGATTCCATTGATATTTAAAACTGTTGAGAGAATTAAATTGCCTCCAATCATTTTGATTTCTAGTACATTCTTACCTTAGGTTTATTATTTCCATAGTAGTAGTATCATTTGTTTTCTGATGTTGATTGGTTATAGTCATTCCTGCCCTCGGCACTTTGTATTGCTTGAAGTATTCTCTGCAGGGGTGGTTTATTGGAGAGGAATTCTTTCAACTTATTTATATCATAGAACATTTTCCTTTCCCCTTCAATTATAATAGACATTTTTGCTGGATAAAGTGCTCTGGGTTGAGATGTACAGTCTTTTAGAACTGAGAATATTTTAGACCAGGCTCTTCTGGCTTTCATCATCTGCATTGAGAAATCAGCTAAAATTCCGATAGGTTTTCCTTTGTAGGTAACTTGTTTTTCTTTTTCAGCTCTCAGTATCCTTTTTTGCTTTGAACATCTAGTGTTTGTACTATGATATGGTGTGGAGAATTTCTTTTCTGGTTCTGTCTGCTTGGTGTTCTATATGCTTCTAGTATTTATATATGTATCTCTCACTTTAATTTGGGAAAATTTTCCTCTAAAATTCTGTTGAAGACCTGAGCCATATCATTATCCTGTGAGTTTTCTTCCTCTTCTATCCCCATAATTCATAGGTTTGGTCTTTTCATAGTATCCCACAGTTCCTGATTATTCCATTCTTGTGGGGGTTTTTTTCATAATCTTTACTTGATTTATCCAATTCTCCCATGTTATCTTCTAATCTTGATATTCTATTTTCTACTTCATCCATTTCTTCCATCCTTTCCAAGTTGTTTGTGGAATGTTGCATTTCTTTTTTCATTTCAACTTGAATTTTCTTCAATGTTTCTATATCTTTTGTAATTTCATTTCACAATTTATCATTGTCCTCTCTTAATTTATCCCTGTCTACATTTAGGTCCCTGACTTCCTTGTTTATAATCTCCTTAATTTCTCTAATCATATTTATGATTGTTCTTTTGAGATCTGTATCTCGAGTTATAGCCAAGGGGTCTTCCCTAGAGAGTACTTGAATAGGGGTATTAGTATTTCAGGGAGATCCACCTGAGTCTTTCTTTCATTGAGCTTTAGGCTTCCGGGTAGCCTCTGTAGGGAGTGGTTCCAATGTGAAGCTTGGGTATTTATTGAGCTGACGCTGATTTTGGTTATACCCTTCAGGTATTTGCTGTCCTCCTAATTGATGTACAAGTGTGGCTACTTTAGGCTCCAATACCTCAACTCTATCCTAACACTGTACAAACCATCACCCCTCACCCAAACAGCAAACAGTTCATCCAGTAGACTAAGCCATTCAACACACAAGCTGGCCCAAAAGCCCCAGGCCTGTGAAACCCACATCCTGAGGGCCCCAGGCACTCCCAGACCTATGGGCTGGAAGATCACAATGCCTCTGCTACTGTGCAACCAGAGTCCCCCCCCCACATCCAAGTGGGGTGAACCCTAATCACCCACCTGGTGAGATGTACCCACAGAACCACTGTACACCACCCATAAACTACCGACCAATCCCTCAGGCCCTGGCACTGAGATCTGTACCTGTGTACCCGAGTTCAGTAGGAGAGAGGCTCAGCTGAAGGGGCTATCCCTGTTGACTCCTAATGCCCTCGGGTGATGTCTATAGTGCCAAACTGTAGTCCCTAAGGATACAAACGCCCTCAGACCACTTCCAATACTTCCCAATGTTCTTGGGGTCCCCAAATTCCCCCTCCCCAACTTTGCCATTAGCTGATCAGAACATGCCCACTGCCTGGGAGCCGCCATCTTGGAAAAGCCCATGATTTTTTTTTTAATGTAGTACTATTTTCCGGATGTGATTTAAATCACTTTTATAGAAGTCATATTAACATAAGAAAAGTAAAATATTTAACAAATCTGGAAATAGCTCAAAGACTTAGGATAAAGCCCAAGTTTGTGATATAGGATGTGTTTTCAATCCCAAGACATCAGTTGCTCACATTCTGTCTCATTGTGTGTCCTCTCCAGTGCTAAAATGGGGTGATCTGGAATAGATTTACCCCAACGTTACATCCAGACTAACTGCTGACACAAGCCTACAGAAGCTGTGGAAGCTAAAAATTTGACCACTTGTATGGGCCAGGGAGGATGATGAGGCCACCCTAGGTTCCATACCATGGATTGTTTCTTTTGCTTTAATAGACAATGAGATACAATGAGATACATACATCTTGCTTCTTGTAGTTTCAGTACTCCCTAGGGGATCAGAGTTCCTGGAGGTGGATTAAGAACATAGATGTTGTCTCTAGATGCAGAAGGCAGGAATTTGTCCTCATTTGAATAGACATATTCATATTTAGACAATTCATGTCTTTGCTTTTGGCTGTGTAGATTCTGTGGGTGAACCAATCCAAAAGTTTTATGTCTTTATACTTTGTAGAATAGATTCTTTTTTCTGCCCTTAAAATCTTTGACCAATAGAGTTATGGCTTTTGCTCTTTCGAATTGAAGCAATTGTTGTGAGCATTTTTCTTTACTTTGGTTTGGCTTTAACTCCTATATAAAACTATGGTTAAACCATCAACCTGCAGACTATACAGAACAAGATTTGTTTCTGTAGATTATTGCTTGAAAGTCAAAGGCTCTGAAACACTACTATGCAACTTAAAATTCTTTAATCATTCATCAACATTTTGAGCCAAACAGGATGGAAAGCAAGACCTATGGTTAACTACTGCTTGGGTTCCTATTTTTTGGGGGGGTTAGACAATATTAGAGACATCTTTGGCCATGGCTTTGAACATGGAAATAATCAACCCAAAGTAAGAAAGGAAACTTTAGTAACAAGATATTTCACCAAAAGTCATCTGTACACACAACTGAAGAGACAGAAAAGCCTGTGCTACAGAGCACTTCCTGTACTTTGCCCAGGTGAACATGCTTCACTCTGACATCTGTTGGCCACTACGTATCACATCAGCAGGGCCTGGGCTTCAGTGATCCGTGGAACAATGAACTAGTTTATGCATCAATCTATGTGCTGCTGAAACACCATGAAAGCTAAAGAGAAAAGAGGGGGCATCATCTGAGAGAACAGGGGGAAATGAGAAGGCAGTATGAACTGGAGAAATAGGAGGAATAAGCGTGCTTGAAATGTAGAAGAAACTGACTGAAAGGACTTGTTTGCTTAGACAGAGATAATTACATGGAGAAAGCACAAATACACATTAAAATGTAAAGGGCCTTGAGCAGAGTCCTAATCTTTCATTTTACTATTGTTGTGCCTGACCTGAAGTGGAGAAAACCAGTAAAGCAGTAAGTGGGAAGTCTTTTCATTGTGCAGATGCTTCCTTTATGTCTTCTGAGCTTAAGACTCAAATTATGTGACTACAGATACGTAAGTACAGTCTATGTCTATGAGCTTTCGTTAAGTGAAAAAAGAGTGGCACTGGCTATTTCTAATTCTAGCACTTGTGTAAATGGAATTGCTTCCATCTATTCCATTTAGTTAAGTACATGTTCATAAGTACTTATTATTTACAACTGAACCCTAATTTGTCTAAATGACTATATTAATGTGTTTGGACAAATAATTGCTCCCACTTAGAATCCATGGTGGGAGAGTAGAAGCCCTTTTTTGTGGTTCTGGAGAGCAAACTCAAGACTTTGCACATGCTAGTCAAGTACTCTACCACTGAGCTACAAGCCTAGTCCATGACACTGTTATCTTTCATAAATACATACAACTATAATTTGCAAACTTACAAGTTAAGAAGTACTGGAGAGGCTATGCATAGGCTCTATGACAGACCTCCATTTACAGGACCAGCCTGAATACCACATTTTGTTGAGTGCCTAATCTGCCAGTATCAGAAATCACACCTGAGCTTCTTGTAGTTTCAGTACTCCCTAGGGGATCAGAGTTCCTGGAGGTGGATTAAGAACATAGATGTTGTCTCTAGATGCAGAAGGCAGGAATTTGTCCTCATTTGAATAGATATGTCATTTAGCCATGATTGGCCTTCCCTTTTTATAACTTCTAGTGTCTCTCTAAACATGGGCATCATAAATTCCAAACCATTCATATCCTGAGGCCCAATTTTCTGTATGCTTGCCACAGTCCTGCAGACATGAAGACTACATGCTCCAGTCTTGACCTCTGAGAAGGATCCCCAAAGTATAACTTCCTGGAAAGCCTTCCATTATCACCACCTCATCTAGTAGATGTTTTCCTGGTTGATAATAACTTTAGAGAAGGGATAACCTGTATTTCCTCAACACTTTCTCTGCTATTTCCCAGTTTGTTCCTCCTCAGATACTCACCTTTAGCCCTACAATATCTTGTACAGTTCTCTTGACATCCCTTATTTGTAATGCTCACATACAAACAAGCAGAAGTGTTTGCCTTTAAGATGAATCCCTATCAATGTACTTTTTTTAGACATTATTAATTAAGCAAATATTATTGAGTATCTACAATGTGGTCAGTGGATAAAACCCTTAAGGAACATGCATTCTCTGTCAAAAAAACTGAGTCTGGATAACATTTAAACAACATAAGATGTCACTTTGGTTCCAGGAGAAAGGTGCACTCTTGGCCCTCATAAGGCTAGGCTTGGAAATCAAACTCCCATCTTTTCACTGCATTAAAGAAGGTGGTTTGAAGGGCTCAGCGGTTAAGAGCACTGGCTGCTCTAGCAGAGGACTTGGGTTTGGACCCAATACCCACATGGTCAGCAACAACAGTCCTTAATTGCAGTTCTAGGGGATCCAAAACCATCTTCTGGTCTCCATGGGCATTGCACACATGTGATGTACTTACATACATATAGGCAAGACACTCATATACATAAAATACAAAATAATTAANGGTACAGACAGACATGAAACCTTCTAGTCAAAAACCTTGCAATTCAAATCTTAAAACTAACTATGGGAAAAGATTTGTTTGTTCCAACAGGACAAAATGTCACCAACTTAACGGCTGAGAAAGAAAAGATACAGCTTTGCATTGAGTAGGATGTACCAAAAAGTGGCAACTGAAAGGTTGACCCGTCTGAACACTGAAAGGAAGAAAAGCCTCAGATTGCCATAAACATCGAACCCTTCTGTGGATCCTACATGTAACAACTATCTATAATGAGTCCTAATGAAACTTATACCTTCTAGGTGCAACAAAGGTTTTGATATGACTTTCTTGCCTCCCCCCCCATAGAACAAGGAGAAATATGACGATGATGATGTCATTTTCCAACTGTAAATTGGAGACAACTATTATAGAGGTAATCTCTTATAAAACCGGTAAAAATGCCTTCTTTAATTGACTAATAGACATAAGAACTGTGAAAAGGATTATACTCTGTTCAGAACCAAATATAATACTAAAGTCCTTGGGCTATGCACTTAGGCAAAGTATATTAATGCAGGAGCTCTGACATCAGCAATGGATTGTTCTACCAGGGGGATGTTGGCCAGGGGATCCAAGGCCCCACAAAAGGTAAGGGCTCCTTGCCCCTAAGTTGGGATACCTGCAGGAGGAGAGGCGATAAGACCCTGCTGCCGAAGACCTGACGTTAACATGGGAGGGATGTATTGAGACCGCACATGCAAGGGTACAGATGGCCTCTGGAATGCCAGAGAGTGTTCCCAAAGGCCACTAAACCAATAAAGCAAATACGGGTCTCCCTGAGTCAAGCAAGACTCCACCATCAGCACCAGCTACACTTCACCTGCCTGGAAATACTGTGCAGCAGAGGCAGCCATGTGCCTGTATATCCCAAATCTAATTGGCTGTTGGCTCTCTCCTTGGAGGAATAACCCATGGCTGATGCCACAAGCCTACATCCTCTACAGGTTAGGAGATGTCATAAGCCACAGTAAGACCCTGTTATATTTATCAGGGGGTAAAAATGTAATTCATGAATTAACATATCATCCAAACATATGTGTCTATGCCAAAGTAACCTACCATAACTATTAGTGCTGCTTAAATACCTATATATCTAATTGCTTGTGCTTCATTAGTAGGATCGAAAGGTTACTCCTGAACAAACTGTCAGCCCATGAAAGGAAACAGCCAGAATTGACCAGAATCCAAGTCAACAGCTCCAGAGAGAGAGGACAGTTTTACTTCTCATCCACCTGTGCCCCTTTTCTAAGCCTAGGGAACAATCTGCGGAAGAGGGGGCGTGGTAGAATGTAAAGGCTGCGATTGGGGTGAACGGTGAAACTACAGCGATGTAGTCTGGACACTCATTTGATCAACTTGATTGAACAAACAACCTGTCAACCTCCACTGAATGGTGGGACTGTGGGGGTTTGGGCACAACAGTCTGTAGATTGGTTTTGCACGAAGGATGCTTATACTCATGGATTGTCACTTATAGCTAAAAAATGAAAAAAAAAAACCTGAAAGATGCAGGACAGTTATGGCAGAATACATGATCTGGGATGGGGTGGGGGTGGGGGGGAAGGGAAAGGGAAATATGCCTGATCTGAATTGGAAAATGATGTACGAAATGCACAAACCATCAATAAAAATTAAATTAAAAAAAAAGTAATAAAAATAAAAATATAAAAAAAGAAAAAAAAAGTAATGAGACAAACACTAAGAGAACCTTATAGTTATATTTCATTTTACATGCTGAACAAGTTTATGAAATGCAAATAATTCAAAACTGGAAAGATCTGTGCTATGCTCAAAGAAAATGGGAGCTCATTGTGCTAAAAGAAGAAAAAATGTGATTGTTCTTCAATTGAAACACAACTTCTCCTTTATTGTTTTAATTCCTTAAAGGTTTGCTATTGTTTGTTGTAATAGTGGAACTCAATCATAGAAATTCATTACAATTTCCCAAGGAACTTTCTGAAATTACCACTGTCCAAGACCTATCCTAATAGAATCTTCAGGATGGGAAAATCTGGTCATTCACATTTTTCAAAAAATCTAATGTGTTGAGGAGCTGGAGAGATGGCTCAGTGGTTAAGAGCACTGATTGCTCTTGCAGAGGACCCGAGTTCGATTCCCAGAACCCACATGGCGGCTAAGAACCGTCTTTAACTCCAGTTCCAGGGGAATCTGACACCTCTTCTGACCTCCGCAGCATTGTATGACACGGGTGCACAGACCTACATGCAGACAGTACATTCATACACATAAAAAATAATAATAAATTAAAATACTTTTAAAAAATCTAATGTGTGAGTGGTGGAACTCTAGTAATATCCAGTGTACTTCCTGTTGGGTAGCAAAAGGAGTTCACCACTATACACATTCTTCATTCCAATAACCTTTCAGTTAGAGATAACTCTGTGTCTTCTCATGTAGAGAGCACACAGACTACACATTCCAATTACCTGAACTGGGCTTTTAATTTGGACTGGTCAGGACTGTACCCCAGGTCGGGGTTGGGAGAATACAGCCCTGACTCAGAGGAAGGTTAAGCTTATAAAGGCAAATACAATTCCCTAGTAAATTTTTGAGAAATTTCAGTCTGATAATAAAAACCTCAGTTCCTGCCTGCTGCAGGATTACTAAAATAAGAAGTGAATAGACTGCAGGCAATTATAAAACACTGACAAGCTGAGCATGGTGGTGCATACCTTTAATCCCAGCATTCAGGAGGCAGAGGCAAGTGGATCTCTGTGAGTTCAAGGCTAGCCTGGTCTACAAAGCAAGCTACAGGATAGCTGGGACTAAAGGGAGACCCTGTCTCAAAAAGAATCCCCCCCAAAAAATAAAACACTGACAAAAGATAAGGTATCTAGATAAGTGGTCACAAGGCATCCTGGAGGGGGATTCTGAAAGCCAAATAACCAACTGGCTCTTCCTGGGCTTGTTCTGGGCCAGGGTTCAGCCATTAAGATGAAATCACTCTTACAGACATAGGAACTGTGAAAGGATTATTCTCTATTCAGAGCCAAATATAATACTAAAGTCTTTATAAGCTGTGCAATTAAGCAAAATATTAATACAGGAGAGCTCTGATATCAGCAATGGATTATTCTGCCAGTAGATGTTGGCCAGGGGATCCAAGCCCCCAAAAGGTAAAGGCTTTTGACCTGTAAACTTGGATACCTGTAAGAAGAGAGGCAGTAAGGCCCTGCTGTCAAAGACCTGGTGTAAGCATGGGAAAGATCTATTGAGACCAAACTTGCAAGTGTACAGTTGGTCTCTGGAATACCAGAGAGTGTTACCAAAGGCCACTAAACCAATAAAGCAAAAATTGGTCTCCTTGAGTCAAGCAAGACTCCTCCATCAGCATCAGCTACACCTCACCTGCCTGGAAATACTGTGCAGCAGTGGCAGCCATATGTCTGTATATCCCAAATATAATTGGCTAATAGCTCTCTCCTTGGAGGAATAATTCATGGCTGATGCCACAATCTTATGTCCTCCAGTGGTTAGGAGATATTATAAGCCACAGTAAAACCTTGTCATCTTTTACAGAAAAGCTATAGTTCATGATTAGCATACCATTCAAAAATCTGTGTCTATACCAATGTAACCTACCATAATAATTAGTACTGGTTTAAATGCATGTATATCTAATTGCTTGTGCTTCATTAGTAGGATTGAAAGGTTATTCCTGGATAACTGCCAACCCATGAAAGGAAACAGCCAGAATTGATCAGAGTCCAAAACGACATCTCCAGAGAAGTGGGACTGTTTTTGCTTCTCGCCCACTTGTGCCCCCTTTTCTAAAGCCTAGGGAACAATTGAGAAGAGGGGGGTGTGGTAGAATGTAAGGGCTACGATTGGGTGAATGGTGAAATCACGCAATATAGACTGGACACTCATTTGATCAAACTGATTGTACATACAAGGCCCTCCAGCTGGATGGTGGGGGCCTGTGGGCTATATGGGTTTGGCAGCAAGCTGCTTGCAAATTGGTTTACATGAAGGATGCTTGTATTCATTACTTATTATTTATTATTAAAAAATCAAATAAAAAAATAAAAATAAGATGGAGTCACTAAAACAAAACAGAGGTTACCTAGACTGGAACACTATCACACATGCTCTTCTTTTAAGCAAATTTTTTCCTAACCCAGGAATTTTTTTTACTATCTTAAAAAAGGAAGTCAATAAGCTGGGCGTGGTGGTGCACGCCTTTAATCCTAGCACTTGGGGGGCAGAGGCAGGCGGATCTTTGAGAGTTCAAGGCCACCTGGTCTACAGAGTGAGTTCCAAGGACAAGCGGGGACTACAGGGAGACCCTGTCTTGAAAAGACAAAAAAAAAAAAAAAAAAACTCAATGAGGTACATGTATAATTTGAAGAACTATTACCAACATTACTCAATTCAGAATGTTAAACATTATTACCTGGGATCCTAGAAAACTTACCCATTTCAATCACAATCTCATTCACCTCTCTGGAGTTAATCACTATTATAATTTTTGTGATTATCATTTACTTGGTTTTCTCTATAATTTTACCACTAATATCTGAATCAATCTTAGTACTGTGTCTTTGAGCATGCTTTTCAACCTTGATCATGTGGATTCATGTCAGATGCATTTGTATTTTATTTCTTTCAGTTAGTATTGTATTTAAGAATGCAATAGTTAATAAAGACTGTTTAATTGTTATGTGATGTAACTGTTCCTGATGTTTTACATTTCTATATAAATTTAAAAGTAAACATTAATTAATCTGGGCATGGTGGTGCATGTTTTTAATTCATGCACCCAGGAGGCAGGAACTCTGAGTTCAAGGCCAGCCTGGTCTACGTAGTAAGTTCCAGGCTAGCTGGGGCTACAGGGAAAACCTGCCTCAAAAAGACAAATAAATAAATAAATAAATAAATAAATAAATAAATAAATAAATAAATAAATAAATAAATAAAAATTTTAAGAAATATATTTTTAAAATTTTATTTATTTTTTATGTGTATGAATGTACTGTCTGCATGTAGGTTTGTGCACCCATGTCGTGCAATGCCATGGAGGTCAGAAGAGGGTGTCGGATTCCCCTGGAACTGGAGTTAAAGATGGTTCTCAGCCGCCATGTGGGTGCTGGGGATCAAACCTGGGTCCTCTGCAAGAGCAGTCAGTGCTCTTAACTGCTAGGCCATCTCTCCAGCCCCATAAATAGAATTTTTATACTGGGTTGAAACTATATGACATTTACAGACAAAGATACTTGCAATATTTAGTCTCCTAACCCTTGAGCACTGAGTGCTTCTAAGTCTTCTTTGGCATCTTATATATAAAATTTTAGTTTCCTCCAGAGAATGTTGAGCTTCTTTTACTAAATTGGTTTCTAAGCATATATTTATTGATATAATACTTTAACAAATTAGTGTGCTGCTTGTTGCCATTAAGTAGAAATGCAATTGATTTTTGTATGGCAGTATTTGCATCTAGCAAACATTAAATTCACTTATTCTAATAATTTACTCTTTGATTTTTTTCTACATTAAAAATCATATTATCACAAACTCTTAGTTTTGACTTGAAAAGAAGTGATGACAGACATCCTTGCTTTCCTCTATTTCAAAGATAAAGTGCTCAGTGATTCATGTTTGCTGCAGATGTTTGCAAAAATCTTCTAATTAGGTTGAAGCGCCCTTCTGCCTAATTTAAGAGCATTTTTTTTATCATGAATAAATCCTGAATGTTCAGCAAATGCTTTTTCTCCACCTCTCAAGATGATCATGATTAAATCTCTTTTATTTTGACTATGTAGAGTATGATAGTAACTGATTTTCTAATGTAAAACAGCTTTGGACTCCTGGCATAAACCCGACCAGGTCATGAGTTGTCAATTGGTAGATGTGTCTCACTAACATTTAGGTTAGGATTTTGCATCCATGTTACAAAGTGAAATTGGCCTGTAATTTTCCTCTCAGACTTCACCTGGTATCAGGTATTGGCTGCTATGATAAAATGAATTAGGGAGCCTTCTTTTTTTTTTTTTTCTAGTTACTGAAAAAGCTTTAGTTTGGAATTATTTCTTGAATATTTGGCAATGCTCACCCAAAATGTTACATCTATTTAAAGGTTCCTTTCTGGGAAAACTGTAAACTACAGGCTCAATGATTTTTCTTTGCTGAAGTAACATTATTTTGGTAAACTTCACTTTCAAAATATACATCCACTTTTTCTGCATGCTACAAACTTATTAGCTTTAAGTTATTCATAAGCTCATATATAGAATGGCCCTGCAGAAAGACCTGTATCCTCTTGTTCTTATAGGTTATGTATACTTTTTTGCTTTTGCTTTTTGTTGACAAACATTTCTAGGGAGCCATCATTGTTGTGATACACTTCTTTAAAAAAAATTAAAGAACAGAGGTTGAAGAGTTGGCTCAGTTGTTAAAGATACTCATTGTTCTTGCAGAGGACGGGGGTACAGTTCACAGCACCCACATGGCAAGTAACAACTGTCTGTAACTCCAGTTCCTGGGAATCTGATGCCCTTTTCTGGCTTCCATGGGCACTGCATATACATAGTACACCTACATACATGCAGGCAAAAGATTCATATACATAAAATAACAATTTTTTAAAAATCTAA
>VZQC01005403.1:1646990-1677131 GCA_009823505.1 Rhizomys pruinosus | reverse complement strand
AAAAAAAAAAAAAAAAAAAACAGCAAATAGACAAGACCAGAAAAGAAACTCCCCACACCATATCATAGTTAAAATGCTGGATGCTCAAAACAAAGACAATATACTGAAAGCCACAAGAGAAAACCAACAACTTACATACAAGGGGAAACCCATCAGAATTACAGCTGACATATCAGTGGAAACTATGAAAGCCAGAAGAATGTGGACCAAAGTATTCCCAGTGCTAAATGACTTTAGATGCCAACCCATATTACTACACCAGCAAAAATGTCAATTATAGTTGAAGGAGAAAGAAAAATATTTCATGACATAAACAAGATGAAAGAATACATGTCAAAAAAATGAACGCTTCAGAAAATACTCAAGGCAATTCAAAGAACAGAGGAAAGGAGCAACTATCCCCAATTAACTAAAGAGAGAAACTAATAATAGCATAACAGCATGTTCTAGTTTGTCTTCCATTGCTGTGACAAAACACTCTGACCAACACCAACTTGGAGAGGAAAGGGTTTATTCAGCTTATATCTCCTGGATCACAGTTCATAACTAAGGGAGCCTAAGACAGGAACTCAGGGCAGGAACCTGGAGGCAGGAGCTGAAGCACAAGCCATGGAGGAATGCTGTTCACTGGCTTGCTCCCCTGGCTCATGCCCAGCCTTCCTTATTATATAGTACACAACAACCTGCCCAGGGCAGCACCACTCATTGTGGGCTGGGCCTTCCCACATTGCCTGACAATCAGGACAATACTCCACAGATATGGCCACAGGCCAATCCAATGGAGTCAATTCCCCAATTGAGGCTCCCTCAACCCAGGTGTGTCAAGTTGACACTAAAGCTATCCAGCACACAGCATAAATACAAACCTAGACCAAGAATGCAAATCAAGAATAAATTGAAAGGAAGCAACATACATCTTTCAATAATGAACTTAAATATTAATGGTCTAAACTCCCCAATCAAAAGACATAGACTGGGAGAATGGATTAGGAAACAGAATCCATCTATATGCTGCCTACAAGAAACCCATCTCACCCTCAAGGTTAGACACCAACTCAAAGTGAAAGGATGGAAAAAAAATATTCCAAGCAAATCGTACCAAAAAGTAAGCATGAGTTGCTACTCTAATATCAGACAAAATAGACCTCAGAGTAAAGTCAATCAGAAGAGAGAAAGAGGGCCATTGCATCCTTATCAAAGGAATAATTAGCCAGGAAGACATCACAAGCCTAAATCTTTATGCACCAAACTCAGGTGCACCAAACTATAAAAACACAATTCTGTAGGACCTCAAAAAACAGATTAATCCCAACACACTAATAGTGGGGGACTTCAATCCCCCACTGAGCCCCTTGGAAAGATGAACTAGACAAAAATAAACAGAGAGACATTGGAACTGAACAATACAACAAATAGACCCCATAGACATCTACTGAATATCCCATCCAAACACCAGAGAATATACTTTCTATTCAGCACCCCACAGAATATTCTCCAAAATCAACCACATACTGGGACACAAAAGAAACCTCAACAAATATAAAAGGATTGAAATAATTTCATGCATTCTATCAGACCACAGTGCAATAAAGCTCAATATTAACAGCAGAATAAGACCAACTAGCTACAAGAACACATGGAGACTAAACAACACAATCCTGAATAATGAATGGGTCAGGGAAGAAATAAAGAATGAAAAAGAAATTCGTAGAACTAAACAAAAAAGAAAATACAACACAACAAAGCCTGTGGGATAGTTTAAAAGCAGTCCCAGCAGGGAAATTTATAGGCATAAGTGCCCACATAAAAAGAAAAAAAAAAAAAAAGCAGAAAGGGAACCAATAAATGATCTAACACCACAAACACCACAACTAAAAACACTTGAGAGATAACAACAAATGAACCCTAAACCCAACAGACAGGAAGAAATAACAAAATCAGAGCAGACATCAATGAAATAGAAACAAAGAAAATAATACCAAAAAAATCAATAAATACAAAAGCTGGTTCTTTGAAGAGATAAACAAGATAGAGAGACCTCTACCCCAGTTAACCAAAAGAAAGAAAGAGCAACTCTAATTAATAGTATTCATGATTAAAAGGGAAACATCACAGATAAAGAAAAGATCCAGACAATCATACAAGAATACTTCAAACATCTATACTCTACTAAGTATAAAAACCTAAGAGAAATGGATGAATATATGAAATCCTGGGAATCAACAAAGCTTAACCAAGAGGAAGTAACAGTTTAAAAAGACCCATTAACATTTGAGGAAATTGAAGATGTAATAAAAAAAAAAAAACCTCCCAACTAAAAAAAGCCCAGGCTCAGATGGTTTNCCACTCATTGTGGGCTGGGCCTTCCCCACTGCCTGACACTCAGGACATACTCCACAGATATGGCCACAGGACCAATCCAATGGACAGGTTAATTCCCCAATGAGGCTCCCTAAACCAGTGTTTCAAGTGGACACTAAAGCTATCACGCACACCAGCATAAATACAAAACCTAGACCACGAATGCAACTCAAGAAGAACTGAAATGGAAGCAACATACATCTTCAATAATGAACCTTAAATATTAATGGTCCAAAATCCCCAATCAAAAGACTTAGACTGGGAGAATGGATGAGAATGGATGAGGAAACAGAATCCAATCTATATGCTGCCTACAAAGACACCCATCTCACCCTCACGGTTAGACACCAACTAAATGTGAAAGGATGGAAAAAAAATATTCAAAAGCAAATCGTTAGTACCAAAAAGTAAGCATGAGTTGCTACTCTAATATCAAACAAAATAAACCTCAAGCTTAAAGTCAATCAGAAGAGCGAACAGAGGGCCAATATCCTTATCAAAGGAATAATTAGCCAAGGACGGGACCCATCACAAGCCTAAATCTTATGCACAAACTCAGGTGCCCCAACTATAAAACACATTTGTAGGACCTCCAAAAACAGATTAATCCCCAACACACTAATAGGGGGACTTCAATACCCCACTGAGGCCCCCCTTTGGAAAAGATGACTAGACAAAACACAAACAGATATATATTGGAATTGAACAATACAACAAATAGACCCCATAGACATCTACTGAATATCCCATCCCAAAAACACCAGAGAATTATACTTTCTATTCAGCACCCCACAGAAATTCTCTCCAAATCAGCCATATACTGGGACACAAAGGAAACCTCAACAAATATTAAAAGGATGAAATAATTTCATGCATTCTATCACGACCACCGTCGCAATAAAGCTCAATATAACAGCAGAATAAGTCCAACTAGCTACAGAACACATGGAAGATAAACAACACATCCTGAATAATGAATGGGTCAGGGAAGACATAAAGAATGAAAAAGAAATTCGTAGAACTTAAAAAAAAAAACGAAATAACAACACAACAAAGCCTGTGGGGATACTTAAAAAGCAGTTCCCAGGCACGGGAAATTTATAGCATAAGTGGCCTCCACATAAATAAGAAAAAAAAAAAAAACAAAAAAGCGAAAGGGCACCAATAAATTTATCTAACACCACCAAACAACACAAACTAAAAAACATTGCGAGAGAACAATAAATGAACCTAAACCCAACAGACAGGAAGAAAATAACAAAATCAGAGCAGACATCAATGAAATAGAAACAAAGCAAAATAATACAAAACAACACTCCCATAAATACAAAGTGTTTCTTTTGAGAGAATCAACAAGATAGAGAGACCTCTACCCCATGTTAACAAAAGAAAGAAAGAGCAAACTCTAATTAAAGTATTCATGGATTAAAAGGGAAACCTCACAGCTAAAGAAAGCTCCAGACAATCTACAAGAATATTCAAACATTCCTACTCTACTAAGTATTAAACACCTAAGAGAAATGGATATGAATATATGAAATCCTGGGAATCAACAAAGCTTAACCAAGAGAAGACTGACAGCTTAAACAGAACGGACCATTATAACATTTGAGGAAACTTGAGATTCTCTTCTCCTTCCTCCTGTAATAAAAAAAAAAAAACCTCCCAACTAAAAAAAGCCCAGTCTCAAATGGTTTTAAAGCGGAATTATATAAATAAAACATTTAAAGAGTCAAAAAATACACCCACACACACACACAAACAACACCAAAAAAAAAAAAAAAAAAAAAAAAAAAAACGCCGGGGCGGGCGTTTAGGGTGCAAGCCTTTAGTCCTAGCATTCTGGAAGCAGAGGGCAGGTGGATCTCTGTTTGAGGCCAGCCCTGGTCTTCAGACGAGGTCAGGCTAGCTGGGGGGACTAAAGGAGGACCCTGTCTCAAAAATACAAAAAAAAAAAAAAAAAAAAAACACATTTAAAGAGGTCTTACAACCATTACTACTCTAACTATTCAGAAGGATACAAAGGGAAATCTCCCAAACTCCCTCTATGAAGCCAGCACCACTCAAATACCAAAACTAAGCAAACACAACCGAAAAAGAAAACTATAGATCAATCTCATTAATGAACACAGATGCAAAAATTCTCAAAAAAACACTTGCAAATCACATACAGACCCACATCAAAAAGACCATCATGACCAAGTTGGATTCACACCAGAGATGCAGGGATGAATCAACATATGTAAATCAATAAATATCATAAAACACACAAATGGACTGAAAGACAAAAATCACACAATCATCTCAACTGATGCAGAAAAAGCCTGACAAGATTCAACATCCCTTCATGTTTAATTTTAGAGGAAATTGGACTGAAGGGAACATTCATAAATATAATCAAAACCATATACAACAAACCCAGCCAACATAATCCTAAATGAAGAAAACTTAGAACCATTCTCCCTTGAAGGCTGGAACTCAGCAAGGCTGCCCCCTATCTCCACTCCTTTTCAATATTATGCTTGAAATGCTTGCTAGGGCAATAAGACAAGAAAGGGAAATTAAAGGAGTACTAATTGGAAAAGAGGAAAACTATCCCAGTTTGCAGATAATATGACAGTTTACCTAAGGGATGCTTAAAATTCCACCAGAAAACTCCTAGAAACAATTAAGAGTTTCAGTAAAGTGGTAGGATACAAAATTAACCTAGAAAAATCAGTAGCCTTTCTTTACACCACCAACAAGCAACTGGAGAAGGAATATAAGGAGACCTTCCCAATCACAAAAGCCTCAAAAAGAAATAAATAAAATAAAATACCTGAGAACAAACCTCACCAAAGACACCAAAGATCTCTACAACAAAAATTTTAAACTCCTGAAGGAGATTGGAGATGACATCAAAAGATGGAAAAACATCCCATGCTCATGAATTGGAAAATTAATATAGTAAGAATGTCCATTCTACCCAAATTAATATATGGATTCAATTCAGTCCCAATTAAAATCCCCATGAGTTTCTTCACAGGCTTGGGAAAAAAAATCTTTAAATTTATATGGAAAGACAAAAGACCCCAAGTAGTTAAAACAACCCTGAGTCAAAAATGCAATGGGGGGATCACCTTACCAGACTTCAAGCTATACTACAGGGCTATAGTCATAGAGACAGCCTGATAGTGGAAGAAAAACAGACCTGTTGACCAATGGAACAAAACTGAAGATCCAAACCTGAGCTCACACAATTTCAGCTACCTCATATTCAATAAAGGGGCCAAAAAAGCTCTTTGGAGGAAAGATAGCATCTTCAGCAAATGGTGCTGGCAAAACTGGATCACCATATGTAGAAGAACAAAAATAAAACCCTACCTCTCACTCTGTACAAAAATCAACTCCAAATGGATCAAAGATGTCAATGTGAAACCCGAAACTCTGAAGGTAATAGAAGAAAAAGTTGGTAGCAATCTATAAGACATATGTGTAGCTGGGCATGGTGGCTGGCACATACCTTTAATCCTAGCACTCATGAGGCAGAGGCAAGCGGATCTTTGTGAGTTCAAGGCCAGCCTGGTCTACAGAGTGAGTTCCAGGACAGCTGGGGCTACAGGGAGACCCTGTCGTTGAAATGCCAAAAAAAAAACAATAAAAGACATCTTGTGTGCGAAAAGACTATTCTAAAATCATAATAGCTGCTGCATAGAAATATGGTCAACAGCTGACAAGTGGGACCTCATCAAACTCAAAAGCTTCTGTACAGCAAAAGAAACAATCAAGGAAGTGAAGAGAAAACCCACAGAGTGGGAGGAAATCTTCACCAGTGATACATGTGACAGAGCATTAACATCCAGAATATGTAAACTACTCAAAAAACAAAGAGTTAAGAAAACAAGTGACTCATTCAAAAGATGGAGTGAAGAGCTGAATAGAAACTTCACCAGTAAGGAAGTAAAGATAGCTGAGAAACATCTTAAAAGGTGTTCATCGTTAATAAGTAAGGAAATGCAAATTAAAATAACTTTAAGATATCATCTCACTCCAATAAAACTGGCTAAGATCAAGAAAGAAAAACAAAAGTCACCCAATACTGGAGAGGTCGTGGGGAAAGGGGAACACTCACCACTGCTGGTGGGAATGTAAACTCATACAACCACTGTGGAAAGCAGTGTGGAGGACCCTTAACAAAATAAGCCTACCACCTGACCCAGCCATACTCATCCTACTACAAAGATACAAGCACATCTAAGTTTATTGCAGCTCTTTTTCACAATAGTGAAGAGTTGGAACCAACCCAAATGCTCCTCAACTGACAAGTGGATAACAAAAATGTGGTACATCTACACGATGGAGTTCTATGCAGTGGTAAAGAAAGATAACATCATGGGGCTGGAGAGATGGCCTAACGGTTAAGAGCCCTGACTGCTCTTGCAGAGGACCCGGGTTCGATTCCCAGCACCCACATGGCAGCTGAGAACCATCTTTAACTCCAGTTCCAGGGGAATCTGACACTGTCTTCTGACCTCCAAGGCATTGCACGACATGGGTGCACAAACCTACATGCAGACAGTACATTCATACACATAAAAAATAAATAAAATTTAAAAAAAGATATCATGAACTTTGCAGGTAAATGGATGGAACTCAAAACCATTATGCTAGGTGAAGTAACACAGTCCCCAAAAAACAGCGAATGGTTTCCCTCACTTGGAGATGAGTACCAAATGGAGATTAGTACCAAATCTCCCAACTGAAAACCAAGCTGAGCAATGTTATTGTTATATTTCTTTCTAGCTGAAAGCAACTGTGATGTTATAATGTGAATCTCTTAATGAGCCCTAGAATTAACTTACCACTTACTTTCAGGCATGGTAATTAATTTATATGGGTGGAAGGTATATAATTCATATTTTAGAGTAACATAAAATTAAACGGAAAAATGTCAACTCCTAAACATTTATCGGAGTTAACATGCAGTTTATTCCTGGAGAACATAATTCTGGTACATATATGACATGTATATAGGCATACTTTGGAGCAATACAATTGGGAGGGCACCACAACAACATAAAGACTGGGTCAAAGAATGGACTGATACGGTTAAATTCTGCCCAAAACAATAAACCTTTGCAGAGAAAAACTTTAAAAAAGACTGAGAGAAAGATGTAGGACATGTATGGCAGAATATATGATCTGGGCTGGGGTGGGGAGAAGGGAAAGGGGAATATGTCTAAATTGAACTGAAAAATGATGTCCAGAATACACAAAACATCAACAAAAGTATTATATTTAAAAAGACAAAAATAATAATAAAATTAAAAAGTAAGTTTTCTTTAAAAAAAAATTTTAAGAAGTCATTCATTTGAAGAAATGAAAAGGCTGATTCTTGAATTCACCTAAGAGGAGAGGGGCCTTGAATAGGGAAAACAAAACTGTAAGACACCAATTTTCAGTCTCATTACAAAACTATAATAAATAAAACACTGGTGTACTGGCATTAGGGTAGACATATCACATCAATAGTAATAGATGTAAGAGTTCAGAAACAAACTTGTAAAAATTGGCTCACTGGTTTCTGACAAGGGATTTGAGTCTATTCAGTGGACCTGGAAAGGGGCAGCCAGTTAGGGTCTGTTCTTCCCATTTTTCCATCTAAAGGAAGATGTCATTTGAATTTGAGAGAAGACTAGAATCTGGATAGTCATCTATAGTGTCCAGAGGAATCAGAAATGTGTGAGACCCATGGCAATGGGAAAGAAGCAGAAATAGTAAAGGGCAAGAGAGAGGTAACTGAAAGGGGCCCAAGTTCAAGACTATATTGCAGAAGTCACTGTTTACCTCTAATGCTGCATGCTGGATGGAGATAAGGCAAAAAGAGCAGAACAGATACTTCAGCTGCTTCCTGTCAGAGGGAACACAGATTTTGGAATGTGAGTTCTATCCTTAACTACTTGCTAAAATAAAATCACCACTTGATGGAAAAACATTGAGGAATGTTTCAACAATATATCATTTAACTGATTTATCATTTAACTGAAATCAGCAAACTGATTTCTCTATTGTATAGCTTTTTAGACTGAAAAGGAACTACATCAGGTTTACTAATTATAAGTGCTGGAAAAAATAAAACTAAACAATTTCAAGAATAACATAAAAGGAGAAATCATAAGACCTAATGTGTTTCCTGATTGAAGTATTTACCACCTATATCAAAAATCAACAATTAAAAAAAAAGAAAAAAATCAACAATTTATAAGAAATATAGACATAATCCACACTTACACATAATCATAGGAGTACAATCAGAAAAAAAAAAAGTTCAAAACAACCTCTGGGGCCAGGAGAGATGGCTCAGCGGTTAAGAGTACTGGCTGCTTTTACAGGGACTGATTCGAATTCCAGTACCCACATGGCAGCTAACAACTGTCTGTAACCTAACTCCAGCTCCAAGGGATCCAACACCATCTTCTGACCTCCACAGGTGTGTACTTACATACATTCAGGCAATATACTCACACACAGAAAATAAAAATTTTAATTTTTTTTAAAACTTGTCTCAGAAGTAATAAAGGACAAAAAGCATCTTGAGTAAAAAAATGATCAAGGGGCTGGAGAGATGGCCTAGCAGTTGAGAGTGCCTACTGCTCTTGCAGAGGACCCGGGTTCGATCCCCAGCACCCACATGGCAGCTGAGAACCATCTTTAACTCCAGTTCCAGGGGAATCTGACACCCTCTTCTGATCTCCACGGCTTTGCATGACACCGGTGCACAAACCTACATGCAGACAGTACACATAAAAAAATAAATAAATAAAATTTAAAAAAAAGAAATAATCAAAGTAAACATTCCCAGTGATATGTCACACTGCAATCACATAGCCCCTGGTTACCATGCCCGACTATGACTATACCTCATCTGTGTTCTTCCCAGCTTCAATCAAATTATATCAGGAAAAAAAAATTAAGGAATACTCTGAAGCATAACTGACCAGTATTTTTCAGAAGGTTTAAGGTCATAAAAGGAAAGAGAGAACTGGCATGGATTAGACCAAACACCATCAGTTTCACAACTGTATACGATGTGAGACCTTGATTAGCCTCTGAAGGGAAAAAGAACATTGTGCTGAAACCACAAAATTTCCAGTTGTGAGTAAAGCACCAGCATTAGCTTCTTCATTCTGACCACAGCACTGTGGAAAACCATAGGGTATGACGTTTACATGTGGGAAACTGGCAAAAGATCCAGGAACTCTGTACTACTTTGGAGACTCTGTAACTCTAAAATTAACCAAAAAGAAAAGCTAAAAAATGTGTGGGGAGGGCACCACATTGAGAGAGACTTAGGAGACATACTGATAAATTACAGTGTATTGATTTGCTTCTTACTCAAACACAAATGCAGTAAGGAATCAATCAGGAAACCTTAAAAACTGACTAGTACTAGCTGTACTCTAGCTTGGTGTGGTGGCACATGCTACAACCCCAGCACTGAGCAGGCTGCAGAACGAGGATGGGGAATCCAACTCAGCTCAGGAGACCAATGACTGACTCTGCTTCCAAGAACAACAAATAACTGTTAACTTCAAAGGTGTGACACATACTGAACACCACTAATCTGAGGGCATTCTAGATTTCAGATGTTCAAATTCAGAATGTTAAACATCAAAATATACAAACATTCTAAACTCTGACATCTGGAACACCTCTGTCCCTAAGCATTTCGGATAAGGGATTCTCTAACTAAAATGGTATTATGGCTATGATTTAAAGTATCTCTCTGAAGTTATATGTTGAAGAATTTGCAAATAAAACTACATGTTTGATTTGCTTTAAAATAAACAAGTAAAAAGGACAAAGAGCACATATGAAATAAGATTTTCCATAAGAATAAAAGGTTAGGGGCTGAAGAGACAGCTCAGCTGTTCTTGCAGAGGATCTGGGTTTGATTTCTAGAACCCACATAGCCACTAACAACCATCCATAACAACACTTCCAAGGGATCTGACGCCATCTTCTGACCTCTGTGGGCATTGCATGACACAGGTACACTTGCATACATGCAGGCAACACACTCTGACACAAAATAAAAATAAATTTAAAAAGTTAAAAGTAGGTAAGATCAAGATAAGTGGTGGGATGAGCTGGAGACAGCCCAGCAATTAAGAATACTTTATGTTTATGGAGAACATGTTCAGCTCCTAGCATCAACATGGGGCAGCTCACAACTGTCTGTAACTCCAGCTCCAGGGGGATTTGATGCCCTCTTCTGACCTCCACAGATGCCTACATTGACATGGCATACACACACACACACACACACACACACACACACACACACAAATAAAAATAAATTTCTTTAAAGACAAGTGATGAGCACATAGTGGCTCATTATGCCTTGTCAACATTTGTGTTTGAAGTTTTCTTCATTTAAGTTAAAAAAAAAGTACTTATTGCTTATAATTAGAAACAATTTTATATAGACAGAATTAGTGGTGCCAGCTGGGGCTACTAGGAGACCCTGCCACAAAAATACCCCCCCAAAAAACAAATACAACATACCCATAACTATTTCAATTGTTTCTAAATTTCAACCATGAGCTTGAAATTTCTCACTTACAAAGTTCTCCAATAGCTAGTCATAGCCTAGTCTAACCATAGTGAGATACAGAAATTCTTACACTTCTTTGTCAACTTGAAAGCCATCCCTCATGAGTACAAAGTCTCTTCAAGGCTAAATATAAATAGATTTTTGTGAATCAGCAAAGAAACAGGAAATGTTTCATTCAGATTCAAAGTTGAGAGACAAAGGATATGTCTATATCTATATCTATATTATCTATATCTCAACTTCTAAAATACCCTTCAAATTATTTTCTCACAGATTCGTCAGGACTCAAAGAAGAAAACTAGTTGATTTGAGAATATCTTTCCTCAACCACGGACCTTCATATTCTAATGAGCACAGACTGATAACCTGGATGACAAAACTTTTTCTCTTATAACTCTTGCTGTTAATTAATCTTGTTTTATTTTCCTCATTCTCCCCTGCTGCCAATTAATCATTTCCTCATTTCTCTTCTTTCTGGCAAGTGTTCATTAGACAACTCAGTAAGATCTGCTAATGAAGAAACTCTACATAACAGCTTTTATTTTTTCTTCCAGCTGGCCTGGAACTCAATATGTACACCAGCCTGGCCTTGAACTCAGAGAACTCCGCTTGCCTCTGCCTCCTGAGTGCTTAAAGATGCCAGGCTTAAAGATGGTTCTTAGCTGCTATGTGGGTGCTGGGAATGGAACCCAGGTTCTCTGCAAGAGCAGTCGGTGCTCTTAACTACTGAGCCATCTCTCTAGCCCCAGCTGATTTCTTCTTAAAACACTTTAACCAAACACATTTTAAAATCTAAGACATTTTAAAATAGACTTTACAAGAATTTTCTCAGTAAAGAGCTAAGACGTCAGATGTCATTTTAGCTAGTGAACCTTAATTTACTTTTTATGTCACTACATTAGAACTTGTATCCATAATGTGAATGGCTAGATTTATACTACTATGCCCAGAAACTAGAACAAATCTGAGCATAATTGTTTTAAGATGCCAATGAGGATCAAAGTTGACAAGAAGAGAACAGTATTTGAACATGGGATGGCGATAGACACAGAAAGCAAGAAAGTCAAAGAAAATAAAACCATGATTATCAGAGGGAGTAACAGACAAGAGAGCAAAAGAGTTCCTGTATCCATTTTTATTTGCTTTTTGGGACAGTGTCTAGCCATACAGCCCAGGCTTGACTCTAATCTTTCCTTGAATTATGTAATCATATCACTAATTTGCTTCAAAGAAAGTAAAGCATATGTTGGGCTGCCATTCTCACAATTTGCTGGGATGCAAAATTACAGTAATTTTAATAGTTTTAATAAATTCTTTGTATTCCTCCACTGTAAATGTCCAAATAAAAAGAAATCTATTCAATCTAGAAAGAAAAAGAAAAACAACCCTTTCTCTCCAAAATTTATTCAATTATTCCAACATCCTGTTCATCAGCATTCAACCAATGAATTTAAGCTGCCATCACTTAGGCTGCAGCTTCCCCGCAGAAGTGATTAAAATGCCATGTCTCCTTCAGGAAGAAAACCAACAGAAACAACCCCCTCCACAAGACCTTGAAAGTCACGAGAATGATAATAACTAAATGCAAAGATGCCACGGGGATTTGAAGCACATCTGCCCAAGTCATTAAGACAGAAAATTTTATAGTATGTGTGAGAAAGGGAGAGAGAGAGAGAGAGAGAGAGAGAGAGAGAGAGAGAGAGAGAGAGAATATTTGATTTTGGGATTTTCCCCCACATTCTGTGATTTTTCAAGTCTTGACAGAATATCCTTTCTGTTTGTAACACAAGCTAGCATCAAACTGAATTGATTAAACAGCAAGACCAGGAAATAACATTAATGTTTCCGACAAGTATATTTATCAGGTAATCAACCATATGATGCTAGGCCCTTAGTTCCTCTGTCCACTGTACTAATCCAAACTCCAGATTCACAGTTGAAGAAAAGAGAATAAAATTAAATCCATATACAGGAAACCCACAGCCAATATCATCCTAAATGGGGAAATGACAGAAGCATTCCCCTTAAGGGTAGGAACTCGGCAAGGCTGCCCCCTGTCACCACTCCTTTTCAACATACTGCTTGAATCCCTTGCTAGGGCAATAAGGCAAGAAAAGGAAATTAAAGGAGTTCTAATAGGAAAAGAGGAAGTCAAGCTATCCCTTTTTGCTGATGATATGATTGTCTACTTAAGGGATGCTAAGAACTCCAAGAGGAAACTCCTAGAAATGATTAGGAGCTTCAGTAAGGTGGCAGGATACAAAATAAACCTAGAAAAATCAGTAGCCTTTCTCTACACCAACAGTAGGCAGCTGAAGAAGGACTACAAGGAGACCTTCCCACCTCACAATAGCCTCAAAAACAATAAAATTACCTAGGAAAACAAACCTTACCAAAGAAACCAAGGATCTTTATAACAAAAATTTTAAACCTCTGAAGAAGGAAATTGAAGAAACATCAGAAACTGGACAAAACCTCCCATGCTGGTGGATGGAAAATAAATATAGTAAAAATGTTCCATTCTTACCTAAAACTTGTATACAGATTTAATGCAATCCCAATCAAAATCCCCAAAGCTTCTTCACAGGTTTGGGAAAAAATTAATCTCTCAATTCATTGGAAAAAACAAAAGACCGCGAATAAGCCAAAGCAACTCTGGTGAAAAGAGCAAGACAGGGGGGATTGCTCTACCAGAACATCAAACTTACTACAGGGCTATTCATAAAAAAACAGCTTGGTACTGGCCACAAAAACAGAACAGTCTGGGCACCAATGGAATAAAAACTGAAGATCCAAAACCTGAGCACATATCAATGATCTCATATACTTGATAAGAGGCCAAGAAGACACCATGGAGCGAAAGACACCATCTTCAACAATGGTGTTGGCAAAACTGGCATTCACCACCTGTAGAAGAATGAAATTAAACCCCTACCTTCTCACCCTTACAAAGTCAATTCCAAATGGATCAAAGACCTCAACGTGAAACCCAAAAACTCGGAGGTAATAGATAAAGAAAGAAAACTGCAGCAGACTACAAGACGTAGGTGAATGGAAAAGACTTCAGAAATCAGACAGCAGGACTGCAAAGAAATAAAGTCGTTCAATTGACAAATGGGACCTACATTAAAACTCAAAAAGCTTCTTATGTACATCAAAGGAAAAACAATAAAGGAAGTGGAAGAGAAAACCACAGAATGGAGGAAACCTTCACAGCAGATACATCTGACAAAGCATTAATTTCCAGAGATACAGCTACTCAAAAAAAGCAAAGAAGAAAGAAAACAATTGAATCACCAGAAGAGGAGCAAAGATCTGAATAGAGACTTTCACAGAGGAGGAATTTAGAGCATGTCTGGAGAAACACCTTAAGAAGTGTTTCAACAATCAGCTATAATTAAGGAAATGCAAATTAAAACACACTTAAGATACATCTTACTTCCAGGTAAGACTGGCTAGATCAAAGAAAACAAATGATACCAGAGGTGCTGGAGAGAGGTTGTGGGAAAAGTGAACACTCATCCATTGCTGGTGGGGAATGTAAATTGTGCAGCCACTATGGAAAACAGTGTGGAGAAACCTTAGAAGGACTCACAAAATGACCTGCCATTTGAACCCAGTCATACCACTCCGGTTATACCCACAAGACTCACTTACTGCAGAGATACATGCACAGCTATTATTTTTTGGCGGCTCTGTTCCAATATGCAAAAATTTGGAATCAACCCAAATTCTCCTCAACTTGAGATGGCATAGAAGAAAATGTGGTACCATGTACCACAATGGAATTCTTATGCAGCCAGTAAAAGAAAGACAACATCATGAACTTTGCAGGTAAATGTGGATGGAGCTAGAAGACAATCATTTAAGCGAATGTAACACAGTTCCCAGAAAACAAACGACAAATGGTATCTCTCATATGTGGTATGCCTAGTACCAATACCCAGTTATAAATATTTCTTGTGGAGAGAGATGCATATACAAAGAACAACAACAGAAAGATTGTGCATTAAAAAACTGACTGAATGGGGACTCGGGAAGGGTGGGAGGGTGGGAGAAGGACACGGTGTATATTCGATTAGGCATATTTAATGGATGTGATTTCAACAAGTATCCAGTTTTCCCAGACTCTGTCTACAGGATATATGGTTTAGGACTTAGTAAAAGTAAATATTGTATATTAAATAAATTGGCTTTAAAGGCTGATAATAATGGTAATGCTGAGTTAATTGGTGATATAAATTGCTGTTGTTCCACTTAGTTTAATTAAAAACTGTATAACAATTACTTTTGGGATTGTGTATAACAAATGTTCTCTTTAATTTGCTTCAATATAGTGAATCACTCTGGTAGAATCCCTTTCACCTCATAGGATGATGTAATTTAAAAATAAAGTTTGTTTCCCAAGTTAATCACAACAGTAACCCAAAAACAGCAGTAGGGTGAACTTTATGAATCTGTTGCTTGATTACACCCTATTAGGTATAATAATACAAACTTGCTTTTTTGAGCCTCAGGGGTCAAAAATAAAAACTCTAAAATAAAAAAGGGGGATATAGATAGATTGAAAACTTTTTGTCAAAAAACCTTGCATCCCAAACTTAAAACAACTACGGGAAAGGGATTCTGTATGTTTCCAACAGGGCCAGGAGTATCCCAACTTAATGGCTAGAAGAAAATGCAGCTTTGCAGTTGAGTAGGATTGTACCAAAGGTCCAGCAGAAGGATTTGACTTCCTCTGGGCATTGAAGGAAGAAATGCCTCAGATGGCTGCAGACATAGGCCCTTTCTGGATCCTACTGGTCAAAATATTTTTAATGAATCCTAATGAAGACTTACCTTCTAGGTGCCGCAAAGGTTTGAATACAAGAGACTTACTTAACTTCCCCCCCAATGGAATAAGGAGAAAATATGATGATGATGAGGAGGTCGTTCTCCAGCTGTAGATCGGACCAAGCTGTCTTATGAGGTATTCTCTTGTAAAATCAGGATAAAACTGCCTTTCTTTAATGACAGCTGAAGAACTTGAGTTTTCCGACAAAATAACAAATTCTAAGCATTATTTAATACATGGGTCTGATAACAAGGATTATTCTCCAGGATGTATTCAGAAACAAATATAATGCTTAAAGTCTCGCTTAAGCTAAATTATACTTAATACAGGAAGCTCTGCACAACAACAATGGATTATTCTAGCCAAGGAGATGATTGGCCCAGGGGACTACAAGCCCCCCACAAAAGGTTAAAGGCCCTTGCCTACCAAACTTGGGAAATACTGCAGGAAGAGAGGCGATAAGGCCCTGCTGTTGAAGACCTGATTATAAACTGGAAAGATGTATGGGAGACCGCACTTGCAAGTATACAAATAGTCTCTGGGAGCCAGAGAGTGTTACCAAAGACACTAAACCAATAAAGCAAATAGAGGTCTCCTTGAGTCAAGAAAGACTCCTTCCGTCAGCACAGCTACACCTCATCTGCCTGGAAATACTGTGCAGCAGTGGCAGCCATACGTTCTGTATATCCCAAATCTAATGGCTATTACTCTCTCCTTGGTAGGAATAAACATCGCTAGATGCCCACAAGCTTACATCCTCTAATGGTTTGAAGATGCATGTATCAAAATCACTATGAAAAAAAAAATGAAACAAACAAAACAAATTAACAGAAGAAAAAGTATGTCATGAAGTGAGAAAGCAATATGATTGATGGCCAGGGGGGGGTAACATCTGTTCAGTAAAACCGAGGAGGTATACCTAGCCTAACAATTGAGATGTGTGCAAACCAAGCTCAATAAAAATAAATAAAAAAATATCATATCTATACGTCTTCATTAGTAAAAAAGAGAATAAAGTTAAGTAAACCTGAGAAAACACTTAAAAGGTAAGGAAACACTCATTAAGAATTAGGTCATAAATTTACATGGCTAGAGAATCTATAGTCTGCTTGACCAAAATGGAGTCCACAGCTCAAAACAGTCTCCCAGAAATGAGAGTTGGACATTCTATTACCTAAATCATCTGGCACGGCGGGGTGTTCCCTTTATCCAAGAGCCTTAGTCGACACTTTGGAGGAGAAGTGGGCGTGGACTTAGTGAGTGGTGCGATGAGAGCATGGTAACTACAGTGTAAACTGCACCATTGATCAAACTTGGTTACTAAAAATCACTGAGGGAGGTTTGGACAACACCTCAAATAAGTATAGTTAAGAAGTTTATCTGAACTATACTTATAGCAATATTAATGATTTAACAAGGTTTGCTAGAAAACAAACTCGAGATTGAAGCATGCATGTTTGACACCGTTTATTGCAGAAAATGTATCGATTAAGCATCCTGAGTAATTTTCGATTTGGGTGGATAAAAGTCAAAAATTCTGATTATTACCATGTAAACGGGGGGTATAGTCGAAATGTTAAGATTGTAAGCTGAAGCAATTGAATGGCAATTAAAAAAATTAGTCAGGGAGTGGCTAATCTAGCAGCAGGAGCTAGCCAGAATAGAATCCTAATTTATAAAAAAAAAAAAAAAAAAAGTTTGTAGAGTTGTATATGACTACACAAGCTTGAACCAAATATGGACCTTGAAAAATCTATTTTCTGTTGACTCATTTGTCTGTTTTAAAGAGGCAATAGTGGTCAAAAATATGTTCAAAATCCATCAAAAGTTCATATACATACAGAACATATCTGAAAATATAGAGATGAGCTATCTTTTTCATTCTTGTAATAGACTCCAGTGTCTCACAGACAGGAAATTATCTAATAGGAAAAAAAAAAGAAAAAAAAACTGAATCCTTGAAGCAGGAGTAATTGTCTCTTAAAATTAATTGAGAATATACTCTCAAGGAAAAGTGACCATGCTACAGAAGCAGAAATAAAACACAAGGGCCAAGGAGACAAGCAATGCCTTGAGCAGAACTGTATAACTATATTTTTTCTTTAAAAATACATTTTTCAAAAAAATTTACACATTAAAAACTCCCATTAGATACGGCCATTTTCTCCATCTCTCCCTTGACAATACCAGTCTCCTTTGGACTCCAGTCCCCCTACCACGTCCAGGAACTCCAGCTCCCTTTCCCTTTATTCCCACAGTTCCTTAGGTAATCTTCCCTCTCTCCCTCTCGTTTAAACAACCCCATTTTACCATTTCAAATGGGACTGAGTAGGTGTATAGGTAGAAAGCAGGGAACTATGAAAGGCAGGGAGAAAGAAAGGAGAGATAAATAATGCCAAGCTACTGTAAAAAAAAAAAAAACCCAAGGAAATCTATTAGTCCAAAAATCTACTGACAAATACTCATATAATATTTCCACATGAGTCCATGTGCACGGCTGAAGGCTACATAACAAGAAACAGTGCCAGACAGGAAAAACCTTCCTTGAGTTGTTGGCCAGGGTAGTCCAGGATACTTCCAAAATTACCACAGGCTATTGCCACAGCCCTTGATTGCCTCCCAGAACTTGAAGACCCTACTGCTGAAAACAGAACATACTTTGGACAAAAGGCAAAGGCAGGCGGATCTTTGTGAGTTCAAGGCCAGCCTGGTCTACAGAGTGAGTTCTGGGACAGCTGGGGCTACAGGGAGACCCTGTCTCGAAAATACCAAAAAAAAAAAAAAATTTTGGAGCAATGGAGCTGGAAGTTATGTGGAAGCGACCTCCCCTGAAGGCCAGCTCTCATAGCTTTGGAGAGCACTATGCAAGCTGCTAAGGGAGCACATCAGTTGATGGTCCTGCTTCAGCTTCAAGACCTAATATCTGCATCAATAACTGGCACAGCAAACAACGGTGCAGTGGTGGAACTTTTGGGGGATAATCAACAGCTACCCAATTGGACTTAAAGCCCAAGGAATGGGAGGAAACTTATGTCTGATACTGTAAACAAAGCCGAATACACATGGTTGGAGAAGCCAAAGAACTTAGAGAAACCCCCTGTTAAACTGCTAGACAAATGTAATTTCTTACAATGTGCAAGATAGGAATCCTTATTTTTACAGACAAGTATCCCAGTCACTACTCATCAAAGAAGCTTCTTTTTCGACAGAGACTATTACAGATTTCTACAAAGTCTATGCACAATCCTAAGTGGTATATTTACAATGCAACCTCTATACCTAAGGCTCATACAACATAAAACAAGCAGTAAAGAGAACACAAATCTCTTTTTTTTTTAATTTCTGTATGTGTATGAATGTACTGTCTGCATGTAGGTTTGTGCACCCGTGTCATGCAATGCCACAGAAGTCAGAAGAGGGCGTCGGATTCCCCTGGAACTGGAGTTCTCCTGGAATTGGAGTTTCAGATGGTTCTCAACCACCATGTGGGTTCTGGGGATTGAACCCGGGTCCTCTGCAAGAGCAGTCAGCGCTCTTAACCACTAGGTCATCTCTCCAACCCCCACAAATCTATCTCTTAATGTATCTCTCAATTCTCATCAATGAAGTACCCTCATGCAAGACAGGGCCAGGAACACAAAAAGTCACAAATGACCAAAGTGTGGAGAGTAAGAGTCTGCAGAGTGTGGGTCCTTGGACAAGACGCCTATATTAAACTCCACCCACCCAGGGTTGAGGAGCCACTGCAGAAGCGAGTGTGGAAAGACTGTCAGAGCCAGGGAGGAGGTGCACGACCATATGGAGATAAGAGTCCTATAGGCTTCTGGGACTGGCTCATGTTAGAATGCACAAGATCCATGGAAACTCAAGCAGACAAAAACCCAGCACAAAACAATGGAAATGGGCAGCAGGCTCCAATTATTGGCACCTGAGTATGCTACATGAGGAAGAGTTGATCTTTTTAAAGGGAGGGACTCTAGATAGGCTCACTAGATCCCAGTGGATGAATTTTCACTGAAGGACATCTGGGAACACTAACTTGATATGATAGGACTTAACATAAATCACAGAATGTATAAATTCCGGGGAGGGGGGGAGGGGGCGCTATGGAAAGGTTCCAGGGGGGCAGGGTAATTAAGGTTGATTAAGATGTTCTATAGAAAATGCACAAAATTTAATTAAAATTTACAACAAAAAAGAGAAAACTCCTGTTAATTCTTCAAAAGAAAGATTGATTTAAAAAAATCAAAAGGCTATATGCATCACTTGGAAGGCTGAGGTAGAAAGATCAGCCTGGACTAAAATAACAATAAAACTGCCACACGTGGTGGCACACGCCTTTAATCCCAGTGGCGCTTGCCTTTAATCCCAGCACTCAGTAGGCAGAGGCAGGTGGATCTCTGTGAATTCAAGGCCAGCCTGGTCTACAGAGAGAGTTCCAGGCCAGCTAGGGCTACAGGGAAAAAAAAAAAAAAAAAAAAAAAAAAAAAAAAACCCCCCCCCCCCCGCACAAAAAAAAAAAAACAAACCACATTACTAAGCAGTAATCACCTAAAACAACAAAGAGACATACTCAAATTGTACTTTGATGTGATCTGTTTAGTTTAGAATGTTTAGGCCATGTATGTTCTAACAAATTATCAATTTATGTATTAACCATAAAAAATCCAAAGCAACTTATATAATTTTTAAACAGTCTCCAGAGCAATATAATCAAATGAGTTACTATAATACATCAAATACAGGGCCATGTAACATTTCAAATCAGGATCAAATGCCATGATCTAAATAAAGTAGGCTTTTATACTATGTCCTAAAAGTTATTGTCTGCATTTAGATATTGATCAAAATGAACCAAAGGAGATAATGGAACAATTTCCACAATTCTTTTTGCAGACAGGGTTTCCCTGTACTCCAGCTGGCCTAGAACTTGCTATGTAGACAAGGTTGACCTTGATCTCACAAAGATCCACCTGCCCCTGCCCCTGCCCCTGACTCTGCAAGTCCAGAGAGTAAAGGAGTGCACCACTTCATCCAGCCTCACAATTATGTTTTGGTTACCCAGGAAACCATGTATGTGCAATCAAGATAAGAGCAAAAACAAAGCCTCACTAAAGAAGACTTAGACACATGATGGAGCATATAGAAATGATTTGGGGTTGACGCCAAGGCTCAGTAGTGGAATATCTGCTTAGCATGTGTATGAGGTTAAATCCCCAGTACCACAAAGAAGAAAAAAAATGGAGTATTTATTTCTAATTTTAAAAATAGAAATAACAGGAAGAGAAAAAAATGGTTTATAGAGTAATATTATAAAAAAAAGATAAAAGACACAAAAGAAAATGTAAACCCCAAATATAAATCCTGAGCATACTCCTCTTTCTCTTAACAAAAAAAAAAAAAAAAAAGGCACTGCATGTTATATAGTACAAGTTACAAACTACCAAGCATTTCCAGTTCAGAGGGCCTGGATCTTCCCGACCCCCCCCCCCCAAAAAAAAATTAGGTCCTCTCAGACATGGCACTATAGTAGAGAAAGGTCCATGACTATGAAAGTTGAGTCCTAAAAGTCCTTTATATATCACTGGGTATGTTCAACAAAGCTGGTATATATATGACTCTTCAAATTGTAAGGATATTGATTAATGTCTACTATTCTATAAGATCCTTTAACTACCTGGTTTTTGTTTGTTTGTTCATTTGTTTGTTGTTTGGTTTGGCTTGGTTTGGTCTTTTTGAGACAGGGTCTCCCTTTATTCCCAGCTGGCCTGGAGCTCACTCTGTAGACCAGGCTGGTCTTGAACTCACAGAGGTCCACCTGCCTTTGCCTCCCAAGTGCTAGGATTAGAGGCGTGCGCCACCTTGCCTGGCTTGGTTTGGTCTTTTTGAGACAGGGTCTCCCTTTATTCCCAGCTGGCCTGGAGCTCACTCTGTAGACCAGGCTGGTCTTGAACTCACAGAGGTCCACCTGCCTTTGCCTCCCAAGTGCTGGGATTAAAGGTGTGCACCACAATACCCAGCAACTAGCTGCCTGTTTTTTAAACCACTTTCCTTACAAACTACCAGTAACTCACAAATAGTATACTCTAATCCATATATCAGCAAATATATGTATGTATGTATGTATGTATGTATGTATGTATGTATGTATATATATTCCTTTTATTTGCAATGTCCTCATTTCATAACACAAAAGTTCAAGATTCGTCTAAAACATCACTTTCTGCACAAAAACCTATATTCTAGCCCCTAGCATTCCTTTTTATTTACTTCATAAGGAAGACATAAGATCACTGAGATCACTTGTAAATATGTTCTATGCCACAATGAATAAAAACTTTATTGTGAGAAAGCATGTTTCTAGACATTGTCATATAGACTGACCATATAATATAATGATGATGTGAGAGGTGATTCACAACTGCTTGCCTCCTGGTTTTCACTGAAAACTAAAGTGACTAAGCATTAAAAACACTAATTAAGGCCAGGCATGGTCACATATTTGTAATCCTGGTATGAGTGAGGCTGAGGCAAGAGAACTGCTGTAAGTTCAAGACCAACTTCTAAGGCACTGTCTCAAAATAAAATTCTTTTTTAAAAATTTTTTTCATTCTTGTATGTGTATGAATGCACTGTCTACATGCAGGTTTGTGCACCGGTGTCATGCAATGCCTCGGAGGTCAGAAGAGGGTGTCAGATTCCCTGCAACTGGAGTTACAGATGGTTTTCAGCCATCATGTGGGTGCTGGGGATCAAACCTGGGTCATCTGCAAGAGCAGTCGGCGCTCTTAACCACTAGGCCATCTCCCCAGCCCCACAAAATTCTAATATCTGTAACTAAAATAACTAGAAACAATAAGGGCCACTCTACATGCACATAAGTAATAAAGTAAGGTGTCTAACAGAAAAGCACTATAAAGAGTATGAATATGTTTTGTTAAAAGAAAAAGAGTAACTTGTTCTAAAGCAAAATGACTGCTTATTCTATGAGAAAGAAAAGAAAGTACAAAATTAAACATATATAAGAAACTTATAAACAGTTTGTAGCAGATGACTCATGGAGTAGAAATTTTATTTGTAATCAAGATGTGAATTCAAATCTGGAGAGGAGTTGAAGGGAAGTATTAATAGAGAAAACATAGTGATACAAAACTGAAATTTGGTTTTACATTAAAACAAGGTTTTCTCAGGAGTATCCATCTATTATGTAACTTTCTTGACTTTCAAGTCTTTTAATTACGACTCTTGCTAAATGAATATTAATTAACATGTTTTCACAGTAACTTGTGGTCCTACTTATCAAGCATATTTATCTTTAGCATTTTTGAGAGTTTCCAAAAAAGTCTTCTCTTTTTAATGCAAACTATCTTTGGGAATTTCTAGATTGGCCCTGAGAAAAATTTAAAAATGAATTAATTTCTTCCCATAGAGAAACATTAAGCTACTTGGCATATCTGATATATTAACTTGCAGGAGAATCGTGTTGCTGACCTCTTTAAAATCATAACTATATAAGGGTGTTATGAATATTTTTCAGAAGTTGTGTGGAATTCCTAGACATCTTATAGTCCTTGCATAATACTATCAATAATAGTTCTGGATATTACTTTAAAATATGTGTCACAGGAAGAAAAATCTTTCCTTTACAACTCTCCTTACATCTGTGTCAAAGCCATTTGAAGTCTTAACACAAGAGATACTCTTCTGCTCTAGTAAACAAGTATTTTCCTAAAAACTATTACAAGAACAATACATTTAAAGTGTTTCATCTTTAGGATAGTCATGGAAAGGATTCTGCCAAGTAAGTCCAATAATGATAAAATTAAGATCATGATATTGAATAGGGCGAAAACTCCCAGAATTCAAGTGAAGGAACTAGTTCATAAGCTGCAAAACCAACCTCAAACAGAATAAGAACTGAATACCAAGGAAATGCTTGGGCAGATTTTCATGTTAGATCAACTAGTATTAAACCTGTTAGAATAAACAAATTTAATAAAATCCATGTAACACAAATCAAATAACCTACTTAATAGTGATATATACCTTATTTTATTCTTTATAATTTTTGGTGTCCATTTCATTAATTTCTGTCCTTGTTTGGTTTATATCTTCTGTCTCTGCTTTTAGGTTTGGTTTGTTATTGCTTTTCAAAACTCTCAAGGTATCTCATTATTATGTATTTCTGTGACTTCTAATTTTTTTAATGTAGACACATAGAGCTATACCTTCTCCTTATTAGGAGTGCTTTCATTGTATCACAGAGGTTTTGGTATGGTGCATTTTCATTTTCATTTAACTCCATAATTTTTTAAATTTTCTTCTTGATTTCTTCAATGATTCATTCCACCATTCAACAGTGTATTGTTTAATCCTAATGAGTTTGTGTATTTTCTGCAGTTTTCTGGGCTACTGATTTCAAGTTTTATTCTACTGTGGTCAGATAGAATGGAGTTATTTCAATTTTTAAGCCAAGATGAGATCAATAATTTAAACATCTCTGTAACAAGCAAAGAGATTCAAGCAGCAGCAGCAGCAGCAGCAGCAGCAGCATCTCCCAACTAAAAAAAGCCCAGGTTCAGATGGATTCACAGCAGCATTCTACCAGACTTTTAAAAGCAGAACTGCAATCAATGCTGCCCAAATTATTCCATAAAGTAGAAATAGAAGGAACATTCCCAAACTCTTTCTATAAAGTTAGTAGTACTCTAATATCAAAACCATATAAAGCCACATACAGTAAAAATGAAATATAACTAAGGCTGAAGAGATGCTTAGCAGTTAAGAACACTGACTGCTCTTGCAGAAGACCTGGGTTCAGTTCCCAGCACCCACATGGCAGCTGTCTATTACTCCAGTTCCGAGGGATACAACACACTCTTCTGACCTCCTAGGGAATTACATACATGTGATACTATTATATGCATGCGAGCAAAATACTCAAAACACATAAAATAAAAATAAATAACTCTAAAAAAATGGGGGGGTGCAGAGACTTTTAATGGGCCTTACATTTTACAAATACACCAGAGAAGCAGGCAATGCTGCCTGCATTGGATGCAATTCTGGGCCACCAGTCCCCACACTCCTTTACAACTGGACCTGTGATGGCAGAACCTTTCATCTCACCTTTATTATTTACTATGACCCCTGCGTTATCTTCAAAATGAAGAAACACACATGTTTTCTTCAGTATGACTTTGGTCATCGAATTCCCGCTGCTGGATGGACCTTCTTTCTTAGCTCAGGTTTGCCCTTCTTCACTGTGGCCATCACCATGTCACACACACACCTGAGGCAAGAAGTCTGTTCAGTTGTACAAATTTTTGGCTCCTGTGTTGTTAGCACAGTTGATCACAGATCCTACTCGAAGACCCAGGGAAATCTGGAATTTTGCATCAGAGGACCTATCACGTTCTCACTTCGACATCTTCAAAGTCCAGAAAGAGGCCAAAAAAATTTCCAAGAACTATAACCGACATCTCTGAAGAACACAGAAACAAAAGTTCTCAAAGAACACAAAATACCTGAAAACCAAATACAGGCATATATCAAAAAGATCATTCACCATGATCAACTTGGTTTCCCAGAGGTTCAGGGTTGGTTCAACATATGCAAATCAACAAATATAATAAAACATATAAATGCACAAAATTCACATGATCACCAGGCATGGTGGCACAGACTTACCCTAGCACTCAGGAGACAGAGGCAGGTGGATCTCTCTGAGTTCATGGCCACCCTAGTCTACATAGCCCATTCCAGGCCAGCCAGAGCTATAAACTGAGACTGTGTCTCAGAAACAAACAACTGAAAACACACAATCATCTCAATAGATACAGCTTGGCCTTTGACAAAATCCCTTCATAATAAATGTTCTAGAGATCACAGAGTGGGAAGAACCATGCCTCAGGATAATAAAAGCTGTATATAACAAACCCATTGTCAGCATCATCCCAAATCTAGAAAAATCTCAAAGCAATCCAATTAAAATCAGGAATAAGAGAGAATAATAATAATGATGATAAGATAATAAGAGGAATAAGAAAGAGTTGTCAATGTCTCTACTCCTCTTCAAAAGAAATTAAATAAATGGTATACAAATTGGAAAAGAAATCAAAATCTCCTTGTTTACAGACAAGATGTTACAGCTATACATGAGACGTTAAAAACTCCACCAGAAATCTCCCAGAACCAATTAGAACTTTCAGTAAAATAGCAGGATACCAAAAGCAGTAGCCTTATTATATACCAATGACAAACGCTAAGAGATCAGGGAAAGAATCCCATTCACAATAGCCTCCAAGAAGAAAAGGGAAGGGAGGGAATGAGACATGGAGGGAAGGAGGGAAGGAGGGAAGGAGGGAAGGAAGGAAGGAGGGAAGGAGGGAAGGAGGGAGGGAGGGAGGGAAAACCAACTTAATCAACAATGAAAACTCTAAAGAAAGAAACCAAGAAAGACACTAGAAGATGCTCAAACATTGGCAGACTTGATATTGTAAAAATGATCCTACAAAACCAATTTACAGATTCAGTGCAACCCAAATCAAAATCCTGATGCCTTCACCAAAATAGAAAAAAAAAATCTTAAAATTCATATGGAAACACAGAAGCCCTCAGAGAGCCAAACAAAAGCAGCCTGAACAAAAAGAAAAATGCTAAAAGCCTTAACCATACTTGCTCTCAAGTTATACTATACAGCTACATTAATAAAAACAGCAATGTTACTGTCACAGAAACAGGCACAGAGATCAGTAGAGGAAAATATCCAGGTTTAAGTCCATGCCACTACAGCCACCTGACCATTTACAAAGACATCAAAAACACACTGGCGGAAAGACAGCATCTTGAACACATGGTGTTGGGAAAACTGGATATCCACACGTAGGAGACTGAAACCAGACCCTGATCTCTCACTCCAAGGTGAACAGTGGAATCAACTCCAAAGAAGACTCTGAAACCTCTAGAAGAGAATATAGTACAACACCTAGGCACACAGAGTCCTTTCTCAATAGGACTCCGCTAACTCAGAAAAGGTCAACAACTGACAAATGAGACCTCATAGAACTAAGAAGCATCTGAACAACAAAAGAAAAAAATCAAGTGAATAGGAAGTCTACAAAATGGCAGAAAGTCTTTGCCAGCTGTGTATCTGACAGGGGATTAAAATCTAGACTACATAAAGAACTCAAAAACAAAAACATCAAGAAATCGATTTTAAAATGGGTTATATAGGTTAATATATAAAATCATCAAAAGACGGGACTGGAGAGATAGCCTAGCAGTTAAGAGCACTGACGCTCTTGCAGAGGACCCGGGTTCGATCTCCAGCACCCACATGGCAGCTGAGAACCGTCTGTAACTCCAATTCCAGGAGAACTCCAGTTCCAGGGGAATCCGAGACCCTCTTCTCACCTCCGAGGCATTGCACGACATGGGTGCACAGACCTGCATGCAGACAGTACATTCATACACATACAAAGATAAATAATAATAAAAAATTTTTTAAAAAAGAAAAAAAAATTATCAAAAGAAGAAATAATAATACAAATAAACTTAACAGTGTTCAAAATCTGGGGCTGGAGAGATGACTCAGGGCTTAAGGGCAACAGCTGCTCTTACAAAGAACTTAGGTTCCATTCCCAGCACCCACATGGCAGCTAGAAACTGACCATAACTCCAGTACCAGGGGATCTAACACCCTCTTCTGGCCTCCACATGTATTAAACACACACATGGTACACTTACACACATGCAGGCAGACACTTATAAACATAAAAAAATTAATTAAAAAAGGTTCAATATCCTTTGCCATCATAGGAATGCAAGTTAAAAATAACTTGACATTGGCACAATGGCACACACCTTTAATCCTGACACTCAGGAGGCAGAGACAGGTGGATCTCTGTGAGATTAAGACCAGCCTAGTTTACATAGTGAGTTCCAGGCCAGCTGGAACTACTGAGAGATCTTGTCTCAAAACAAACAAATAAACAAAAACAAACACTATTTTGAGATACCATCTCACTACATTCATGGCTATCATCAAGAAAACAAATACTGCTGTGGGGAAAGGGGAATGCTTATTCACTGTTAGTGAGAGTGCAAAGTAGAGCAGCCACTGTAAAACAGCATGGACCCTCCTCAGAAACCTAGAACAATCATATGCTCCATCTACTCAATTCTTGAGATGTACCCAATGTACTCTGTATCCTATTACAGATACACTTGCTTATCCATGTTCATTTTCACCTTATTCACAATAGCTAGGAAATAGAATCGGTCTAGGTGTCCATCAGCTTAGAATGAACAATGAAAATGTAGTTCCAGGGATCTCCCAAGACCACCTGAAGCACAGGTAGGAACTGGGTGCTTCAGCCAGGCAGATTGTTTGATTGGATTTCTTTGATTGGATTGCATTGTATTTGGTCTGATTGGCTTGTGTGGTTGGGATGGAGTTATCCTCCCAGCTGGTACAAAAGGTAGGTTTCTGTGAGTCTTAAGATCGGGGATCTCACAAGACAACCTGAAGCACAGGTACCGGAGCGTGGGCTAAACAGCAACCCCCACGCCACCCCCTCCACCCCCCACCCCCACCAACTGGGATTGCTGAAGGAGTGTCCAAGTGGATTCTTTGGAGAACCTTCAGAACAGAAAGGGAAGAGTGAGTTGAACTTCCAATAGAAAGCCTAAAGCTTAGAGAAGTCAACACTCCATAAGCAAGGAGAAAGGAGTAAAACAAATCAATCAAACAAACAAGCAAAGCAAGCCTTCAACACAGTGAAGAGGCATTTGGGGTTCACACTGGAATACAGGCAAGGAGAAAACCCATATGCCAGGGACACAAGAGAGACAACATGGGAAAGGTGCAACATAATTCCACACCAAGCTCTACCAACCCTGTGGAAGATTCCTACAGTGGGATCCCCCTAGGGATGTCCCAGGACACAGATATTAGAAGTACAATTGTGAACATACTTAAAGAAGTACAAGATTATAAAGAGCAAATCAAAGAATTAAGAAAAGAGAATGAAAAACTCAAGAAGGACCTATACGAAGAGAATGACAAACTCCAGAAGGAAGTGGAAACACTGAAAAGATCCCATGTTGAAAAAGATAAGGAAACCAACCAGTGAAGCAAAGAGCTACAGGAAGAGATTGAGAAGCTCCAAAAGAAGTGGAAATACTAAGAAATCAAAAGAAGAAATGAAAAAGGAAATCACTCATCCAATCAAGAGGAAAGGAATGGAAAAAGCCTTGGAAGCACAATAGAGGAAGCAGAACAAAGAATATCAGACCTGGAAGATAACACACAACAACTAAAAACCTCAAGTAAAGAATATAAAAATTTTTAAATACACAAAAGTGGAACAACCAGGAACTGTGGGACACTATGAAAGATCAAACCTTCACATCATAGGAATAGAGGAAGGAGAAGAATCCCAAGAGAATGGTATTGATCAGATCTTCAACAGAATAATAGATGAAAATTTCCTCAAACTAAAAAAAAGACAAACCAATACAAATACAAGAAGCACATAGAACTCCAAACAGATAAGATCAGAAAAGAAACTCTCCACTCCATATCATAGTTAAAGCGCTAGACATCCAAAACAAAGACAAAATTCTGAAAGCCATAAGAGAAAAACAATTACCTATAAGAGGAAACCTATCAGAATTACAACTGACTTCTCAGTGCAAACTATGACAGCAAGAAGAATGTGGAGATAAGCATTCTCAGTGTTAAAAGGACTATAGATGCCAACCCAGGTTACTATACCCAGCAAAAATGTCAATTATAGTTGAAGGAGAGAGAAAAATCTTCCATGACATAAACAAAATGAAAGAATACATGTGTGGAAAACCAACCCTTCAGAGAATACTTGAAGCAATTCAAAGGACAGAAGAAAGGAGTAACCATCCCCAGGCACCTAGAAAGAGAAATCAATAAAGCATAACTGCAGAAGTAGAAACCTAAACCCAAACCGCAAATGGATAATAAGGCGAAAGGAAGCAACACAAACCTATCAGTCATAACCTTAAATATTAATGGACTAAACTCTCCAATCAAAAGACAGAAACTGGGAGATTGGATTAGGAAACAGAACCCATCCATATGCTGTCTACAAGAAACGCATCTTACCTTCAAGGACAGGCACCACCTTAAAGTGAAAGGATGGAAAAAAATATTCCAAGCAAATGGTACCAAAAAGAAAGCAGGTGTTGCTATTTTAATATCAGACAAAATAGACTTCAAAGTAAAAGAAATCAGAAGAGACAAAGAAGGCCATTACATTTTTATCAAAGGAACAATTCACCAAGAAGATTTCACAATTATGAATATATATGC
>VZQC01005403.1:1625304-1645535 GCA_009823505.1 Rhizomys pruinosus | reverse complement strand
GTGAAACCCCAAACTCTGAAGGTGATAGAAGAAAAAGTTGGCAGCAGACTACAAGACATAGGCATAGGAAAAGACTTCCTAAATCAGACAGGAGCTGCGCAAGAATTAAGGTCGACAATTGACAAATGGGACCTCATTAAATTCAAAAGCTTCTGTACATCAAAAGAAACAATCAGAGATAGCCTAGCGGTTAAGAGCAATGACTGCTCTTGCAGAGGAGCCGGGTTCGATCCCCAGCACCCACATGGCAGCTGAGAAGCATCTGTAACTCCAATTCCAGGAAAACTCCAGTTCCAGGGGAATCCAACACCCTCTTCTGACATCTGTGGCATTGAACGACACGGGTGCACAAACCTACATGCAGACAGTACATTCATACACATACAAAAATAAATAAAATTACAAAAGAAACAATCAAGGAAGTGAGGAGAAATCCCACAGAGTGGGAGGAAACCTTCACCACAGAAACATCTGACAAAGTATTGATTTCCAGAATATATAAACTACTCAAAAAAACAAAGAAGAAAGAAAATCAATGACCCACTCAATAGATGGAGCAAAGAGCTGAACAGAGACTTCACAAATGAGGAATTAGAGATGGCTGAGAAACATCTTAAGAAGTGTTCAACATCATTAATCATTAAGGAAATGCAAATCAAAACCACTTTAAGGTATCGTCTTACTCCAATAAGACTGGCTAGGATCAAGAAAACAAATGATACCAAGTGCTAGAGAGGTTGTGGGGAAAGAGGAACACTTATCCACTGCTGGTGGGAATGTAAACTAGTACAGCCACTATGGAAAGCAGTGTGGAGAACCCTTGGAAGACCTGGAATGAACTTGCCACCTGACCCAGCCATACCACTCCTGGGCATGTACCCACAAGACTCATCTTACCACAGAGATACATGCACAGCCATGTTTATTTCAGCTCTCTTCACAATAGCAAGGAGCTGGAACCAACCCAAGTGCCCCTCAACTGACGAGTGGATAGAGAAAATGTGGTACATCTACACAATGGAGTTCTATGCAGTGGTAAAGAAAGATGACATCATGAGCTTTGCAGGTAAATGGCTGGAGCTAGAAGATATCATGCTGAGTGAAGTAACACAGTCCCAGAAAAACAAACGACAAATGGTATCCCTCATCTGTGGATGCTAGGACCAATTACCTAATTGTATGGCAAACTGAGCAACGTCAATGTGATCTGAAAACAACTGCGCTCTTATACTGTGAATTCCTTAAAATATAATAAAAAAAATAAAAAAGAATAGAAAACCTAAGAGTTACATAAAGACAAAGAAAAAAAAAGAAAATGTAGTTCATATACACAATTGAATTTTATTGTTATAAAAATGGAATTGAAGGGCTAGAGAGATGGCTCAGTGGTTAAGAGCACTGGTTGTTATTACAGAAGACTTGGGTTCAAATCCCAGCACCCACATGGCAGCTAACAACTGTCTGTAACTCTATTTCCTGGGGAATCTAACACCTCTTCTGTCCTCCTCAGGCATTGCACGACATGGGTGCACTTAAATACACAGACATAACACTCATACATATGAAATAAAAATAAAGGAAAGAAAAATGTTTTTCAAAAAATAAATAAATAAAAAATGGAATTGAGAAATTTGTAGGTACATGAACAAAAATGGAAAAATGAGTGAGTAACCTAGACACAGAAAACAAACACGGCATGTTTTCTCTCAAACACAGATAAACCTCTTTTGTGTGTTCAACATGGAATACTTGTGAAAACCTGAAAACTAGAAAAAGCCCATTAGGATAAACATGCCTCGAAGGGAGGGGGGACAGTAGAATATAGGTACCATATGAGAGTAGAGAAGGGGGATGTAGAATGGAATATTTAAGCACAGAAGAGCTGAGAGATAGGGAGACAAGGGAGGTTAGTAAAAATGAAGAGATAAGCAGTATGGAAACCTATGTTATAACCAAAATAAAATATAAACTTCATTTCCTTAAAAGGGGCTTGAAGCAAGGTACCTTGCATGGCTGGAAAAAGCTGCTCATAGAAGTTACGGGTTATTTTTAAAATAATAAAAAAGAGTGTCACTGCCTAGCTAATTATTGATCAGGGAAGCCCAGAGGTCCCCTAAACAATACAGACTACTGACTTTCCCCTTTTTTCCCAGCAGAATTAGATGATAGGGTTCTATTGCTAAAGACACCACTCACCTTGGTTTCATGATATGGAAAAATCAAGCTGAAACTGAGCTGGAAGCTTCCTCCCTGCCAGCTAACTTTGATCGTCCCAGAAAAACTGCTGAGGGAGAAAAGGTATCAGTTTACCAGCTGTAAACTCTACAAACTACAAGAGCAGGCTGGCCAGCAAGATGTGCCCACTTGTAAAGTTTGGCGCTACGTCATGGAGGCAGGGAGTAACCAACCAAACTCTGGATTTGAGGCCCAGTCCTGAAGAAGAAATTCATGCATGGTATTATGACCCTGGTCAAAAACCCATGCCAGAAAAGATCACTGGGGGAACTAAATACTGTTTAGCTACATTGACATAGTAATCAAACTGCCTTCTAAATACGTATGTTTATGCTCAGAGACAAATTCTGTCTTAATCAGAGAAGTGTCTCTTTTTAGTGAGCTCCAGTGGATATAAAACTCATGGCTGTATAAGATGTGAAGAGTAAGTGAAGGTTGAGTTATGAGATCTAAACAAGACATTTATACCATCCCCTCTAAGGCTCAGTGAGCACTGGACACATGGGGTGGGGAGAGATAAAGGTTGTGAAATCCCATCTTTGGAGCAAAAAGTTGCCACTGTAATTACAAACTCCCAGCAGCTGCAGATACCTGCACTGGATCTGCAAAAGAATGGGCCCATCCACAGTCAGGCAGAGATGGAGGAAGGGCTCAGCGAGTCCAGTGATGTGCTGCTGAACTATTTACTATTGACAGACTCTGAGAGAGAGGGAGTCATTGGCTTCAGCAGTGTAACCACTGGTGACCCCACTAGACTCCAATGGTCACACAGACGGCCTGGTTAACTAGATGCATCAAAAAACAAACCCAAAGTTATGAACCTGGGAAAGAGACTAGTAGAGATGGAGAGGAGTTGTAGACTTGTAGAGATGGAGATAAGCAAGAGAAGAAAAGAGTAATCAGAACACATTAAATACATATATGAACTTTTCAAAGAACATAATCAGGACAGAAAAAAATAGCAGTTGACAAAACCTACACTGAAGGTTTTTCAGTTATATCATGTCAGAAAGTCAGTCAGAATCCAGAACACGGGGCCTGGGAGATGGCTAAGTGGGTAAGAGCACTTACTGTGCAAGCATGAGGACCTGAGTTTGAATCCCCAGCATCCATGTAAAAAGTCAGATATGGCCATGCATAACCCCAGTGCTGAGAAGGGCAGACAGGAGGGTCGGTGGAATGTGCCGGCCACTACTACAGCTCCAGGTCCAGCGAAAGACCCTGTCTCAAAGGACTAAGGCAGAGAGTGATAGGCCAGCACACTTGCTTTCCTCTGTGAGCACCAGAGCACATGTATGCATGTACCACACACAAGAAAGAACTTACCCAAAACAAAAAATAATTTAATAGTTTGTAGAAAAGTTCATAACTCTTGCTATCTGATAGTAGACTTTAACTACTGCAATAACCACATGGTAGAATTAGAATCTTAAAGAGATACACCTGTTTCCCTACTGGTGATCCCGAATCACAGTGTAATCTATAGGAAACCACTGTTGTACCACTCTAACATTTGTTTTGTTTTGTTTTGTTCTGTTCTGTTTGTTGTGGTGGTCATTTCTGATAGGGGCCTCCCTGAAGCTCCAGCTGGCCCAGAACTCACCAAGTTGACTGACAGCCTCAATCGCAGGGTTCTGCCTGCCTTTGTCTCCCAAGTGCTTGGATAAAAGGTGTGTGCCACTACACCTGGCCTAACGTTTGTTTTAATCTGTGAATATAATGGGCAAAAACGTTAAGAAACTCTGTATCTCAGTAAGTGGAAAATAAGAGCCAACTGTGGATCTGGAATTCTGATAGTGCTGCTGTCACTCCAGCCCAGTGGAAGCTGGGCACTTGTCCAGGCTTCATGATCTGGTGGACAGGATAAAGAGGAAACTATCAAGCCAGGCGTGGTGGTGCACGCTTTTAATCCTAGCACTTGGGAGGCAGAAGTAGACGGATCTCTGTGAGTTCAAGGCCAGCCTGATCTACATAGCAAGCTCCAGGCCAGCTGAGACTAAAGGGGGACCCTGTCTCAAAGACCAAAAAAAAGGAAACTAGCAACAGGTTTAAATTTCACTAAATGATTGTTTGGGTAAATTTCCTGATTTGGCACAAATGTTAAGTGAGGTTGTGATCAGAAATCTGTCTCAAACATTAGCAATACTGCTGGTTCTCTTGCAAAAGACAATGGCTGCAAAACTAATAGTACTAAAGTCCTTTACTAAGTGTCTTGCCCTGGAGCATCTGTTGGCTAAACAGAGAAGTGTTTGCAATAGCAAGTACCTGCTGCTGCATTTGGATAAATACCTAGTTTTGTAGAGGCTCAAATATAAGAAATCAATAAACAAGCTACATAAATAAATCAAATAGATTCTTCTATTGGCTCATTCTTTGATTTATTTGGCTTTAATGTGTTTAGTTAATGTGGTCCTTGATTATGGAGAATCCTTCATTCTTTCAATGTTAATATTCCTGATAAACATGACAATAGTCTCCTTGTTGCACTGAAGCCATTCAAAAGTCTTAAAAGATATATATATATATATATACATACATATATATATATATATATATCCATTCCATGTGTGTCAAAAGATCTCCACAAAAAAAATTTTTAAACCCCTGAAGAAGGAAATTGAAGAAGATATCAGAAGATGAAAAGACCTCCCATGCTCATAGACTGGAAAAATTAATATAGTAAAAGTGTCCATTCTACCCAAATTAATATACAGATTCAATCCAATCCCAACTAAAATCCTCAAGAGTTTCTTCACAGCCTTGGAAAAAAAAAGTCTTAATTTCATATAGAAAAACAAAGCACCCTGAATAGCCAAAGCAACCCTGAGCGAAAAGAGTAATACAGGGGGGATCACTATACCAGACTTCTTTAACTCCAGTTCCAAGGGAATCCAGTACCCTCTTCTGATCTCCGAGGCATTGCACGACCCGGGTGCACAAACCTACATGCAGACAGTACATTCATACACATACAAAAATAAATAAAATTTTAAAAAATTATTAAAAAACAGCTTGGTACTGGCACAAAAACGGACCTGTTGACAACAGAACAAAACTGAGCATCCAAACTTGAGCACACACGATTTCAGCCACCTAATGTATCTTTTCTTTTTTCATTTTTTTCTATTTTTAATTGAATTTTTTGCCTTTCATACATTCCATCTTAACCATATTTAGATTTCTCCCTCCTCTATCTGCACCCTCCCTTAGCCAACCAACCCCCTACTAGATTTCATGCACTCTCTCATACATGTAAAGGACTACTAAGTTATTCTGTTTCCACAGCCAGATGTCTGTTTGTGTAAGTTCATCTACTCAAAAGGCTGATCAACCTATCTAGCATCATGCCCTTAAAGAAGATAACTCTCCCTCACCCAGCAGTTATCAGTTAGCAATAGTTCCACAGTTGAGGTTGGGGCTTCCTATCCATTTTCCTGCTTCTATACTGGGTTTTTGTCTGGTTTGAGTTTGCATTGAGTCTTGTGATGCTGTCACCATCAGTGTAATTTCACATAAACAAGTTACTAGCTGCCTTGAAAACTCTGTTTTCTTTTGCTCATCCACCACCCCCTGGCTCTTACAGTCGTTCTGACCCCTTTTCCACAAAATGGTACCTGAGCCCTAGATGGCAGAGGTTTAATACATGAGTCCCAGCAGGGGCACATACTCCTCAGTGTCTTATTCTCTGATTGGGGCCAGCTGTGGCTTTCTGTGTTAATCACCATCTGTTGCATGAGAGCTTTGCTGGTCAGAGTTGAGCCTCTTTCCCTGCCTCCTGTTCCACTACTGTCTCTGAGCCTTAGGTATAGATATGTCACTTAGGGCTTGGCATCTCATAGACACTTATTATCTGTGTTTGACGAGTCATAGAACTGTTAATAGTTTCCACCTGTTGCAAAACGCAGCTTTTTAAATGAGTGATGAGAGGTGTACTTGTCTGTAAATATAAGGATACATATTTAGGATACAGTAAGAAATTACATTTGTCTAGGGATGTGATGACATAGGTTTTTCACTGGTATCTATGACCTCTCCAGCCATGTATACTTGAGATATTTACAGTACCACACGTGAGTTCCCTCCCACTGAGTGGTCTTTAAGTCAAATCAGATAGATAACTTTTGATTACTCCCTTGGATAAAAGTGTCCCTACTGCACCAACAGAGACAGTGTGGTGGGCCTGTCATTGCTGTGGCTGTTAGGGCTGACAGCTGATGAACTGTTTGTGGATCTCAGCTCTTTTTATTCTTTTTGACATGGAGAACTGAATTTCAGCTAATCACCCTCAGCCACATATCACCCAATCACAAGCACCTAAGTCATCACACCATGTTCAAATAACAGCCTATCATATGGGTTCTCTACTTCTGTGTCTATGCCACATCTGTTCCAACACTTGGGAGGAGCCTATTCTGCTCCATGATGCTGCCTAACTCATGAGTCATTCTTTACTTAAACTCTGTTAAACTAGATTTTTACTTTAATAATCCGGAAACAATGTCTTTAATACAGTCACTCTCTTATGTAAGGAACCACAATGGTGTTTTGTTTCCTTCTGGACAAAATTTAAATTCCCTCAAACAATCCTCGATGAGTACTCAAAAATTATTTTCAACCTTAATACACACACTCAAGTCCCAGGTACCCTCCATATGTAACACCATTCAAGAATTCTACTCTGGCATTTATAGTCAGTTTACTAATTTTTGTTTTTTTTCTGTCACAGTCACTATTCAGAGCAGACAAGGAATGATGAAGTGAAAATTTCCATTATCCTCTCTCATTAGCTCAGTCTCTGCACCAGCTCTTCATCTGAGCTCTAAACGTTCGCAGCAGCCATACTCTCTACTTGAAGTGACCTCCCTTTTTCTAAGTTCAATAACATTTAGAGAAAAATATAAAAACCAAGATTAAAAATGAAGCTGCTAAAATGGTTTCTATTTTGAAAAACATTATTTTCTTTTCTGTATGTGGCACATATGTTAATATATGTTCCTGTGTGTGATGTGGATGTGTGTGCCCACATACTGTACACATATGTCTGCAGAGGCCAGACATCATGTTGCTCTCCTTTTTTAAATACTTTTATTGATGAACTGTGTATTTCATTCATTATCTTTCAGTTCAATTCAGACACATTCCCCTCTCCCTGCCCCCACCCCACCCATGATCATGCCTTCTGTCATACATGTCTTGCATCTTTCTCTGTCTTTCCAAAGTTTTTCCCTGCAGAGGCTTGTTGTTTTGGACAGAGTTCAACCATATTATTCAGTTATTTAACCCAGACTTTATGTTGTTACTGTTTTTCCCTCTCCTTTGTATTGCTCCAACAAATGCCTATACAATCATCACATATGCATCAAAATTATGACCTCTGGGAATAAACTATATATTAATTCCAAAATATGTTTAGGAATTCACATTTTCCCCCCTTTAATTTTATATTACTCTAAAATATGAATACATACCTTCCACCCATATACAGTAATTACAGAGTCTGAAAATAAGTGGTACATCAATTCTACAGCCCATTAGGAGGTTTACATTATAACAACATAGTTGCTTTCAGAGGCACACACCTTTCATCCTAGCACTTGAGAGGCAGAGGCAGGCAGATCTGTGAGAAGGCCAGCCTGATCTACAGAGTGAGTTCCAGGCCAGCTGGGGCTACAGGGAGACCCTATCTCAAAAAAAAAAAAAAAAAGAATTCTTAACAGCTGAGCCATTTCTCCAGGCCTTATCCTATGCTGTCCATTTTTTTTTAATTACATTTATTTATTCTATGTGTGTGCATGTGTCTGTACCTTCCTGCATGGGTATGCATGCCAAGGCACATATGTGAAAGTCAGAGGACAACTTTCAGGAACCCAGTCTCCCATTCCCTTGTGTGGTCCCCAGACTTAAACTCCAGTCATCTGGCTTGAAGGAAGGTGCCTGTGCTCGATAGCTTTAGTTCTCAACTTGACACACCTGGGAAGTAAGGACACACCTGGGAATTGCTTCCATTGGATTGGACTGCAGCCTTGTTTGTGGGGCATTTTCTTGATTGTTGAGTGAAGTGGGAGGGCCCAGCCCACTGTGTGAACCCTGGACAGGTGAGTTGTATAAGAAAATAGGCTGAGCACAGGCCGAAGGAGCAAGCCAGTAAGCAGTGTTTCTCCGTGGCTCGTGCTTCAGCTCCGGCTTCCAGGTTCCTGTCCTGAGTTCCTCCCTTGGGCTCTGTCAATGACGAACTATAACCAGAGAGATACAAGCCGAATAAACCCGTTGCTCTCCAAGTTGGTTTTGTCACAGCAATTGAAGCCAAGCTAAAGCAGTGCCTTTAACTGTTGAGCTACATGCTGGCCTCCTCCTGACTTTCTGAGCCAAGCTCTCAGTGGACGGACGTGGAGCCACTGACTTGGCCATGCTTGCTGACCAACATGTCCCAGGGATCCTTCTGTTTGTGTCTCCCTAGCACTGGGATTATAGGAGTGGGCCACTAGGCCCACTTTTTATATGAGTGCTGCTAATTTTCTGTACTCTTTTTGTACTTAAACCAGATAAAAATTCACTACATTCTAAATAATATACATATACTAAATTGGCATTTGTGAATGTGTCCGAGTTAAACTGAATGTCTGACTCTATGACTTAGCTTTAAAAATCACCATCTCTAGGAAGCAGACACTAAACAACAGGGAGAGACAGGATAGGACAACGATGCTTCCTGATCTCCAATGAGCTAGGAGTCTCATACTCCTGCCTCAACAGCCAGAGCTACTCCCACTGCCCTGCCTTCCCTGCCATGATGGTTTGTACCCTCAAACGGAAAGGAAAAATAAATCCTTCTTCCTTCAAGCAGTTTTTTGCAGGCAGAGGCAGGCGGATCTTTGTGAGTTCAAGGCCAGCCTGGTCTACAGAGTGAGTTCCAGGACAGCTGGAGCTACAGGGAGACCCTGTCTCTAAAAGACAAAAAATAAAATAAAAAATAAATAATAAATAAATAAATAAATAAATAAATAAATAAATAAATAAATGCAATGTTTATATCTCTTTTGGCCAGTGTATGGGATTATTTCCCATTCTTTCTCAGCAAGTTAATCATTGATATATAAAAGTTACTGATGGGGCTGAATGGTGAAGAGCACTGACTCTTGTAGAGGACATGGGTTCTGTTTCCAGCACCCACAAGGCTGCTGATAACCACCTGTAAGTCCAGATTCAGGGTGCCCAGGTCCTCTTCTAACCTCTGCAGGCACTGCACAACAAAAGTGTACTTACACATGCAGGCAACACACTCATACACATAAAAAAATTAAAAATAGCTGGGTGTGGTGGAGCGTGCCTTTAATCCCAGCACTCAGGAGGCAGAGGCAGGCAGATCTCTGAGTTCAGGGCCAGCCTGGTCTACATAGTGAGTTCCAGGACAGCTGGGATACAGGGACACCCTGTCTCAAAAAGACAAAAAAAATTAAATAAACAAATAAACAAATAAATAAAATATTCTAAAAAGTAAAAGCTAGGTTTGTTTAATTTATATTTTGTGCCTTGAAACTTTATTGAAAACATTTATCAAATCTAAGAGTTTTCTAGGAGTCCACAGAGTCTTTTAAATATAGAATCAGGGATAATTTCACACCTCTCTTCCTATTTGTATTTTTCCTATCTTTCCCATCTTTTTCCTATTTTTCCTATCTTTCCTAAAGCAAGGCCATCCTCCTTATTTTCTTGGTTCATAGCTATGTCTGTTGTAAGTTTTTAAGAGTGAGTTAGCATCACCCGGAAGCTTATTAGAAACATACATTTGAAAGCTTTATCTCATTTACAGAATCAGAAACAACAAGCAGGGCTCAGGAGTGTTCAAGACACCCTCAGTGATTCTCGTGAACCTGAAGAAAGGCAGAGAACTACAGTAGCAGTTTCCACTTACTCAGTTTGCTTTCTACTATTTCAGTTACCCATAGTCTGAAATAACAAATGATAAATTTCAGAAATAATTTCTAAGTTTTAAACTGTTTGCTATTAAGAGTAACATGATTTACTTTGACATCATCCCACTCTGTTCCATCCTGAACATGAATCGTCTCTTTGTCCATCCAGGATATATACTGTATATATTACCTGCCAGTTAGTCACTTACTAGCCATCTCAGTTATCCCATCCACTATCACAGAATCAGAAGGCACATGCTCAAGTAATCATTAACACCCCCAAAGCACAAGAGTAGTGGTGGTGGCAATTTGGATACGGCAAAGAATGCTTCCTTTAAATGAAAATGTCTCAATAAGACCAAAAAAAAAAAAAAGAAGTCAAAATTCCTTACTTTTCTTTCCTTAAGGAAAGAAAAACAGTCATAAACTGAGATTGCTGTATCTCCAGTAAGAATTAATCTTTTATCCATGAACATATAAAGACAGGAAGAAATTGATGCTAGGCTTGCTATTGCACATCAAATTACAAAGAGTCACAATGCACAGCACATGTTTTGTTAAGAGGGAAAGGTGAAACATATGAAAAGTAAACATGTTCAGATACACAGAACCATTTACAGAAAATAGTATGTATGTGTAAGGTTCAGTACTATCAAGTTTCACACATCCTCTGGAGGTCTTGCAACATATCCCCTGTAGACAAGGGGGATTATTGTAATAGCTCAACACTCTCCATTTCCTGACTCCTTCCCCACAAAGGCTACATTTTGTTACTCTCTACACAAATATGTACAGATATTCCTCAGTAGCTAAAGGGAATTGTTTCCAGGACCCCCTGAAAACACTAAAATCTATGGATACTCTTCTCCCTTGCATTAAATATCATATTTGTATATAACCTATGTATATCCTCCTACATACTTAAAACATCTCTAGGTTAATTAAACCTACTAGAATGTAAAGATCATGTAAATATGATTATATTGTATTGTTTGGGTAAGAACTGCATGAGGCCAGGCGTGGTGACGCACACCTGTAATCCCAGCACTTGGGAGGCAGAGGCAGGTGGATCTCTGTGAGTTCAAGGCCAGCCTGGTCTACATAGTGAGTTCCAGGATAGCTGGGGCTACAGGGAGACCCTGTCTCAAAAAGACCCCCCCAAAAAATTAATAATGGACTCAAATCAAAATCATAATATTCTAAAATGCCATGTACATGTGTGTTAAATATTTCACATTAATAAATGGAAAAATCAATTACTATTCTAAAAATTTTTAAGCTAACATATCACAAGCCCCCATCCCTAACTGAAGTGCTGTGGACAGTTAATGGCTTCTAAGAGAGGGGGAGTCAGTTCTCTCTCAGGGTGTTGCCCCTGCAGTCAACTCCACTCCAGGAGATGGCTCCAAACCTGTAAGTGCATGACCAGCCAAGTAGATGACATGAGTATAAGAAAAGGGGTGTGGGGGTGGACAGGAAGCTGGGGAGGGACAGGGAAATGGGAGTGGATCTGGGAGGAGTCAGAGGAAGGAGTGGGGGTTAATACGATCAAAATACATGCCAAGAAATTCTCAAACAATTGACAAAATACATTCAAAGATAGCATTGATCCTAGTATATTACTAAAAATCAACTGAATGTCTGTGAAAGAAAATAGTACTGTGATTTAATGGAACTTTGCTTAGTATCTATGTAAATTTCAATAGAGGCAATTAGACTTTATGAATAATTTTAATTTAAAAAATTAGCAATGATTTAAAAACTATAAATTTCTTGGAGCTGGAGAAATGGCTCAGCAATTAAGAGTGCCTACTGCTCTTGCAGAGTACCCGGGTTCCATTCCCAGCACCTACACATGGTGACTAAGAACCATTTTTAAAAATAAATAAATAAAAAACAGGCCCGGTGTGGTGGCACACGCCTTTAATCCTAGCACTTGGGAAGCAGAGGCAGGCAGATTTCTGTGAGTTCAAGGCCGGCCTGGTCTACAGAGTGAGTGCCAGGACAGCTGGGGCTACAGGGAGACCCTGTCTCAAAAAGACAATAAATAAATAAATAAATAAATAAATAAATAAATAAATAAATAAAATAAAAACTATAAATTTCAGAGTTTATTTGGCAACTTTTTGTAATTTTATTCTACTTTGAGATATCTGAAATTTCAAAACTGCCTTTTTAGTATTCAAATATTTTATTGCTATGTGTATGTGCAAGGTGTACATGTGGGGTTACATGTGCCACATGGTACATGTGGAGGTCAGAGGCAGCTCTGTAGAGATGGTTCTTTCCTTCCTTTTATGTGAATAACAGGGATCAAACTCAGATCACCAGACTTACACTGCAAGTGTCTTTAGCTACTGGGCCACCTCATAGGCCCAAACTGGTTGGTTTGGGGTTTTTTTGTTTTGGTTTGGTTTGGTTTTTGTCTTTGTTTTGGCAATATATTCAGATGGTATAATGCATTTAGGTAGAGGGAAGTGGCTCTCCTCAATAAAGATTAAAATACAGGCGCATGTCCGTAATCTCAGCAGCTGGAAGGGGGAGGCAGAAGAATCAATGACTCAAGGTCACCCTCTGGTATATAACCAGTTTGAGATTAACCAGGGCTATAGGAGATCAAAAAATAAAAAATTCAGCACATTCGCTGGGTATGGAAGTACATGCCTGTCATCCCTTTTCTTGGGAGGCAGAGGCAAGATGATTAGGGTTCAAGATCATTCTCGGAGTTCCAGGCCTGGTGGGGCTACAGGAAGACCCTGTCTCTAAAAACACAAATAAACAACAAAAAAAGTAACTTATAAGTTAAGCATGTCTACGTTTATTTCTGCTATCCAACACAAATCAAGGATTTAACTTTGAAACATTTTATCTAAGCCGGGCGTGATGGCACACACCTTTAATCCTAGCACATTTTTTTTTGTTTTTTTTTTTTTTTTTTTTTTTTTTATTTTTTTTTTTTTTTTTTTTTTTTTTTTTTTTTTTTTTTTTTTTTTTTTTTTTTTTTTTTTTGTTTTTTTTTGTTTTTTTTTGGTTTTTTTTTATTTTTTTTTTTTTTTTTTTTTTTTTTTTTTTTTTTATGGTTTTTTTTTATTATTTTTTTGTTTTTTTGTTTTTTATTTTTTTTTTTTGTTTTTTGGTTTTTTTTGTTTTTTTTTTAGTTTTTTTGGCGTTGTTTGTTTGTCTTTATAATTTTTTTTCGAGGAACAGAGGGGTCCCCCTCCCCTGTTAAGCCGCCAGCCCTGGTGTCCCTGTAAAACTCACAAGTAGACCAGGCTGCCTTGATTTCCACAAGATCCACCTGCCCTCGCGCCTCCCAAAGATGTAGGATTAAAGGTGTGCCATGGCCATCACGCGCCGCTTTAGAAAAAGATAGTTTCAAAGGTTAAATAATCCTTGATTTGTGTTGGGATAAGCAGAAAATAAACGTAGACATGCTTTAACTTTTAAAGTTCTATTGATTTTTTTTTTTATTAAAAAAAAAAAAAAAATAATAATTATTATTATTTGTGTTTTTATTTGAGAGAACAGGGTTGCCTTTTTCCTGTATAAGTAGTTAGAGCCCCCCACCAGGGGCCTGGAGACTCCGAGAAATGATCTTGAACCTATCATAACGTGGGTAAAACTCGTTGGTTGAGAATCATCTTAGCCTCTGTCAAGTCGGATTTTTTCAGTCTTGCCTCTACTGCATCCAAGAAAAAGGGATGACCAGGCAATGTACTGTTGATGGTCCATAAAGCCCAAGCCAGCGAATTTGTGGCCTGATTTTTTTTTAATTTTTTTTAGATATTTTTTTAAATCGGCAGTCCTATAACAGGAAAATCTAATACAATCCTACCCTCGAACTCTAGCGGGGGGGGGGTCCTCTAAGCAAATCTCATAGAAAAGTATAAAGAAGATCGCATTTTGTTTAAGTGCCCCTCGCAAGAACCTTGTGTTTGTTATATACCAAGGTTTACCTTTATTTCATGGTTAGTTGTATTCTTTCTTGGGTTGATTCTTTCGTTGATTTTACCTTCTGTTGATTCGTCCTTCGGGGGTTCTTTTCTTGTCTGAGGTCATTTTGATTCTTATCTTCTTCTTCCTTTCGTCTAACTTTTCTTCTTGCCTCGCCCCTTCCAAAGCCTGCCTGTCAGATTTCGGACAGGGAATGCGCCTGTAATTTTAATGTAGTTAAACAATCGTTAAATAACATTATTGAGGCTCAAGACCCCTTCCCTTCCATACAGACCTAAATGCAGTATAAAAAAAATACCATCTCTGAGAATATAGTTTGCCAAAGACAAAGACAAAAACACAAAAAGAAAAGAAACAAAAAGGAGTGGAAAACGAAGAAGAAAAAACGGGGAAAACAAACAAAAGGAAAAACCGAAACACAACCACGCCCGCCCAAAGAGAACAAGGAACCAAAAACCGGGTCTCTGCGTGTTGGGGGGCGCGGGGGGAGGGTGGGGAGACCTGACGCGAAGGCGCACAGGAGGGAGGGGAAAAGATGTATGGGACGGCGGGGGGAGGGGGAAGAAAAAAAGAGACAAAGGGGGGGGGGAGGGGAGGGGGGTGGTGGGGGGGGGGGGGAATGTAACGCGCGAAAAAAAGAACCAAACCGGAGGAGAGAAGAGAATGACCCAAGAAAAAGCAACCAAGCAACCAACCCACNAAAAAAAAAAAAAAAAAAAAAAAAAAAGAAACATTTTATCTCTATTGTGACATTCTACAAGGATAAACTATCTTTTTTGAGACATGGTCCAGGCAGCCTTGAACAAACTATGTAGCCTGGCTTCAAACCCATTCTGTAGTCTCCTGGCCTTAAAGTACTAATCCCTTTGCCAGTTTCTTCAACTGCCAGTATTAGAGGTTTTCCCAATTATTCAGAGAAGGAAATGCCTATGTCTTTGGTTGGTTGGTTGGTTAATTGGTGTTGTTTTAAGTGCTGGGTATTGGACTCAGGTTCTCAAACATGCCTGAGAATGATTCCAGCACTTAGCTATGTTCCCAGACCATCGTTTACAATCCCTGTATCACATATCAAATTTCCAATAAGAAATTTCAACAGTAACACAAAAACACATATGACAAATTCAGTAATTCTCCTCAATTATTTTTAATGTTTTATTATTTTTTATTTTTATTCTGTGTGTATGTGTTTTGCCTGTGTGGGTGCACTGTGTTAAGCAAAGCTGTCAAAAGCAAGAAGAGGGTGTTGGCTTTTCTTTCATTAAGGTTGTCTTCTAACAAAAAGAAAGGAACAACGTTCCCTTTTCTAGTTTTTTTTTTAACTTTAAAAAATTGACTGAATTTTTGTGATTTTTTTTATCGTAATATAATTTGATAATCTGTATGTAGCTCCCTAATCTGCACTTCCCCCAAATGCCCAAATCAAAGTACTCCAACTCATTTCTGTATTTTTAGTGCTTTATTTACTATTTTATTATTTTACATATGTATGAGTATATTGCCTGCATGTGTGAATAAAAAGAAATTCTACTCCCATGTTAAAAAAAAAAAAATCATTCTCAGCTACATTGCAAGTTTGTGGCCAGCCTGTACCATATGAGGCCCAGTCTCAAAAATAGAGGACCCGGGTTCGATCCCCAGCACCCACATGGTGGCTGAGAACCATCTGTAACTCCAATTCCAGGAGAACTCCAGTTCCAGGGGAATCCGAGACCCTCTTCTGACCTCCACGGCATTGCACGACACGGGTGCACAGACCTGCATGCAGACAGTACATTGATACACATACAGAAATAAATTTTAATAAATAAAAAAAAATTTAAAAAATAAATAAAGCAAACAAAAACAAATAATTCAGTATATTAAAATGGAAATTCAATGTATTCAGAATCTCAGAATAAAAAGACTGAACTATAATTTATTATCAGCTAGAGAAATGTTCTGTAGTATATAGTTACATATTTCCATGTTGGTCAATCTTTAAAATGATTCAAAATGAAGACATAATTCCTGACCATTTATAATGCCAAATGGAAGATTTCAAGCATATCTTTAAACCAACCAATGGGGTTTATTTTTCACAAATGTGAACCCATGTTTCAGTAGAATCAGCCTCAGAAAACAAGTTCTTTTTTTTCTTTTACAAACAAAACTATCATTTCATATGCAGCTCTTATTATTTTTAAACATAGTAGTTTCTCGGAATTATATAACCTATTAGACTCTTAAATACAATTTAAGACCCCCCCAACTCTACTGTATACATTGATTACTTGTTAGGTATTGTCATAACGAGTACACACATATTTAAAGCTTCTAATACATTTCCCTCAGCTGAAGTGGATCTTTGGACCTCTTTCCAAAAGCACTCTAACCTGCTAGACTGCAGAGGTTTGGGTTGTTGCTTGAATGTGTGCATGTAGCACAGGGGAACCAACATCTTAAAATTTTTAATTGTATTAGAGAGTTTTAACTATAGGCACAATAAGCAGATCTCCAGCACTAACCCATGAGTTATATAACTCTTGGACAGTAATTCTCCATTTCCCCTTACCAGCAACTGACAACCACCATTCTACTCTCCACTTTTATTGGAATATTTTAGATATCATTTGTAAGTATTCATGCATTATTTGCTAGACAATGGCTAGCATTTTTCACTTAGCACATTCCCTCCAGACTCATCTATGTTGCTGTTCATAGCAGAATTTCCTTCTTTGCAAAGGCTGAATATAGTATGCAATTCTAAGAACAGATATTTTCTTTACCTATTCATCTGGCCCACACATTGACTATTCTGAATTGTACTGCAATGAACACAGGAGTGTTAGCATCTCCTCAATCTCAAAATCAACTCTTTTGGATAAACATCCATTACTGAGATTGCTGGATCACATGGTTCTCTTCCTTTTACTTTTGAAGCACTATCACACTGTTTTCTACAATGGCTATACCTTTTTGCCTTATGAACTGCATACAAGCAGTCTAATTTCTTCACATCCTCAACAATATTCACTTTTTGGTTCTCTCACAGCTGTCCTAATAGGCACGTGATGATATCTCATCATGGCTCAGTTTCATACTGTCTTAATGATCACCGATGCAGAGCATATGTTGTTATGCCTGCCATTCATGTATTTTCTTTACAGAAATGTCTACTCAAGTCTGCCTTAATCAGGTTATCTGGCTTTGGGCTTGTGAATTGTAGAGGTTCCTTACATATATGAATCTCTAATAAGAGGAATGGTTTCTATGCATTTTCTTCCATTCTTTAGGTACTCTTTTCATTTTATGACTATTTTCTTTGCTGGTCTGTTCAGATAGAAGCCTTTGAGTTTTCTGTAGTCCCATTTGTCACATTCAGACTTCTTGTCTATGCTTTTGGATTTGCAGTCAAAACATAGTGCTAGGGCTAATTGGTAGGTTCACTTCAAGGGCACACCCCTGCATACAAAAATATTCAGGATTCCAATAAAGATCTACAGCAACCCTTTTCATTTTTAGAACAGAACTCAATTAAGTTAGACTTGATTAGGCACCTGGTTCTAAGAGTTTCTCAGAGTCCTACAGGTTATAGGGAGTAGAGGCATTCCAAGGGGGTCACAGTTGAAGAGAAAAAGAAAGAAGAGAAAGAGTCTGGATAAGGACGTAGAAAAAGGAGATGAGACAGCAGTTCTCGGGAGGGTAAGAAATGAGAAGTCCTGGGAGGAGGAGGGAGAGAAGACAAAAGATGAGCAGAAGGAGTAATCAAGGAATAGAAGCAGAGTCCGACAGCTGCAAGGAGAGGGGAAGTGGCCTCCAGGAGGTGTCCCTGCCTGGTAGATGTTCCCAAGGGCTCCACTGGCTTCAGGGTGGCGTCCCACCAACCAAAGTGGGGAGCAAAGCCCAAGGGCTGTGAGGTCACCCGGCAAGTGCTCCTCTCAGGTCTAGGGAAGACTTCATGGAGAGGAAGGAGAGCACAGGAGACACAGAGGTCACATGGTATTCTGGAATAACTTTAGAGAGTGGGACCTTGGAGTCCACGGAGACCCAGAGAGAGACAGATGATCGCCATCTGAAAAAGAGAGAATGAGAGAAAGCATGTTCCTCTCCAGCCTAAGGAAGGCCATGTGGAGTGGGAGGAGAGAAGGTTCCTCTAGTCTAGGGAAGGCCATGTGGAGGGGAAGGGAGAGAGGGAAAGAGAGAGAGAAGCTGGGCGTGGTGGGGCTCGCCTTTAATCCTAGCACTTGGGAGGCAGAGGCAGGTGGATCTCTATGAGTTCAAGGCCAGCCTGGTCTACAGAGTGAATTCCAGAACAGCTGGAGCTACAGGGAGACCCTGTCTCAAAAAGACCCCCCCACCAAAAAAAAAGAAATTGTACAAGGTGCATCAGGAAAAAGTTCATGGTATCAAGTGTTGTTTGAAGACATGTTTTGGGGGTGGTGGTGCTAGAGAGATGGCTCAACAGTTAAGAGCACTGACTGCTCTTAGAGAGGACCCAGGTTTGATTCCCAGCACCCACGTGGCAGCTAAGAACCATCTTTAGTGCAGGGCTTGGTGGATCCACGCCTCTAATCCCAGCACTTGGAAGGCAGAGGCAGGCAGATCTCTGTGAATTCAAGGCCAGCCTGGTCTACAGAGTGAGTTCCAGGCCAGATGGGACTATAGGAAGACCCTATCTCAAAAAAAAAAAAGACATTTTTAATCAGATTGTATATGTATGTCAAAGGCATTTATTTGGAAAAGTTCTCTAAGGGAGAATGGCTTGCATGACCACAGATGGAGAGTAAGGTATTGCTTTGCTGTGTACCAAGCTTAATACAAGAATAAACAAGCAATATACTATTTTCCTGGGCAGCCATGGCCATAAATAGCAGCTGAAAGGTGACCCCTACCTCTGGAAATTGGGTGAGGGATGTTGATCCTTTCCTTGTCTCTTTCTTTTTGAATTGATTGTGTTTTCAGTACCTGACCAACCCATACCTGTTCTCTGTTCCTTTCATCTTGTCCTGATTCCTCCTGTCACTTAGCACCTTCAGTTATCTTACCCATTTTCTGGTTTGTTGCTTTACCTCCTCTAAGAATCAAGCAGTGGGTCCAGCTGAATTAGCACCTTAGCATGCTACAAAGGGCCAATGACCATATGTCAGATAAATGAGCTAATTGATTAAAATACCAGCTATGAGTAAGAGTAGATTAATGACGCCATTCCATGATTTCTGTGCCCGGTGTCACTTGTCTTTTTCTGAATTTCTTCAACTACACCCAACATACTATGATTCTCATGCAGTTACCCTGTGTACAGCAGACAAGGAAGATAGACACTGTCTGAGGACTATATTAATCAAGAATTCCACTATAATTACATTCCTAAATGTAAATAATTGTCTTGATTGGGCTTCTTCCTACATTCTTTTGCTGGATAGATATTTTGGTCTCCTCATGGCTTCAAAATACATAAAAATGATAGCTGTGTCCCCCAATCCTGGAGAAGCCACTCCTTTTAGCCTTGGCAGTAATGGTTTAATCCCTTATTGACTTCAGTGTCAGAATTAAGGCCATGATTATTCTCTCCTGCTGTTGGACATTGGTAGATTTATTGAAACCCTTATCCAACTGGTATTCGGTCTCCAGTCCTGGACTGGAAAATTTGTTTGTCAGTGGAAAGGACTATTCTAAGGTGAGATCCATTCTTAAGTGTTCCTGTTGAGAAATGTAAGCTTTTTCTATCTTGAAAGTATACAAACATGTCAAATTCTTTTGGTCCAGCTGCAGTTTATACAGTCAAAATCAATATGAATCTTTTCTTTTTTCCTTTTGTTACGAAGTTTCTGTAGCTGGGCCTCAGGATATTTTCCAGATCATTCATACTGCTCTAAAATCCCCAACAAATACATTGACTTTCATTGCTCATTATTTGCTTTGGCCTTGGGTTTGTCTTCCCTGTGTGGAGCTAGATGATAAGTTATTATTTAATCTGACATGAACTTTAGATTATATTTTATGGTCCTATTGCCCTGTTTAGAGCTTTCAGTACACAATGTGTAAAACACTGCACGTTCACCCAGAAGTAGACTGCACAGTACAAATTACACAAAATAAGTTTAACACACAGGCATGCATACACACACACACACACACACACACACACAC
>VZQC01005403.1:1548664-1622325 GCA_009823505.1 Rhizomys pruinosus | reverse complement strand
AAAAAAAAAAAAAAAAAAAAAAAAAAAATCAGAAAGAGCACAAATAAGTGATATAAATAACATAACTCAAAAATTTGGAAAAATAAGAACCAAACACAAATCCAGCCAATGGGAAGAAATAATAAAAATCAGAACAGAAATCAATGATATAGATACAGAGAAAATAATACAAAAAAATCAACTAATCTAAGAACCACTACTTTGAAAAGATAAGCCAGTTCTGGGGAACCAAGAGATATCTCAGTGGTTAAGAGAGCTGGCTGCTCTTACAGAGGACATGGGTTCCCAGCACCCACAGGGTGACTAACAACCATCCTAATTCCAAGGGATCTGACACCCTCTTCTGACCTCTGAGGGCACTGCACTGCACTGCACTGCACTGCATGGCATGATTGCATTACACACATGCAGAAAATACACTCCTATACATAAAATAAAATAATAAATGTTTTTTACTAAAAAGAAAAGATAAGCAAGATCAACAGACCCTTAGCCCAGTTAACAAAAAAAGGAAATTAACAGAATCAGAAAGGAACAAGGAAACGTCACAAGGAACATCAAAGAAATCTGGAATATTATAAGGGAAAACTTTAAAAAAACTAAACTCCAAGTTAGAAAACCCAAAAGAAATTATTTTCTAGATTCAACTGAATGACCAAGGTTAAATGAAGAGGAAATCAACAACTTAGACTTATATAGCAACAAATAAGGAAACTAAAACTGTAATACAAAGTCTTGCAACTAAAAGAAGACCAAGTTTAGATGGATTCACAAAAGAATTCTATCAGACCCTCAAAGAACTATATTTACTCCTTAAATTATTCCAAAAGATAGAAACAGAAGGAGCACTTACAAAGTCCTTCTATGAAGCCAGGATTACTTTCTTGCTAAAACCAGGTAAAGACATAACAAAAACAAAACAGAGACCAATGAATACACATGCAAAAATTCTCAATACTTACTTGAAAATCACATACAGGGTTAGTCAGAAAGATCATCCACCATTATCAGGTCATATTGATTCCAGAGATAAAGGGATACTTCAACATATGTAAATCAATAAATGTAATAAATCATATAATTGGACAAAAATCACATGATCATCTTAGTGTATACACAAAAAGGTCCTTCACAAAATCCAATGTGCCTTCATCATAAAAGTGCTATGGGGGGAGGGGTAAATAATATTAAGAACCTCTGAAATTGCCATAATGCATCATTTTATAAGCTAGCTTAAAAATACATACATAGGGGCTGGAGAGATGGCTCAGTGGTTAAGTACACTGACTGCAGAGGCCTCGGGTTCAATTCCCACATGGTGGCTAAGAACTGTCTTTAGTGCTGGGTATGGTGGCGCATGCCTTTAATCCCAGCACTTGGGAGGCAGAGGCGGGCAGATCTCTGTGAGTTCAAGGCCAGCCTAGTCTACAGAGCAAGCTCCAGGCCAATTGGGACTAAAGGGAGATCCTGTCTCAAAAATACCAAAAAAATAATTAAAAAAAAAAATACATGTGGGTGTGCATGTATCTAACCAATGTTATCCATAGAAGTCTCAATGCCTAGCAAGGGAAACTTCCCTTCTAGTTGTTGGTAAAAGTAGCCAAAACATCTTCCCAAAACAATATATTTCCAAAGCCTTCAGTGCCTCCTAGAACCTGAAGAGAGGACCTATGGCTGAAGACAGCACGCACTTGGGACAGAGGACTTGAAGGAATCGAGCTGGAAGTGATCCTGAAGCCTCCTTCCTGAACATTAGTTCTTATAGTACTGAAAAATGGAAAGCCAAGGAATAAAGTAATCAACAGTCCTACCCCGTTGTAAAGCCTATGAACCATAACAATGACTGAATGACTGGCTCTTTGTCCCAGTTCTTTTGTTGTTGTTGTTTCCTCCAATTTGTATTGCTTCAACACATGCATATATATATATATATATATGCATATATATGTATGTCACACTTATACTAAAATTATGTTGTCTTAAAATAAACTATGCTATTTCCAAATCTCATTTCAGGATTCACATTTTTCTCTTTTAATTTTATATAACTCTAAAATATGCATACATACCCTCCACCCATATACCAAGATTATAGAGTCTGAAAATAAGTAAAGTTCCCAAAACAATCGTCTGCTTTGAAAAACTTTAAGAAAAGACTTAGAAAAAGATACAAGGAAAAAAAAAAAAAGATACAAGGCATGTATGGCAGAATGCATGAACTTGGGTGGGGTGGGGGGGCATGGAAAGGGAAATAAGTCTAAAGTGGTCTAAAAATATTTTTTTAAGTTATAATCTTAAATAAAATAAATACATTCATACTAGCTGTGTATTTGTAATACAACTTACTGACACTGCCATATTTGACTATGCTTAACCTTATTTTCTGCACATTTGTTTTCTTTCATGTTAGTAATGAAAAGGAAGATCTAGATATTATTAAAACTACCTTCAAATTATCTATGAAAGACATGATAAAGGCAACCAGAAAAAAATGTTTATTATATATCCGTAAGTATGTTTCTTTTGAAAGACTTATAGCCCAGTATTTGTTTTATAAACTGATTCTCATAACTATAAACAATGGCTGGCTTGACAAAATATCCTAAAAGTGTAATAGTGTAACCGTATAACTGTGTAATCATGTAATAGTGTAATAGTATAACAGTGGCACTTTTGTTTGGAGGCAACCAACAGCTGTGTAACTGGACTGAAGGCCTGCACAATAATAGAGAATTCATGTCTAGTACTGTGAACCTAGCCAAATATCTGAGAGGTCAGGAATGCTAGGGGAAAACCAACTACTGTTACTTTCCTAAACCAATGTACTTTCTTATTATATTCTAAATGCTATCCTTATATCCCCAGATAAGTAGAGCTCTTACCATTCAGCAAAGCTCCTTTCGTAATAGATGGAGACTTACGCCAGAGGACTAAGGCACCTGCTGCTGGGTGGTATCTTCTAGATAGAACCAGAATGTTGTACTCATGAAATCTTAGCAATATGGTTTTGTAAACAAGATTTACATAATGACAACAGTTGACAAGCCAATGTGGATAGGGGAAATTTCACAAGGTCGCACCTCTAGATGAAGAGCTACAGGCAATCAATGGCTGCTAAGAGCAGGAGAATTAGTTTTCCCCAGGAACAAGCTCCTTAACAGACTATCCAATCTCAAGTGGCCAGCCCCAAACCCTAAACACAAGCACCACTAAATGGACTCAGTAGACTGTGTGTGTGTGTGTGTGTGTGTGTGTGTGTGTGTGTGTGTTTGGTGGGGGGAATATATGAATAATAATCTGAGGACTAGTGAGATAGCTCAACAGTTAAGAGCACTGGCTGCTCCTGCAGAGGACCCTAGGTTCAATTCCCAGAACCCAAATGCTGGCTAATAACCATATGTTACTCCAGTCCCAGGGCATTTGACATCCTCTTCTGACCTCTGCAAGCACTGCATGACACAGGTGCACTTCCATACATGCAAGCAATACACTAATACACATAAACTAAAAATAATATTTTTTAAATAATAATCTGAGTACTCAACATTGAGAGGGTGCAGGGAAGAGTTGAAAGAGTTGGAAATGGGAGAGGAGTAAACATGTAAATACAGCATAAAATTCTCAAAATTTTTTTTCATTTAAAATAAAAATAAATAAAATAGGGGCTAGAGGGCAGCTCAGAGGTTAAGAGCACTGGTTGTTCTTACAGAGGACCTACGTTTAGTTCTCAGCACCCACATTGCAGCTAATGGTCTTTAATTCCAGTTTCAGGGGATCCAAAGCCCTCTTCTGGCTTCTTTAGGCACTGCATGCACATATGTGTAGGCAAAATATTCATGCACATAAAATAAAAATAAAAAAATAATAATACATAAGTAAAGTGAAATACCCCCACAGACTAGAGGACAGTCTAATGGAGGAACTTCTTCAACTGAGGTTTTTACTTCCTGGGTATATCAAGTTGACAACCAGAACAAGCCACCCAAAATGCCATATGTATAATTGCCTACAATGCATCTCCATTTGGATGCCTTTCCATAGCTTATTCTGTTCTCAAGACAGAACTGTTCTCAAACAAAAATCACAGCACCAGACGCCAACAAAATGGCTGAGGAGAGAATTATAACAAGCTATCCCTCCACAAAGCAACAAGTAAATCAGCACAAATTGTCAAAATGCACTTTCTTAGAACTCTAGAAACTAATAGAAAGCTTACAGACATCAGGTATCTAGTCAAGAGGAAAGAAGTGTATACTGATAAAACGAGTTCTGTGATGTTTAAACTCATTCTGACCCTTTCCCATACTCCCCAGGTGAGCAGAGGACTTGAAGAACATCAGCGCACATTTCAGACACAGGTACCCAATACCAGAGAAAACACAGCAGACCTGTTCTCAGAGAACTGGAGTTGTATTCTTGACCATTTGGTGATGGTCTAGAGGAGCAGCTCAAGAGGAGACTGCCCTCCTCCTCCTTACGCGGAGTACTGAGGGGAGCAGGAGAGGCTGTGAAAAAACATTAGAGGCAAATAAGCATACTGGTCATTGCTGCCTAGAACAAGTGATAAACTCTGGGAACAAACACCAAACTAGCCAAATCTTGAGGTGACTGCCTAATGAGAGGTTTCAGAGAGTAGGGGCTTTGAAAAGATCCTACATATTTCTAAGCATGTAAATATATAGCCACAGAGGAGTTTAAATTCCAATGTCACTGCTCAAGAAAGACATCTCACAGATAACCTGAACAGGAACACCTACAAAGTACTTTTTAAATTTTTATTTATTACTTTTACTTTATGTGTATGAGTGTATTGCCTGCATGTGTAAGTGCACCCATGTTGTCCAATGCCTGCAGAGTTAGAAAGGGCAGGATTTCCCTGGAACTGGAGTTACCAACAGTTGTCATTTGCCATGTGGGTGCTGGGAATCAAACCTGGGTCCTCTGCAATAGCAGCCAGTGCTCTTAACCACTGAGCCACCTCTCTAGCCCCTACAAAGTAGTTTTTTGTTAGGATATCAATTATTATCAAAGTAATCCACTTAGATTTTTATATTGGTATAATTATATAAATAATGCACAGGAAACTATAGAACCTAGAAAGCATACATGCTGCTTTTCTGGGAAATTAGCTTATTGAAAGAACAATGAATGTCTTTGTTATACTATGTTTTATTAGTAGTTCAGCAAGCATACTGACTGGAAACTGCTGAGTTAATGAAAACACTAGAAAAGAAAACCACAAGCAGGGCATGGTGGTGCACACCTTTAATCCCAGCACTTGGGAGGCAGAGGCAGGCAGATCTTTGTGAGATGGAAGCCAGCCTGGTCTACATAGTGAGTTGCAGGCTAGCTAGGACTACAAGGACATTCTAAAATAAATAAATAAAAAATAAAGCAAGGGAGAAAATAGACTTTATAAATGCATACACATTTTTCAACAAAACCAACCAACAAGAAATAAAGGAATATGTTCAAATTTAAGTTCTCCAGAATAAATTTCATAAGGTAAATTTCTACCTGTCAAAGAATTTTTAGTACTACTATCTGGAAATAATGACTTTGTAAAAAATAACCATGGTCAAATCTTAAACTAAAAAGGAATACAAAAATCAGGCATCAGATCCCATGGAATTAGAGTTATGGATGGTTGTTAGCCACCATGTGGCTGTGATTCAAACCCAGGTCTTCTGCAAGAGCAGCCAGTGGTCTTAACCACTGAGCAATTGCTCCAGCCTAACCTTTGATGCTCTTTTCTTTCCCTAGTTGTCTATTCGTTTCCAGACTCGGGTGTTTCTCACAATTCCAAAGATTATTTACTGCAAGGCAATCACTTGGGGTAAGAGAAAGACACTGGAATTTCATTTTAAAGAACAAAGATGTCAGACATGGTGGCTCAAGCCTTTAATCCCAGCACAGGTGGATCTATGTGAGTTTGAAGCCAGCCCGGTCTATATAGCCAGTTCCAGGACAGCAGGGACTGCAGGGAGACCGTGTCTCAAAAAGACAAATGAGAGAGAGAGAGAGAGAGAGAGAGAGAGAGAGAGAGAGAGAGAGAGAGAGAGAGACTGATTTAGTTTTATCAATAAATTAAAGATTGTTCCAGTCATTCTCATATTACTATAACATATTATCTGTGTCATAGTAGGATACAAGCACTAAATGATACAAAGGGAAAAACAGAAGTTCCCCAGTGACATAGAGACATCCCATAGCACTACTGCATTTGTCCTTGACAAATGCTGTGGAGATATGCTGTAAATTGATAACTAGTTAAACTGATTTATAATTTATACTATCTACTTTAGCAAATTAAATGGATAAGAATCCCTTAAAGCATGTCTATACTGAGTATTCTACAGCACTAGGGAGGCCAAGGCAATCCTGGGCTAAAAAGTCTCACAAGGGGCTGGAGAGATGGCCTAGCGGTTAAGAGCGCCGACCGCTCTTACAGAGGACCCGGGTTCGATCCCCAGCACCCACATGGCGGCCGAGAACCGTCTGAAACTCCAATTCCAGGAGAACTCCAGTTCCAGGGGAATCCGAGACCCTCTTCTGACCTCCGCGGCGTTGCACGACACGGGTGCACAGACTTGCATGCAGACAGTACATTCATACACATACAATAAATAAATAAAATTAATAAAAAAAAAATTAAAAAAAAAAGTCTCACAAAAAGAAAAAAGTCAAAAACAATATGATTGCCAGGTGTGGTGGTGCACACTTTTAGTCCCAGCACTGGAGAAGCAGAGGCAGGAGGATCTCTGTAAGTTCAAGGCCAGCCTTGTCTATATAGTGAGTTCCAGGACAGCTGGGGCTACAGGGAGTGTCTGTCTCAAAAGGGGTGGGGGAAGAAACAATATTATTATATACGCAAATAAAAGATAAGACTAACAAGATGGACAACTATCAAAGTAAGCTCATCAGCCACATTAATAAGGTCAAAACAATGGCAATATTGCAGCCTTAATATCACATAAGAATGGTATATTTCATATCATCATGATAAAAATATCAGACAAAGCCAATAAGGGGATAGTTTATGAAATATACTTTACTAGTACTCCTTGATACCATCAGTTTTCAAACACAAGGAAAATCTGAAAATCCAACCATAGTCTAAACAGAGGCTAAGGAGAGATGGTGTCTAAATAGAATGTAGTCTCCTGGAGGGGATCTTGGAAAAGGAAAATGTCATCAAGTAAAAACAAAAGAAAGAAAGAGAGAGAGAGAGAGAGAGAAAAAAAACAGTCAGGTATGAATAATGAAATTTAGTCAAGATCAATATACCAATACTGGTTCATTAGTCTTCACCAATATGTAGTACTATTTCGAAAGTGGCTATATAATCATCTAAAAAAAACTCAGCCCAAGGGCTGGGCAAATGGCTCAGTTGGCAAAGTGCTTGTTGCACAAGCTTGAGGACCTGAGTTCAGTTACCCAAATCCATGTTAGAAAAGGGGCTGGAGAGATGGCTCAGTGGATAAGAGCGCTGGCTACTCTTGCAGAGGACCTAGGTTCAGTTCCCAGCCTCTACATGGCAGCTAACAGCCATCAGTAATTCCACTTCCAGGAGATCTCACATCTTTTTCTGACCTCAGTGGGCACTGCGCAACATGAGCACACTTACATACATGAGGGTAATACATTCATAACATAAAACAAAAATAGTAAGTAATCTTTTTAAGCCAGGTGCAGTAGAACATCTGTTATCCCAGTCCTTGGGAGGAAGGTGACAGGATGATCTCCAGACTCCCTGGCCAGCCACTCTCCCTGAATCTGTGAGCTCCTGGATCAGTAAGAAACCCATCTCAAAAAAATAAGGTGAAGTACATCTAAGACACTAATGTTGACCTCAGCCCTCCCCACGCATTTGCACATCCACATGCACACATACCTCAGCTCAAAACTTCTGAAATATTTGATATACAAATTTATATTCACTATTGTTAATAACTCTTTCCCTAAGTGGATATTAACCTTTGGGTTTAGTTAATGAGACATTTCAGAATTTATAAAATAATATACATTCACATAAATGAGACATGCTTCAAAAGTATGAAAATTGTAATTCTAGAAAATGATAAGTATTCATCATAAAAATAGATTGAACAATAAATAAATTGTTCATACATTACCAATTGTTTTTTGTGTATGCTGTAAATATTAGATAATAGGTATATAAAATGTTCTCATAATCTCTGATTAAAAGTAGCCTATAATTTAGTGATGCAGCAGTCAAGTGAAAAAGTTATTAGCACTGAATGATAATTAATAGGAATGATTGCATAATAATTGCCATAAACAGAAATTAACATAGAGTTCAGTGAGAATACAGGCTGAGAAATGAGACACAAAGCAGAAAAAAGTCTCCAGGATCAACGTCCTGGACAAAGAAATAAAAATCTAATCCACTCACGAAGTGGTGCTTTTAAGAGAAAGCTTGTAAACTAAAAGGCTCAAATTCACTGCCAAGAACAATCAAGTATGAAAGCACAGACAGTTTTTTTGTTTTGGTTTGGCTTGGTTTTCTTTTTGAATTTAAGATGTGGTCTTCTATAGGTCAGGCTGGCCTGGAACTCACTATGTAAACCAGGCTAGCCTTGATCTCACAGAGATCTGCCTGCCTCTGCCTGTCAAGTACTGAGATTAAAAGGTGTGCAATACCATACCCAGTTCACTCCTTAAACTCTTTATGAAAAATATATTTTGTCCTAAATATACAACAAATACTAACTCAAACAGAACTACATACTTGGTGGCTATGTACCTCAGAAGACTAGAGACGCCAGAAAACAAAGACCTGGAGCTTAAGAGACAGTGCAGCAGTTAAGAGCTGTTACTGCTCTTCCAGGGGACTGGACTTCAGGTCCCAGACCCACACAGTGCAGTTCTCAACTGCCTGCAACTCCAGCTCCGAATGATCTGATGCAGTCTTCTGTCTTCACAGGCACCTGTACACACACAGAGACACACAAATAACTTTTTTTAAAGATTGTTAGGATTTGTCTTGTAAGTTTTTAAGTTTTATTTATTTATTTGCTCTTTGTGTGTGTGTGTGTGTGTGTGTGTGTGTGTGTGCGCATGTGTGTATGTGTATGTATGCCACAAAGGGTGGCAGTCAAAGAACACCTCTCAGGAGTTGGTTCGTTTCTGCCACCTTGTGGGATTAGGATTAAACTCAGTCACACCTGACTGCAAGTACCTCTACCCATTGCACCATTTCACCAGCCCTTTCTTCATTATTTTTGTTTTTTACACCATAAGTCTTCAGTGTCTAGGGTGATATCTGCAACATACTGACATTTAATAAAAATACACTGAATAAATTAATTTTTTCAATTAAGACCAGAAAAATTTAAGAGAAGAGTCTGACAACAGGCAAAGAGAAAAAAGCAAGAATCAAAACAGCAAAGAAACCATAAAGTGGCCATGCCAAATCCTAGGAATGTTAACACAAGAGACTGAGTAAAATCAAAATTTCACATATGCTCTCTCATATATTTATTGATAAATAACAAATAAATCTTGATAATTCCTTGCAAACTGATGAAAAATAAATATTTACCTAACTACATAAGCTGCTAGTAAGGGGACCCTCATGAACCCTTCAAAATATATTAAAATTATATGGAAGAAATAAAAAAAATCATTTTAAAAATCAGTAAATTTGATACTGGAGAGATGGCTCAGTGGTTAAGAGCACTGACTGCTCTTGCAGAGGACCCGGGTTCGATTGCTAGCACCCACATGGCAGCTATGAACCGTCTTAGGCTGAGTGTGGTGGTTCATGCCTTTAATCCCAGCACCCAGGAGGCAGAGGCAGACAGATCTCTGGGAGTTCAAGGCCAGCCTGGTCTACAGAGTGAGTTCCAGGCCAGCTGGGACTAAAAAGGAAGACCCTATCTCAAAAAAAAAAAAAAAAGTAAATTTAAGATACTTAAATATAAATAATACATCTAATATTAAACAATACATGAATATTGGTACTTGGAATATGATATTCCAGATTGAAATTGAGAGTTTTCTGAATTTCATTCACTAAAGCCTTTCTATACATAAGGATTTTCTGCCACCATGTGGACATTTGTGAAATTACAAGTAATTTAAAATTTTCCTGTGTCTAGCTAGAGTTACTAGTGTGACCCCAAGAGTTTCCAATATTTGAATAAATTCACTTGCAAACTACTCAAAGAAAATGCTGTGTTTAGTGAGAATGCTTGTGAGCAAGTCCAGTTTGTCTTCCTCCTGAGGAAAATGGGGTTCACTGTGCCCATCCGGCAGTCAACTCCATTTTCCCCCGAGACTCAGGCCTCCTCTAGGTCTCCTCTAGCTCATTATCTTTGACACTTTAAGTCCTCTCTTCCTATTTCTCCCTACATTAGACACTTCAAATATATTAAACTTAAAAAAAAGGAATATTATGCTACCTAAACTTATCCTGAATAACTATGAATCCCACACCTCTGGTACTAATTTTATAAAGATCAAAAGCATATTAACTGCCTCATAGCATGAATTAAAGTATTGGGAATAATTCCAGTGTTGTGGGAAACATAACTCAATTCTCATAATTTATGAAATTCAATTAAGAATTTAAAATTTAAATTTAATCCTTTGCTTTATAAATGCTATGGTTCACACATTTGATTGGCTAACTTTTTATCAAGTTGTGGAAATTATCATAATCACTCTTATTTGGAGGAAATTTAACTTTACTGAGCATCTACTGTAAATTGTCCTAGTAAATTTAAATTACACACATAAAAGCAAGGCATTGTTTTTATCCTCAAGGATAATACAATGTAGAAAGTAACAAGTACCAAACAAAAATGATACTTTAGGAAATTAGAAGACAAAGATATTTTATTATCATTGGAAGACAAGATAGTGGAGGAGCACAGGATTAAAGCTACTTTGAAAGTTATTTTAAATGGCCAGGCATGGTGGTGCATGCCTTTAATCCTAGCACTTGGGAGGCAGAGGCAGGCAGATCTTTGTGAGTTCAAGGCCAGTCTGGGCTCACAGGTGAGTCCAGGCACGAGGCGTGGGGGCTACGGGCGCCTCTGTCTCACCACGCTGCCAAAAAACAAAAAAAAAAAAAAAAAAAATTAAGCCTTGGTGCAGAAAAGCCAAACTACTTACCCAACTGAATAGTGAGAAACAAAACCATACAATGTTCAAAAACAAATGGAGCACAATATTCAAGGGAATAACAAGAACACATAATTTATGACAGAGAATCCTTATACACAGCTGGGGGAAGTACATGTGGGCCAGACTTTGCCACTTCTGAACTCCAGGGTAAAGCCTGGTCAACAGGAAAGCAGAGATGAGTTTTCACAAAGGCAGTAACATGATCAAAGTCACACTTTATGACAGCTAAAACAGGATAAGAGCAAGATTACTTACAAACTTACTACAAACATTCAGAAGTAACAACTGTAATGGGAGAAATATGTCGGAATTCTGAGACCATAAAACCAAAGGGGATCAATGCAATTTGATAACTATTAGAATACAGAAGATAAAAGAAGGAAGAATTAATAATAAAATGATGTAATTTAATTTCTGGGCCCTCAAAACTCTTATTTGTAAATCTTATCTTGTCTTCCTATAACCTTCCTACTACATAAAAAAGCAGATTAAAATTACTGGTATTCACTACACATGTGTCAAAGCACTGGACAACTAGAATGTACTGTTTGGTCCTTAAGCTTAGAAGTAGTGTTGATATGACCACTCTAACATGGAATGGTCAAATTATCTAATAACACAATAAACGACTAGCTGTTAACCAAGGTCAGATATCACTAAAGTTTTGGCTGAACTTGAGATTCTCCTGCCATAGCCTCCCAAGTAGCTAGGATCACAGGCCTGTGATGCCAGGTGAGAAGATCCATTTTAATAACTTCTCTGTTTCCTAGCTTGAACATGATCCCAGAACCTGGGTTCTAAACCCAGTTGTTTTTTTTTTTTTTTCACTTTGTAATGTCTCCTGGATTATCCCCAACACTTATCTTGTTATATGGTCACAGGCCAACATGACTGGCATTCTTTGTATTAGATGTTTTATCCTATATCCCAGCAAATTCCCAAATGGACCAAGTAGGTCAGAGACCCACTAATTTCCTCCTCAGATATCAAGGAAAGTATTTTCCATGGGATCCAAAAGAGCCTGTGTTGTTATTGTGACAGCTTCTCTGCTGACCAACATTCTGGCTGTGCAGAGGACCTGAGAGACATGGACAATGTCTCACCTTTAATTAACACATTTTACTTTGAGCGCTATATGTCGGAACTCCACAGATCCACTTATATCCAGATTTTGGAGGGGGGGGGAGGAAGACATTTGTGATAATTTGGGGAAAAAAACTCAGATAAACCGAATAGCCTAAAATATTGGCTATTTTAGGAAAAGTTAATTTTGTCACGAATGTACAAAATCTGTGTAACAGTCTATGTTATCATTTGCTACCACTCAAAATTTATGAACCATTCATAGTAGAGAGAAATGTAAGCAATGTAAAATGCAGTGTTAAAGCGTAACTACATATCATTAACTGCAATCCTTGGTGTGCTGAAATAGTAACTTCACTACCTCCTGGTGCTATTGCAGTCAGGGAACTAAGAGTTAAGAACCCCTTGTTTAACCAAATCACCATGCATTTATCACCAGGGAAAAGACAGTAAAAAGTGATCTCTCATCATATTTAGCAAAATAAGTCAGATTCCAACAAACAAATATCACATTTTTCCTCATAGATTGAATTCAGATTTTAAAAGAAAGCATAAAAGCAGGAGGGGGACGATTTTGAGAGAAGGAGCCTGCAGGACGAGGGGGGGTGTGCAGAGGAGGGGGGGCCTGCAGGAGGGAGGGGGCCTGCAGGAGGAGAGGGGGGCGTTAAAACTGAAAGTAACATGAGTCCCATATTATCTCCGTCCCACTGCCTTCAGCTCCTCTGCCTTATGTGCCTGGGAAATGCTCTACCTCCTTTGTTCCCCGGAGGCGCGCACGCCATGAAGGAAGATGTTCCCAAGTATAGAAAACGCTGAGGTGAGCACGGCCATCAGCCCATAGAGCACAAACAAGTTAAAGAATTAGCGGAGTCAGTCCGCCTTATGGAGTTAATGTTAATTTCACTTGTCCAAGAGATAGCGGACTAGCCATAGCACTGTGCTGTGACACTACAGACTGGCAGTTATGATAGCAAAGGCTTTCCTCTGCACACATGGGCGCCTGTGGGGATAGCGCAGGCCATTAAAGGCCTGGGGGAGGCTAAGAAACCCAAAAAAAAAAGTTCGATTCCTAGAGCACACACAATGAGTGCTATAGCCTGGCAGCTGGCCCAACTTGGATGCTGAACTGGAAATACTCCAGGTTCTGTGTGACCAGCATCCAATATCAAAACTCACAAGTGGCAGCAAATTTGTCTAACAATTGTCTAGTATATTTTTAGGTAATTGGACTGGAGGATTGACAGCTTGATGAACCACTGTCGCATGGCTATTGTCACCGTGACTCGACTAGAGTGGACGCCTCCTTTGCTGAAGGATGGCTTCCTGGATTGTACTACTGCATCTCACCTTCAAAGAATGGAGGAGGGGCTGGCAGGGTTTGGCCTATTTCTTGTGGAGGGTTATAATTATTCTCTGGATTAATGTGGTAGGCTGCCGTGCCCAACATCAGTGTGATAAAGTGGTCATTGCACAGCCCTTGCATGCTTTGGAAGCAGGCTCCTCTCCAAACATTTGGCTTAGTATGCTGGAGAAGTAGTCAAGACGGGAAGACCTTCTGCAAGTACCTTAGCAACCTTAAGACAGGGAGCAAACCAAAAGCTGTTTGTTTCCCCATGACGGGTAAGGAATGACCTCTGCAGGGGCGACCTAAGACAGGCATTCTCCACAGCCAATGTTTAATAGAAAAGGGGGAACTGTTGGCAGCCTACCACACAATAAAGTGCGTGCCGCACCGCGCCCTAAGATGGCGCCGACTTTCTGAGTCACTACAAGCCGTTTCCCGCAGTTGCCTATGCATTGGGCAATCTGCGCATGACTTTGAGCCCGCACACCTAATATTCTAATGAGGCATTGGCCCCTGTTGCGCTACGAGCCCATGCATTGGACATGCAAATGAGGCATCGGATGGTGCACGGCAATCTAGAGCAATACCCGAACCCTCTGGACTGCTTTATAAGCAGTGCCTCTTCCCCTTTCGGGGTCCTTCTCCTAAAAGAGCTGTGCACAATAAATACTGCTGCAGAAGAATCCTGTTGTCCGCGTGAAGTTCTTGCCAGCGAGACTGCTGCGCGGGACNGCCTGCGGAGGAGAGGGGGGCGCTGGGCAGGAGAGGGGCCTGCAGGACGAGCAGGGGGCCTTGCAGGAGGAGAGGGGGGCCTGGAGGAGAGGGGGGCCTGCAGGACGAGAGGGGCACCTGCAGGACGAGAGGGGGACCTGCAGGAGGAGAGGGGGCCTGCAGGAGGAGAGAGGGGCCTGCAGGAGGAGAGGGGAGCCTGCAGGAGGAGAGGGGGCCTGCAGGAGGAGAGGGGGCCTGCAGGAGGAAAGGGGGGCCTGCAGGAGGAGAGGGGGGCCTGCAGGAGGGAGGGGGCCTGCAGGAAGGAGAGGGGGCCTGGAGAGGACAGAGAGGGGGCCTGGAGGAGCGAGGGGGCCTGCAGGAGGAGAGGGGGGCCTGCAGGAGGAGAGGGGGGCCTGCAGGAGGAGAGGGGGCCTGCAGGAGGAGAAGGTCTGAGAGGGGGGGGCCTGCAGGACGAGAGGGGAGCCTGCAGGAGGAGAGGGGGCGCAACGCAGGCACTGAGGACGGGGGCCTGCAGGAGGAAGGGGGCCTGCAGTGAGGAGGCCTGCGAGAAGGGGGCCTGCAGAGGAAGAGGGGCCTGCGGAGGGAAGGGGCTGCGGAGGGCCGGAGAGGGGAGCTCAGGGAGGGGCCTGCAGCAAGGAGAGGCGCAGGGGGGGGGCCTCAGGAGGAGAGGGGGGGCCCTTGCAGGACGCAGAGGGGGGCCTGCAAGGAGGAGAAGGGGGGCCTGCAGGAGGGGAGGGGGCCTGCAGGGAGGAGAGGGCTGCAACCGGAGGAGAAGGGGGGGGCCTGCAGGAGGAGAGGGGGGCCTGGAGGAGAGGGGGGCCTGCAGGAGAGGGGGGCCTGCAGGAGAGGGGGGCCTGCAGGAGAGGGGGGCCTGCAGGAGAGGGGGGCCTGCAGGAGGGAGGGGGCCTGCAGGAGGAGAGGGGGCCTGCAGGAGGAAAGGGGGGCCTGCAGGAGGAGAGGGGGGCCTGCAGGAGGAGAGGGTCCTGCAGGAGGAGAGGGGGGCCTGCAGGAGAAGAGGGGGCCTGCAGGAGGAGAGGGGGCCTGCAGGAGGAAGGGGGGCCTGCAGGAGGAGAAGGCAAATATGATCAGAGTACATTATGTTGAATATGAAAATATAACAAGAAAAAGTGATTTCTCATAGTTTTCTAGTATTTTTCCTATGAAAACACAAAAATACAAAGATGAGTTAATGGACTGTCTGTGTTATTGTAAGACTTCCAGTCAATAGCAAACCATTAGTAATTAGATTCGGGGAAATCTTGATCATTCAATGGTAGTACTCAGCCTCCTGGCTTGTTGAAGGGTTAACTATACTTTGCTAAAAGTAAATAATAAGTACTAAATACTAGGCTTCTTCTGGACAAGCCTACGAAAAAGAAAGAAAAAGGGACAAAACTCTACTTAACCCGCAAACCATGGCAAATTTTATCTTATTTTTTCACTATATATCTATCAAATTATGCTATATTAAGAAATATCTGTTGGGCTAGAGAGATAGCTCATCAGTTAAGAGTGCTGACTGCTCTTGCTGAGGACCTGGGTTCAATTCCCAGCACCCCACACATAAGCGGCTAAGTAACCTGTCCCTTAAGACGATGGTGTGGCATTAATCTAGCACTTGGGAGGTAGAGGCAGATGGATCTCTGGTAGTTCCCAGGCCAGCGATAGGTCTACAGAAATGAGTTCCAGGCCCAGCTGGGAGCTGGAGCTATTAGGGAGACTCTGTCTCAAAAAGACAAAAAAAAAAAAAAAGTATCTCTTTATGACTAACTGTGGTTAACACCTCAGTATTAAAATTAAGAAGGGTAAATTAACACTAATATGTTCCAAATAGTAAACAAATCAATAAACTGCTAGATATAATCAAACTACTTTAGTAAGCTAATGAACATATCTAAAAGTATCACATATATCACTTCTGTATCTAACGTAACACAGAAAAATAGAAATAAAGAGAAATTATCAAGCTGTGGGATCCCAGTTGCGCTTTTTTTTAAAAAAAAGGCAAAACCACTGAGTGACATTTCAGACTTTTCACAATTTTACCCTAGCCCTGAGTCTTGATATTATTTTAATTTAGGGTGTTGAGCACATTTTGATAGCATTTAGCTGAAAAAGAATTGAGTGAAAATAATGTGGCATATTACATTTATCAAAAGTGCCAAATCAGAACTTGTTCTTTATATCAAACAGAAATTAAATTTTCTTCTTTCTAGACACATGCATCAACATTTGTAGACACACTCTACTTAAAACAAATTTGATATATGCAAATGTACTTTTATACAAAGAAACAAATTATGGGTTGATTATTCATTCTACAAAAGGATTCACAAAAGAACTTGCTTAAATGGTAAGTTTGCCAGTATCCTTAAAATAGTTACATTTTCTCAAAATTAAATTTATAAACAACCTTTCACAAATATGCTCAAATATGAAATTACTTATATGAATGAATAAAGCTTCCAAAACTTGTTCTCTTACAATCTTTGTCCCAATATCTTGACAAAGATAGCAGGTAAAACTAATGAATGAAAATAATGACCAGCTAAAATGGAAATAGAAATGTTTTAATTTAAAATGATTTGGCATATCCTCATTTGACTATCCTAATAATCATCAACCTACAAATGCGTGTTTAAAAATATGGTCATGACAAAAAAAAAAAAAAAAAAAGGCTGGGCATGGTGGCGCAAACACATTTAAATCCTAGCACTGCATGGGAGGCCAAGGCAGAGGCAAGGCAGACATATTTTTGTGAGTTCAAGCCAGCCTGGTCTACAGAGTGGGTTCCAGGACAGCTGGGGCTATAGGAAGACCCTGTTCCTCGAGTAAGACAAGAAAAATAAATAAATAATAAATAAAAATATGGACAAAGAGTAGCAAATAAACAGGCAGTATGGAGAAAGGTAACACAATTAGGCAAAAGCCCCAGGAAAGAGAACCCAGAGACCCACTGTAATTTCTAAGGAAACTCCAAGAGGCAGAAGGCTAGGCCTAAAAAAGAAATCCAAATTTGAAGGTCTAGAAATGAAGCATTCTGGACTAACCACAAAAGAAAGGAAGAAGGATCCCAGCGACCCAAATCACCACTCCTGGGTGGTTTCTTCCTGTTCTTTTCAGAGCTTCACCTTAAAAACAAACCCACAAAACCTGGTGGCTCCAATATAGTCCCAAAAGGTAGGTGAGATGTGAGCAATATGAGTGACAAAGTGGTGGTGGTGGTGGTGGAGGAGGAGGATGAGGAGGAGGAGAGGGAAGGATACAGTGGCCTAAAAATCAGAATGAATAAGGTGAGGAGAATGACAGGAGAAAAGGAATTTATATAACATGTACCAGAATGTTATGAATACCCATTATGAAACTATATCAAATATATATATGTTGGCAGCCTACCACACAAACAGTGCGTGCCGCACCGCGCCCTAAAGATGGCGCCGACTTCCTGAGTCACTACAAGCCGTTTCCCGCCAGTTGCCTATGCATTGGGCAATCTGCGCATGACTTTGAGCCGCACACCTAATATTCTAATGAGGCATTGGCCCCTGTTGCGCTACGAGCCCATGCATTGGACATGCAAATGAGGCATCGATGGTGCACCAATCCAGAGCATAACCGAACCCTCTGGACTGCTATATATAAGCAGTGCCTCTTCCCCTTTCGGGGTCCTTCTCCTAAAAGAGCTGTGCACAATAAATACTGCTGCAGAAGAATCCTGTTGTCGCGTGAAGTTCTTGCCAGCGAGACTGCTGTGCGTGATAAGTGGTGCCGAAGACCCGGAACTGGGAACTTGTCATCGCTGGCGCTGAGAGGATTCAGAACTGCGGTCAGGTATTAATTTTAAGGTTAGTTCTGAGATATATGCTTTTCTCTGACGATATAGAGGGATTCCAACCTTGCTCAATTATTTTATTGGCTGTTGTAATTGTCTTTGTAACATTGTTTTTTGAACACAAAAGCTGCATCACCTCCAGGATGGGTAATACACATTCTTTGGTTACCGCTCTTCAGGGACTATTCCTATTTGTAAATTAGTTAAATCCTGTCTTCAGGATCAAAACTGCAAAGAAAAAATTAGGGAAGGACAACAAGCCCTTGCGGCCCTTCAGGAAAGCATGTCAGAAACAGAACGGAGTTGGGGGAAAGGTTAGATGCGCCTTCAAAGAAAAAAGCCTCTAAAAAACAAGATGCTAGCGAGGTCATTGATAAAGGTACCTTATATCCATTTAGAGACCTACAAGCCCTGACATTAAGTGATTCAGATTCTAATGAGAAACTATCACCCCAATCTGAGGAGGAAGGAACAGAGGATTGGAAGCAGCCCGGTACAAAAGTGAACACTTTCACCCTGCCCAGCGTAGGGACAGGTTAAAACTGAAAATAAGATGAGTCCCATGAGCTCTCCCGCTCCCTTGCCTTCAGCTCCACCGCCTTCTGCGCCTGGTAAATGCTCTACCTCCTTCTGTTCCCCGGAGGTACGACATGCCATCAGGCAAATGTTCCCAGTTATAGAAAATGCTGACGGTGAGCGCGGCCATCAGCCCGTAGAGCACAAGCAAGTTAAAGAATTAGCGGAGTTAGTCCGCACTTATGGAGTTAATGCTAATTTCACTATGTCCCAAGTAGAGCGACTAGCCAACACTGCTATGACACCTACAGACTGTCAGTATGTAGCAAAGGCTTCCCTCCCTCACCCATGGGCTTTGGGGATAGCGCAGCCGTTAAAGATATATATATATATATATATATATATATATATCCAAACATTTTATAGTAGTAAATGTAAATTCTTCTGGCTTTGTGCAACTCGCTCTTAATCTTCTAAAGACACTGAAAGATGAACACAGATTTTTCTTTTAAAATGCTGTTAACCATGGTTACTAGCTAGAAATCCTACTTATCAATTGCATATATGTAATCTCATAGTGTATAGAATGAATAGCAGACAAACTCTCAAGTCTATGCTTTGGATGAGTCAATGAACATGTCTTTTAGGGGGTCCACATTCAGACTATGTGGTACAATGCTAAACAAGTATCATGACATTCATTTGACTACTGTAACTACTTCTTTTTTTTTTTTTTTTTTTTTTTTTTTTTAGACAGGGTCTCCCTGTAGCCCCAGTTGACCTGGAACTCACTCTGTAGACCAGGCTGGCTTGAACTCACAGAGATCCGCCTGCCTCTGCCTCCCGAGTGCTAGGATTAAAGGCGTGCGCCACCACGCCCGGCTCCACTGTAGCTACTTCTAAAGATACATACATGACATGCCATCTACCATCATTCCTTACTTTGGAAAGCCAGTATAAAGAGCATATGCATTTTTTTCTTAATATGTGGAATAGTTTCAAAACTACAGACCTGTTCACTAGCAGCAAAGTGAATTGTCAGTACACGAGTCCAGAAATTTCCAATATTTTTTAAAATCAGCTCAAATAAAGCATAAACTTTAGTGTTTTAGAACTTAGAAAACAAAATATACCTTTTACTTTAGACAAGCTTCAGGATATACTGATTTAGGAGTAAAGAGCAAAAACTTGTAAACAAGGCAAATATGATCCTTCCTTGGGAATTAAACTTATTAAATATATACACAAGGGGCGTAAGCTGAAATCTCTTACCACAGAAGACTGATTTAGTCAGTTTAATATATTAAAGGACAGCAAACATATCAAGGGAAAGAAGTGATTAACATAAAAATAAAGGATTGAGGGGCTGGGGAGGTGGCTCAGCGGTTAAGAGTACTGACTGCTCTTGCAGAGGACCCAGGTTCAGTTCCCAACACCCACATGGCAGCTAGCAACCATCCATGACTCCAGACCCAGGGGCTGATACCCACTTCTGACCTCCCAAGTACTGCAAGACAGGGGTGCACTTAAATACATGTGGCTAATATACTCATATACATAAAAATAAAATATTTAAAAAATAAAAGTTAAAAAAATAAAGGATTGAGGGAAATATGTGATAAGTGCTGTCCAGGAAAAAAGGAGCAACGAATTTGTAGGACCCATGAAAGTAGCAGAGATATTTGCTGTAGGAGACGTGAGGCCCGAGCCAAATGTTCTCCTCCCCAACCACTTCTCTTTAATTCCATGTTCACTGGGCAACCATGCCAACACTAATTCATTCTCCTAGAAAGCTTAACAGAGGTCCCCAATCCCTCATTTGTAATTTTAAAGTCAAAGAATTTCTAAAAAATAAGTTTTTCTTAAATCTGGTAATAAATTCTAACATAATTTAACTATGAAGTCTTTATTTACTATAGCTAATGTAAATGGTCAATTTTTTTCAGCAAATATATTAATATATTTGATTACAAGGTTCCAGTAGGGTGTTCTGTAAAGCTCACTATATACTTCTCATAGACTTTAGAAGATGTAAACAATAGTCTGTTCTGAGACACATCTGAGAAAGGATTCCCTGGAAGTAAATACAAGTAATCTAACTTCTAGAAAAGGACAGTCTCTTCACTTACCCGTCTCCAAAGAGCACCAAAGCCTAGAGCATTCTGGTGGATATTTAGATATCACATGAGCTTAATTAGCATATCTGAGCCAACAATTTGATGTCTCTCAGTATCCTGGTAAAGTCCAATTCAGAATACAAGTTCATTTACCAAGCCTTGTAACCAGAGCTCAGGGTTGGCCATACCCACCATGACTCTCTTCCCTAAGTCTACTCTAGGTTTTAGGCCACCAAGGAAGCATGTTAACATGTGTTCCTCTTGTCAGAAGACAAACAATTAACAGATCTCCTCTCTTAAGTCCTACCTCATTGTCATCCTTCATTTAACTTTCTACAAAATTTAGAAAAGATAAAAAACTAAGAACAATAAAATACAATTATTAAGTAGCAGTTTAATTTTTATCAAATTAAGTTTTCCAAGAATCATCAAATATTTATTACTTGTACATTCTAAATATTTCTTCTAATGATTTGGTAAAGTATAATTAAAGTTTCATTTTGAAGCCACACATATTTAGAATTTTATTTCATTTATAAAACTCAACAAGAAATCATAGTAACAAGCTAGGCATGGTGGTACACGCCTTTACTCCCAGCACTTGTGAGGGAGAGGAAGGAAGATCTCTGTGAGATGGAGGCCAGCCTGGTCTACATAGCAAGTTCCAGGCCAGCTGGGGCTAGAGGAAGACCCTTTCTCAAAAAACAAAAACAAAATCATAATAACTATATAGCTGACAGTAGTTATTAAAAAAAAAGAAAAGGAAATAGCTGTGTAAAGGTCTGGTACTTCATTCTTTGAATGTGTCTGCCTCAAAGCTTTAGTGGAAAAAATAAGTAGTAAAATTATTGAGTATATTTGACTGCATTTTAAAGTAACACTGTCTTATAATTACTAAAGAAAGATAATCCTTGGAGAGAATCTGAAAAATCTGAAATACAAAGAAGAAAATTAAAATCATCCTTCATCTTTTCAACCACAGATAAACATTGTTCACATTTGATTATATCATGATCAGTTTTAAATGTCATTTACTCTTCTAAAAGTTGTCAATGACTGCCTACTAACCCATCCTTTACATAGTTACATTGTGATTTTATTCTACTACTGGATATCTATGCTACTTTCAGTTTTGTGCTCTTATTATACTCATGAACATAAATGAAAAAAATGATCTTCAGGACACCCTTTTGCCCATTTTCTAAAATTTAAACTGTAAAGTGTTTTCCTACCAAGATAAATAAGCTTTTTTATATGTATGCCATCAATCACATATTTATATTAATTTCAACTATTTCCATTTGCCCTTTTAACATTTTTTAAATTCAGGAGTTATGCAATTTTATCATAAATTTGATTATCTTTCAAAACAAATTGTATTTTATTATCAATTCTGTTGCTATACTAAAACATATCCTCAAAATTAACAAAGTAAAAGAAAAACATCAAAAGACCAATGAAGAGTACAGAAGAAACTAGGCCATTTGGTTCAATAGATTAACACATCTCATAATACAATCATACCTGAAGAAAAAGAACTTTCTGGTTTGTCACTAACTTCAAAGGCAAAATATTACTTTCCCTATTAACATCTTTTGTTGATATGAATGCTTACCATTTATGTATCAGCAATTTCTATTCTCATTGCATTATTGGAGATATATCTCTAAAATAAAAATGTTAGACAAAATTACATCACAGCAATAAGCACAAATACAAGTTAATTGACAATACTTAAAGACTGTTTATGAGACATTAGGCTAAATGTGTAGAAAATGAAATAGTGGCTTTTTCTCAAGAAAAAACACATAGAACCAATAACAAGCAATTGGAGCAGGAATTCATGCAAACCCCTTCCATTCATGATAGCCTAAAAAATAAAAAATAAAAAACTAGAAATAAACTTGACCAAAGACATTAAAGATCTGTACAATTAAAATTTTCAATCTTTGAAGAAAGAGACTGAGGAAGACACAGAGGATGGGAAGACCCCCCCCATGCTCACAGATTGGAAGAATTAATATTGTTAAAATGATCATCCCACCAAAAGCAATCTATAGATTCAATACAATCCCAATTAAAATCTCAGTGGCATTCTTTACAGAATTAGAAAAAAAAATACTAAAATTCATATGGAATCACAAAAGACCCTGGATAGTCAAAGCAATCCTGAGCAAAAGAGCAATGCTGGGGGGATTACCATACCAGGTCTCAAGATATATTACAAGAGCTGTAGTCAAAACACAGCATGGTACTGACACAAAAACAGACACATAGAGATCAATGGAATATAACTGAAGACCCGAACACAATTACATGCAATTTCAGCCACCTAGCATTTGACAAATGTGCCAGGAATATACAATGGAGGAAAGACAGGATCTTCAACAAAACTAGATCCCTGAAGACTAGCTCTAGTACTTTTGGAAGACACTATGCAAGCTGTTAAGAGAGAAAATCAATCAGTGGTCTAAACCTAACTTCAAAACCTAATAATCAACAATAACCAGAATGGCAAACTACACTGGGGCTGTAGTGGCACTTTTATCTTGGGGGTAATCAAAAGCTATCTAATTGTACTTAAAGCCTGCTCAGTGGGAAAGAACTCATGTGTGACACTGTAAACATAGCCAAATACACATGGATGGAGAGGTCATAGATCTTACAGAAAACCCTGTCTGTTACATTCCTAGATAGACAAAATTTCTTCCTATACACTAGATATGGATCCTTATATTTACAGACAAGTATGCCAGTCACCACTCATCAAATAACCTTCTTTTGCAACAGATGGAGACTACTGCACAGGTCCACAACTGGTCACATACAAAGAATGTCTGTGAGATACCCAACCTTAAGTGACACATCTACAATGGAACCTCTACACCTAAGCTAAGGCTCATGGAACATAATGGAACAAGGACTAGAGAGAACAAGAATAGATCTCTCAACTCTCATCAACAAAGCTTCCTCATGCAACAGAGGAGGATGAAAACAAAATATCACAACTGACCAAAGTGTAAAGAATAAGAGACTCCAGAGTCCTGGTCCTTGGACAGGATTCCTATGTTAAACACTGCCCACCGAGGGCACAGGAACCAGTGAGGCAGAGGGGCTGAAAGATTATAAGAGCCAGGAGAGGCAGTGCATGACCATAAGGAAACAAGAGTTTTACAGGCTCCAGGACCTTACTCATATGAACCTACAGGCATTCACAAGAACAATGCAAACTTAATCAGACAAAACCCAACACAGAACTGGGAAAATGAGCAGCAGAACCCAATCTTAGTCACCAAATTATTGGTGGCTAATTACTGCCAGGTGAGGGAGAGTTGATCTTCTTTAAGGGAAAGACTCTAAATAGGCTGATTAGACCCAGTGTATTAACTTGCACTGAGGGATATCTTGGTACACTAAGTTGACTCAATAGGCCTTAACATATATGACAGAATACATGAAATCTAGCTGGGGGATGGTGGTAGTAAGGGAGATGCAGATGGGCGAGGGAGTATAAAGATGATTAAGATGCTTTGTATGAGATGCACAAAAATTCAATAAAAATACACATTTAAAAAAAGAAGAAGCACACAGAAAAAAAAGAGTCAAATAGACAAACTAGCTGGAAAATAAGCAGGAGTCAAAAAAAGTAATTATTTTATTGAAAAGTTTAACAATTTTTTAAAAATATTGATTTCCAAAAATTAAAGCAGATTTTCATGAAATAAAAAATAAAACACAAGATTTTCATTATACTTAACTGTGTGATACCAGTAATTCATTTTACTTCTATAAGCCACATTACTATTTTTTTTTTCAATAAGATTCTTTTCTTCACCATTAAAATGAAAGAACTAAGAGCTTCCAGGTAAGATAGCAGACTTAGAGAAGTTACAGGATCTTATTCCTTATCTCATCTCTCTTTCAAAACCCAACTGAACTGGCAGGAAGAAATTTTTTAAAGGAAAATCCACAGTGACTAAGAGAATGAAAACAAAGTCACTCGGCCTTGAAGAAATCAGAAGATGGAAAGCAGGTGGAATGTAAGTAACAGACCAGGTGAACTGCACAGAAGCAAGAGCAAGGCCAGCAGCAGAGAAGAATGGGGCAGAGGAGAACGGCAACCCAGCAGAAAAAGCTGAGCTCAGATACAGCCCAGTAGCCGCCGAATAGAGAGGGAGAGGCCAACAGAACCGAAGAATGGCAACCCAGCAGAAAAAGCTGAGCTCAGATAGCGCCAGTAGCCGCCGAATAGAGAGGGGGAAGCCAACAGAACTGAAGGCAACTGAGTAAATCCCCGGGTGAACCGCACCTACATACATGACAGATCTGTATTGGTTTCTTTGTTGTTGTTGTTTTTCTGAAAAAAAGGGTCTCTCTCTGTAGCCCTGGCTGACCTGGAAATTTTATGAAGTAAATGTTGTTTATGGTTTCTTCATATGAACAATGTACCTTTTTTTTTTTCTGTCTTTTCAAGACAGGGTCTCCCTGTAGCCCTGGCTGTCCTGGAACTCACTCTGTAGACCAGGCTGGCCTTGAACTCACAAAGATCCACTTGCCTCTGCCTTCTGAGTGCTAGGATTAAAGGCATGCACCACCACTCCCAGCATATCACTCATGTGGCTTGAAACTACCTGTAATTCCAGTTCTAGGAAATCTGATGCCCTCTGGCCTCCCCAGGCACCTGCCCATACATGGTACACATGAACTCACAAAAGCACACACATATAAATACGACTTTTGTGAAAAAAAGACTTTTTTTGGGGGGGGAGCTTTTTGAGACAGGGCCTCCCTTTAGTCCCAGCTGGCCTAGAGCTCACTCTGTAGACCAGGCTGGCCTTGAACTCACAGAGATCCGCCTGCCTCTGCCTCCTGAATGCTGGGATTAAAGGTGTGAACCACCATGCCTGGCTGAAAAAAAGACTATTTCTTAAAAGTACAAAATTAGGCCGGGCGTGGTGGCACACGCCTTTAATCCTAGCACTTGGGAGGCAGAGGCAGGTGGATCTTTGTGAGTTCAAGGCCAGCCTGGTCTACAGAGTGAGTTCCAGGACAGCTGGGGCTACAGGGAGACCCTGTGCTCAAAAAAGACCACTAAAAAGAGACAAACATAAAGTTACAAAATTAGGAGTGAGCTTCATTATCTTGTGCTACCTCCTTTTTTATCAGTTACTGTCTTGATGTAATCTCCCTGACAACATGCTTCCACTATTTCAATTTCATTCACCATGGCATCCTACCAGAGCCATGCCAAGGCCAGTATCATGCCCTTAAGCTCTAGAACAATAAACCTCTTTTCCTTAAAAAAGATATCCAGTCTCAGATATTGAAAACACATTAATACACATTCTATATGGCAAGGATACACCATTCCATTATTTCTCTTTGATCAATTAAGGGCCATTATATACCTGAAACTTTTAAAAAGATAAGTGTATAAAATATATGTATGACATATCATTATTCTATAAAACATTGCCATTCAATAAACCATCACATGAAAAAGCTACAATGAGTAACATGCAGAATAAACAATACAAGTGAGAGGTAGCCAAGTGGCCTGGTAGATAAATCCCACACACATACAATCCATGTACTAAACAGAGTAGCAATTCATTCCTTTTTTGTCCCACAAGCTAAAACACAAACTAAAAATCAAGATATTCAAAAGCAACAAACTGAGGTCCTCAAATTAGGTAAGAGAGCATATAATTATAAAAAATAGTGCAATGTCCATCCAACTCTAATTATACTAAGTTAAAGGAGCTTTAAATATATAGGACATGCAACTTAATCATATATTTTATCTGATGATATACTTCAAAGTCATAAATAGGAAAATGATATCCCATGTGAGTTACAAAGGTTGTACGAACTCTTGAGGCATTTCTCTCCAAAACAAATACAGTAAACAAGTGCTGTATTGTGATATCTATGCTATCAAACAAATCTAAAGAATATACAAAATAAAAAAAAAACTAAAATCATGTTCTTTGCAAAAATAAAAATAAATACAATTTTAAACAGAAAAGAACAGTCCCAGCACAACACTACAACTTCATTCTCTTGACTCTGAAATGAGCATGTTCTACCTTTGACTACTTTCCCCTAAAGGCTAGTGTTCTGTTATCTGAGCACTTGTATCCATCCGTTTAAACTATCAACTAATTACAAGCAATGAATTCCAAATCTCTATCTCTAGTCATAACCTGTCTCCTGAGTATCAGGCCAGTACATATCTCACATCTCTACTTAACTACCCTAATGGAAATTTTGGGGGGGGGGGTTCTTTTTTCAGACAGGGTCTTCCTTTAGTCCTGGCTGACCTATGTACACCCAGCCTGGCCTTGAACTTAGAGATTGTCCTGCCTCTGCCTCCCTAGTGCTGGGATTAAAGGTGTGCACCACCACGCCCAGCTCCTAATAGAATTTTTAACATAACATATACCAAGCTGAACTTATCCCCTACCTCTTCCCCTGCCTACCTAATCCTTCTGTGTACTTGTTTTGGTTATTGGTTATCTAGTGTTTATTATTTCCTTACTAATCCCATGTCAGTCACCAAGTCAAGCCTCACTGTACTTTACAAAACATGGCTCATAAATCTATACTCTCCTCTTTCTCTGTCTTTATCTTTGTGTTGATTCAGTCATACATATATGTGAGAGTCTTTCCTAGCTTCCAAATAGTTGTTCCTATCTTCACTTTCATTCCATTCTACATGGACTTCAATTTCCTCCACCTCCCCTTGGTTCCACAGCATGTGATAGACATTCTTTCATACTCTCACTGTCTATACTACTTTACTAAGTGGAACACTGAAAATAAAATATTTATTATTCATTTTCCTGTCCTGCAGTCTACCACACTACCCAGCAATAGTCAATGATAAACACTATTCGTATCATGTTTGAACAATTTTGCTTTATTCTTCATGGAAACAGAATTTTTCTACTCATAAATACCTCCACAGCATGCACCAGAGCAAGGCAAGTATTTAGAAAAAAAATAAGAGAAATAAGAAAGTAACTACATAAATAAATTGGGCAGATAAAGAAAGATTAAAACTCACCACTCTCTTCAAAGTAACTATGGAGGGCATACTGCTGTTTCTGTGTCCTATTCCCTCACCAACATGTATGTCTTACTAATCCCTAACACTTCTGAATTCCTAGAAAATAAATTATAAACACAGAGGGGGGGAAATGGAAAGCATTACCTAACTCATTTTTCAAAAATAACTTTAACTGGAATTTTTTAAATACAATTAAGACTATTCTTTAAGACTAATTTAATTCAATGCCTAACAGCTGTCTCCCAAAAGACTTGGAAGGATGTTGTTAAGAACATTTTGCAGACCAGTTATCAAACATTCTCCTAATGGGTTCGCAACATTTCTTCCTGAATGTGTATTTTTCTTATAATAAAAATTACATAAATTCAGAATTTAGTCTGTAAAAAATGTGTCTAACTTTACCTTTAAGGTGAATCTTTCCTTCTACTTTCTTTCAATTGGTCCTTGAATAGAAACTTCTCCAGCTGAATTCTAAGATATGCCTGATACTAGATTCTTCCTAGTACTGGGCTCCTAACATTCTTGATATTTCCCCTTTTCTTTTATCCAGTGGTATCCACACCCAACGTTGCAACTGACATAAAACTGAAAATCCACTCAAGGCCATAATTAATTGTAAAAGTATAAGTATATGAGAGAATTCCAGAGACTAAACTCCATATAGCATTGTGAAAAATATGAAATAGTGTTATTCTAAATTAAGTTGATATAAATATAAGCACCAAGTTAAACATGTAAAACCAAGCTGTATCTGGTTGTGTAACATACCCATGAATCAGATGTTTTGAAGAACACCATCGGGAAGGGAAACTTGGAAAGTTTACTGTTGATAAAGCTGCCCTAGCCACAGGTCATTCTGTAGCCCTACATGAGAAAAGACCACACATCTTAATAGAATTCCTCAACCATTAAAAAAAAAAAAAAAAGAATTCCTCAACCATAAAAAAAAAGAATTCTTCAACCATTTCCAATTCACAGGCTTAACTGAACTGCTCTGTAACCATAAGTATTATTTTATGCAAACAGAACACTGTTTTCATCAACTACAAGGCTCCAACCCAAACCATACATTTTTCCCCTTCATTTTTTTTTTTTTTTTTGTGTGTGTGTGTGTATGAATGTACTGTCTGCATGCAGGTCTGTGCACCCGTGTCGTGCAATGCCGCGGAGGTCAGAAGAGGGTCTCGGATTCCCCTGGAACTGGAGTTCTCCTGGAATTGGAGTGACAGACGGTTCTCAGCCACCATGTGGGTGCTGGGGATCGAACCCGGGTCCTCTGCAAGAGCGTCGGTGCTCTTAACCGCTAGGCTATCTCTCCAGCCCTTTCCCCTTCATTTCAAACAATATGTAACACTTCAATTAATAAGTTCAGAAGGAATGAGGGAAATAGAAAATTACTACTGGCACACAATCACAAAATATATCTATAAATGCTAAATTGGGCAAAATTTAACAAAAAGAGAGATATTTGTATGGCCTCAGAATTGCTGGCCCAAAATATTTATTAATTTCAAAAAGAAAAATACTGTGTTGGTCCATTTTCTGTTGCTATAACAAACTACCTGATCCTCAGTAATATATAAAGAAATTTCTTTAGCTCAACATATGGAATTCCAAGAGCATGGTGCTAGCATCTACTTAACACTGGTACAAGTCTTCTGATTGCATCTGGGCATGCACGTAAAAGGGAATGATCATTCTAGCGCATGGCTAGACTGGAAGGAAAAGAGATGCAGAGGTGAGGCTTCTATTATCTGTGTGTTACTGAAACCTGAATTTAGGACTTCTCACATATTGGCACTGACCTACATCCCACCCTCTTTTAATTTTACTTTGAGATGAGATCTTGCCAAATTGCATTGGCTAAGCTTAAACTTTCATTTCCTCTGCTTCAGCATCCAGAATATTTAGGTGGCACAACACAGCTCAGGCTGCTAGTTTTCTTTTTTTTTTAGGCTGCTAATTTTCTAACAAGCTCTCACAGCCAATTCGTGTCCCGAAAGACTACATCAATCTCTCCCAACAACGATGCCCCCAATAAGCTCAAGCCCACCACTTAAAAGTTCCACCCCCTCACGGGCTGGAGAGATGGCACAGCGGTTAAGAATGCCAACTGCTCTTGCAGAGGACCTGGGTTCAATTCCCAGCACCCACATGGCGGCTAAGAACCGTCTTTAACTCCAGTTCCAGGGGAATCCTACTCCCTCTTCTGACTTCCGCGACATTGCACGACACGACACGGGTGCACCAACCTACATGCAGACAGTACACTCATACACATAAAAAATAAAAATAAAAATAAATTTTAAAAAAGTTCCACCCCCTCTCAACACGCCACACTGGGGACCAAGGTCTTAGCATATGAACCTTCAAGAGATAAGCTTCATCTAAACCACAGCATTGACTTAAGAGTGAAGGCAGCTGGCAGATAGCACTTTAATAAGGTTACCTCACTGTTATCAGGCCATGTACCTTTTGCATAATGTGTTGAGCACACTCAACTTCATAATATTCTTCTCAACGATGCACAATATTAATGTAATCATGAATAAATCCAAATCAATACATTCCTCAAAGTAACAGAAGAACTTATCCAAATTTTGTCATTGTATCCTGGCTGTAGGTTAACCAAGAACAAGCAAGGTGTAGGATGTATGTGAACCCTATATTGTCTATATAATTCTTCTGTAAGCCTAAAACTACTTCAAAAGATTCAAAACAAAATAGTGTAATTGAGAATATCACACCTCCTGTGATATCAGTAAATTTATGTACTCAGCTTTCTTGTTCTCTGTCAGCTTTTTATCAGCTCCTATGCTTTCCTACATTTTCCTTAGACATTCCAAGTCTTACCATTTAGAATTTCTCCAAGTAGACTTCTTTCAACAGTCTTCTTCCTGTCTGCCCATAAAATGACTTAACAGATATCACTTTACAAACACCTTAGTATCTTAGAGCTTCATTGTGATTAATGATACATAAAGTATATTTTAATACTCTTATATACACGAACTTTGAGGTGACTATTATAAATCCTGTCATTTTACAATCAGATTATAAGATTAGAAAAGTTAAGTGATTTTACATTTAGTAAATACAAAAGTCTAACTTTTTTTTTTCTCTCTTTTTGAGACAGGATCTCCCTGTAGCCCCAGCTGGTCTGGAACTCACTCTACAGACCAGGCTGGCCTTGAACTCACAGAGATGTGCCTGCCTCTGCCTCCCAAGTGCTGGGATTAAAGGCATGCACCAGAACGCCCAGTGAAGTCTAACTTTTAAATCCAGGTTGGTTGGTTTGTTTGGGCTCTAAGACCAAATTACCCATTAAAAAATACTTTTTATTGACATTTTGTATATTTCATACATCCTTTTTCATTCCAATTTGGATACCTTCCCCTCTCCCTGCCACCCCCCTCCCCAGTTTATGCATGGGGAGTGTTTCCAAGGATTTTTTTCTGCAGAGGCTTGTTGTTTTGAGCAGAATCTAACTGTATCAGTCAGTTCTTTGACTCAGTCCTTATGTTGTTGTTGTTCCCTCCCTTTTGTATTACTTCAAATTATGCCTATATAAACAACACATATGTATCAAAATTATGACCTCTGGGATTAAACTGTGTGTTAATTCCTAAATGTTTTGGGGTTCACATTTTTTCCCTTTAATTTTAGATTACTCTAGAATATGAATAGATATCTTCCACCCATATATGGTAAGTACAATGTGTGAATATAAGTGGTAGGTCAACTCTAGAGATTCACATTATAACAGCACAGTTGCTTTCAGATACAATGAAACATAATAATAAAGTTGCTCAGTTTGCCTGCCAACTGGGGATTTGGTGTTAGCATCCACAAATGAGGGAAACCATTGGCCTTTTTTTTCTGGGACTGTGTTACTGCACTTAGCATAATGGCTTTGAGTTGTATCCATTTACCCGCAAAGTTCATGATGTCATCTTTCTTTACTGCTGCACAGAACTCCATTGTGCAGATGTAAATTATTTATTTAAAAAATGCTTTACAGTTAAAAAGATTAAACTTCCCTGGCTCAGGCAACCAAATTATATCTAATAAACCAAGACTTTTAGGAAAGTTCTACATTTCATCATTTTTCTAAGTATCTCTTTAAAAACTTCAATGATTCTACAATCAAAAAATTCTTGGATTCGATGAAAATGTTGTGTTTAGCATATCATAACTTCTATGATTGTTTTAAAGGTAAGCTTCAGCCATCTCTTCAGCTATTATAAAACCTTTCAGGATGAAGAATCTATTCTATTCTGCAACTGGCAGCTTCCCTCCTTAATGTACCATACAAGCACTCTGGTCTCCAATCCCTTTCATTTCCCAGTATGTTCAAGTCAGGAGGAAATCCTGGAGGAGACTCAAGACCATGAAATACTTTCATCACTTTTTCCCCTTCACTCCAAAAATAAATAAATTAGCGCCACAGAAATGGCTCAGTGGATAAAGAAGGCATCTGCCACCAAGCCTGACGACCTGAGTTTGTTCACTAGGACCCACATAGTAGAAGCGGATAACCTGCAATGGCAGGATGTCCTCTGACCCCAAGCGCACACAGTTCCGCATAATAAAAATGTAATTAAAATAAAATGTAATTAGAGGAAAGAAGAAAAAGAAAGTCAAGTAACTAAATTCTAACGCACGCATCTTGCTTAAGAATTAGTCCAATTAGCATGCATAGATCATATTTTAAAAGTTCTCGTGAGTTGAGAGCCTAGAGAACACAACTTTCATTTGGCTTAATTCTGATTAGCATTTTTCCATTCCCTGAGTGGAATCTTTAAGATTTTTTTGTGACTTCATTTATCGGTCAAGTGAAAAAATACTTAAGGCCTTGAAATTAAAAACTAAACATAGAAATAAGCCTCTAAGTCTGGAAGCTAAGTTATGACAAAATATTAATTACATGTGTTTGTTCCGTGCAAAGGTAATGAAGGGAACAAAAGCCAGCAAGCTCTTTGAGCCCTTAACAGTGATTTCTAATCAATTCTGACACCCCGACCCACCCTCACCTCTCCAACACCAGACCTCCGCAGACGCCCAAAAGGCTGCACGGAACAGGAGACCTGGGTGAAACTGGATATGCTCCAGCTAAGAGCCCCCAAACAGGCGCTCGGGAAGTAACTTGAAGTGTTTCACCAACTTTAGGCGGTTTCGTTCAAACACTCTGCCTGTTCGCGCATGGGCAATGAGCACCAGCTCGAATAGGAGGTCTCTAAACCCGCAAAAAGAGAAACCCCAAAGGCATGGACCGACAGAAAAGGGGGGCATCACTTGCCTCCCATTCCTGCAAGAAACGCTGGGCCTCGCCAGAACCAATGGTCTTATGTCTCCTAAATTCGTCCTTCACGTACTGGTCACCCAGAGCTTTGAGGTCCGGGGGCAGAACCCGGTGTAGCTGCAAGATACGCCTATATAAGGCTCGGACACGCAAGACGTGTCTCCCTGGCATTGAGTCTCGAGTGGACGACCAGTCTCGTGGACCACCGGCCGCGTGCACCACCCAACGCGTGGACCACCAGCAGCGCGTACGGCGCGCCGCACTGAGAAGCTGCCAACCCGCGAACCGCAAAGTGGGCGGAAAAGGGCCCATGACCTTCATCCGGTATGGTCCGTCCTAGAATGAGGTCCTACCGGAAACCCGTGTTTTTGTGCGAACGGAAAACCGGCCGTTTCCTCTCTGCCAAAAGAGTCGCTTTTGTGGGGTCCGAGCAATAATATCTCATGGGGTCTGAGAGGTCTTGAACCAAAGGTCTCGCGTTATGTCAGGTTCACCTCTCAGTAATACCTCCTCGTTCTTTCCGTTCATCTTCGAACCTTGCTTCTTACTAAAGATTTGAGAAAGACTTCATCAAAATTAGGCATCTTCTCTGCTTAAAAATCCTTCTCTGCTTAAACCAAACTACTAGAAGCATCTTGGAGTATAGGTGCGAGGGACGGATCCGTGTGGGATTAAACTCTCCCCAACGAGGCTTGCACAATGCTGCGTTGGGGGCGTAGTTTGTTTGTTTGTTTGTTTGTTTGTTTGTTTGTTTGTTTGTTTGCCTGAAACTAACAAAGGTAAGCCCTAGCTGCAGTCTTTGTCAACCCAGGTCAACTTGGTTGTGGAAGAATCATTGGAAGATTTTATTTATTTATTTATTTATTTTGGTCTTTTTGAGACAGGGTCTCCCTTTAGTCCCAGCTGGCCTGGAGCTTGCTATGTAGACCAGGCTGGCTTTGAACTCACAGAGATAGGCCTGCCTCTGCCGCCTGAGTGCTGGGATTAAAGGCGTGCGCTACCATGCCCGGCCCTGGAAGATGTTTTAAACTTACTCCTCGAATCGGTTTTTTTTTTTTTTCTTTTGATTAACGTTAAGGAAAACATATGTCTAAAAGATCACAGAACATTTTTAATTTATTTTAAATTTTATTTATTTATTTATTTGGTCTTTTTGAGACAGGATCTCCCTGTATCCCCAGCTGTCCTGGAACTCACTATGTAGACCAGGCTGGCCTTGAACTCACAGAGATACACCTGCCTCAGCCTCCTGAGTGCTCAGATTAAAAGTGTGCACCACCTCACCCGGCTTTTAATTTATTTTTATGTGTATGCATATTTTGCCTGCGTAAATGTACCTGTGCACTGGAGTTACAGAGTTGTTAGCTACCATGTGGATGGTGGAAACCCAACCAGGGACCTAGGCAAGAGCAGCCAGTGCTCTTAACCACAGACCCATCCCTCTAGTCCCCAAAACACAATTCAACCATTCATAATAGCTCACTTGTTTGTTTGTCTGTTTCCTTGCTTTTAGACAGGGACCCCCTGTAGCCTCAATTCTGGAACTTGCTATGTAGACCAGGCTGGCCTCATCTTACAGAGACCTGCCTGCCTCTCCCTCCCAAGTACTGAAATCAAAGGCATGCACCACTACACCCAGCCAACACAGAATATTGTTAATGGATTTAATTTGGTATTGTGACAAGCCACATTAATGGCAAGAATTGGAATGTGGTTATTTTATTTCAGGAAATTTTTTCTAACCATCTTTCATCTGTTAATATCCTTGTAAATTGAAAGTTAATTTTTTTTTATTCTCCTTTACTTATTATGGTTTCCTTTCTGGTAAAATTATAGGTAAAATAAATACTTCTTTCATAACCAACGTTCTTATAAAAATGTGGAAAAAAATTTGCCAATGAACTAATAAAAGAACTGATTCAGCCTAAAGGACACAGAAAAGGTCCATAAAATATTGACAAATAAATGATCAGAAATAGTCCAGAAAGAACTTAAGGTGTGTTAGTGTGGTTAGACCTTGAGAAGGAATGAAGCAAGAACGATTAGGATAATGACAGATGGAATTCATTGTTTCCGTTTTGTTTTGTTTTGTTTACGATGGAATAGAAAATGTACTTTTCTGAGGATGAAACTTCTGTTTCTCTGTTTCAATTGAGCTTTCCTCTTGTGGTCAAAATATCTATGAACTGAAAATAAGATTTGAGCTGATTGCCTGTTGATTTTGACCACAAAGGAAAACTGTAATCTGAAGGTAGAAACCAGAAGTACTTATATGACCCACTTCCCTCTCAAATAAGATAACAGAAGCAGATACAAAAGGTTTTTGACAAGGAGACAGTATTTGGAGTTCAAAAGAGAGAGAAATGGTAAACAAAGAAAACAGCTTTAGAAAGGGGGAGAGGGAGATCTGCATGGAGCCTACTAAACTGATATTCTGTATTATACTCTAGTCTTTCTGTACATTGAAATGTAGAAAATAAATCTTTAACTAATATTAAACCAAACTCCTTTAAAATAGAAGCACAAAACATTTGGAAAGAGGGAGAGGCTGGTGGTGAAGGACTTGGAAACTACATCATTATGTAAGGTAATAACATATTTGTAAGCTAAGATTTTAATACAATATTTGTAAGCTAAGATTTTAATACACAGGTAGCTCAGTTGCTCAGTTGAAAATGTATCATTGTGCCGGGCGTGGTGGCACACGCCTTTAATCCTAGCACTTGGGAGGCAGAGGCAGGCGGATCTTTGTGAGTTCAAGGCCAGCCTGGTCTACAGAGTGAGTTCCAGGACAGCTGGGCTACAGGGAGACCCTGTCTCGAAAAGACAAAAAAAAAGAAAATGTATCATTGTGGGGCTAGAGAGATGGCCTAGCGGTTAAAAGCGCCGACTGCTCTTGCGGAGGACCCGGGTTTGATCCCCAGCACCCACATGGTGGCCAAGAACCATCTTTGACTCCAGTCCCAGGGGAATCCGACGCCCTCTTCTGACCTCCGTGGCATTGCACGACCTGGGTGCACAAACCTGCATGCAGACAGTACATTAATACACCTAGCACTTGGGAGGCAGAGGCAGGCAGATCTTTGTGAGTTCAAGGCCAGCCTGCTCTACAGAGTGAGTTCCAGGACAGCTGGGACTACAGGGAGACCCTGTCTCAAAAAGACCAAAAATTAAATAAATAAATAAATAAATAAATAAATAAATAAATAAATAAATAAATAGAAAATGTATCATTGTGGGGGCTGGAGAGATGGCCTACCAGTTAAGAGCGCCTACTGCTCTTGCAAAGGACCCAGGTTCGATCCCCAGCACCCACATGGCAGCTGAGAACCGTCTTTAACTCCAGTTCCGGGGGAATCCTACACCCTCTTCTGACCTCCATGGCATTGCATGACACGGGTGCACAAACCTACATGCACACAGTACAATCATACACATTAAATAAATAAATAAATAAATAAATAAATAAATAAAATTTTTTAAAAAGAAAATGTATCATTGCTCAAATTTCAAACTGTAAAGTATTGAGAACAATGAAAATTCTGGAGAAAATACATTTTTATTCTGTCCTGAAGAGTGAACCCAAGGCCTTGTACTAGGCAATTGCTCTTTCACTGAGCTACACTTTTAGGTCTTTTAAATTTTTTTATACTTTGAAACAAGGTCTCACTAAGTTACCCAGACAACCCCTCAACTCTCTACATAGTCCAGTCTGGTCCTGAACTCCCACCTCAGCCTCAAGTGTAACCAAGACTGTAGACGTGGATCACCAATCACAGCTATATCTTTCTCTCAAGAAGTTTTCACAAACTTAGAAAAAGAGAGAGAAATAGGGCTGGTTAATCACAATGACTACATACTTGCTCACCCCAGTCAACACCAGAAATGTTCCCTCATATCCTACCTTAAAGTTAGGCTCTTAGGGGCTGGAGAAATGGCTCCATGGTTAAGAACACTGACTGCTTTTGCAGAAGACCTGGGTTCAATCCCCAGCACCCACATGGTGGTTAACAACTGTCTGTAGCTTCAGTTCCAGGGGATCTGATGACCTCATCTGGCCTCTTTGAGCATTGCACAACTCCAGTGCAATTACATACATCCAGAGAAAACATTCATACACATAAAATAAAAAAAAAATAACTAATTAAAAGGAGAAAGGCTCATTGCTACATTGAGGTAAATATATATATATATAACAAGGTATATATATATATATTATATATAATATTAGTATGATTTTCTTTGTATTTAAAGGAAAGAATTGTTTGGACATATTTATTTGATACTTGAAATTTTCTAATTATTGAAGTGCAATATTGAAAAAGCAGATAAAATTTTGAGTTAAATATGAAGTTCAAAGAATGAAAGAAACAATAAATTCCTAGAAAATCTATTATCTGAAAATAAATTTGAATAAGTCTTTTTTTAGTATATTCCTGAATCCCTAAAATGTGTATGTCTGTAAGTAATGTTTTGAAACATTTACATTATTCATTAGTAAGCATGGTGGAAAAAAATTATAGATAAAATTTCATACTTAATAATTTAATAGCATATGAAAAGATCTAAGGAGGAAAAATTGATGACTGCCACATATGGTGAAAATTTTTGACAAATTTAATACACATTCCTGATATCATCATCATCATCTGAAAACCAATAGATTTTGTAACACAAAAGGCAGCATCTTGCTGGCAAACGCCTGACAAAATAGGCACGATTTTTTTTTTTTTTTTTGATTTTTCAAGACAGGGTCTCCCTGTAGCCCCAGCTGACCTGGAACTCACTCTGTAGACCAGGCTGGCCTTGAACTCACAAAGATCCCCCTGCCTCTGCCTCCCAAGTGCTAGGATTAAAGGCGTGCGCCACCACGCCCGGCAATAGGCACGATTTTGTGCAAAAAATAGAATGAAAAAATGTTGTATAGGGGCTGGAGAGATGGATCAGCAGTTAAGAGCACCAACTGTTCTTGCAGAGGACCTGGGTTCGATTCTCAGCACCCACGTGGCAGCTAGGAAATGTCTTTAAACCAGGCGTGTTGGCTTCCACCTTTAATCCTACCACTCAGGAGGCAAAGGCAGGTGGAACTCTGTGAGTTCAAGGCCATCCTGCTCTACACAGTGAGTTCCAGGCCAGCTGGGGCTACAGGGAGACCCTGTCTCAAAAAGACAAAAAAAGAAAAAAAATGTTGTATATACTTTTTTAGCTGCGTAAAAGGGATACACTGAAAGCTTATTTTTCTTCAGTTTAAGGTGGAGATAAAGAAAGGTAAGATGGAAGGAATGTAATGAAAAGAAATGCTTCAGAATTTATAGAACTTATATTTTTGATTTGTGATGAGTAAAAATATCAACAAAAAATACATTTATTTTTAAAAATCTTACATTAATATTGAAAACAACCCTAAAGAACCATTTCTGCCTGCTGTTTTGGCCATATGATGCAAGTTTTATTCTAAAATTTGTCATTTGCATATGTTTTCTCCTTACTCAGAAGTTACTTAGTTAATATGAAATTGGATTTTTTCTTTCTTTTATAATTACTGTCTAATTTTACTGACTTATATATGAACATGTCTTGTATTAACTCATAAGGTAGAAGGAGTTTCTTCAGATTCCCTTCGAGGCCTATTACACAATTTTTGTGAGGTTCTAAAGGTGCCTCAAATAGCACGCTGTGTCTATTTTATACTTTATAAATGTAAAATATATTTTAGAACAACCTTAGCATATTGAAATCATATTTCTGGTGTTTTAAACCGCTTGATTATAGGCATTCTTTTGGCAGAAGCACTTAAAGAAAGTCAACAAGCAGCCTCCAAGCCCCAATCCTTGCTGTTATCCTGCCAAACCTGTGAGGCCTGGATGCCAGACTGTCTTTGATCCCTTAGGGGAAAGCTTTGATCTGGAGCAAATGGCCTGGGGTTCCACTTGCCCCAACTTCCTGCCCCAGCCCCCAATTGTGTGTGTCCCAGCCCATATAAAAAGCCTTGAGTTACAACATTAAAATTGAGTCTTTCAGGGCTGGAGAGATAGCCTAGCGGTTAAGAGCACTGACTGCTCTTGCAGAGCACCCTGGTTTGATCCCCAGCACCCACATGGTGGCTAAAAACCGTCTGTAATGTCAATTCCAGGAGAACTCCATTTCCAGGGGAATCCAACACCCTTTTCTGACCTCCACGGCATTGCACGACATGGGTACACATGCAAACAGTTCATTCATACACATAGAAAATAAATAAAGTAAATTAAAAATAATAATAAATAAATAAATAAATAAATAAATAAATAAATAAATAAATAAATAATTGAGTCTTTCTTCCTGGACTGTGAGTCCGGTTCCTTTTCTCTCCGGGTACTTCTCACTGTTCCCTCCCCCTCCTTGCTGGGGCCTAGGTACTTCAGCCTGCTGGCCGGGGACAATTCCAAGATTTGCAGCTTCCCAGAGCTGCGAGCCCTAGTCCAGGGAGGAAGAACATCTCGTGCATTGCAGCACACGCATAATGAACATTTAAAGGACCACTGGACGATTATATTATAGATGACACTTGATTTTTCTGTTTTAGAAAGTAGGGTGTTGGCCTTGTCCAGAGTACCTGTGGATTTCTCCATCATGTCTGTGTCTGTTTTGTGCTGTTTGAAACTATGATTTGTGTATATTCTTGAACCTTTTGTCAATATGAAATAATTATAGGCCATATAAGTATTTTTGTCCTCCTTGTATTTTGTCAGTATTAATGCAGCTCACAGTTGCCTTTTTTTGTCAGGGGCTGTGGTAGTTTGAATGAAAAATGTCTTCCTCACGCTCAAGTATTTAAACATCACACACAAATTGTGATGCTGTTTGGGAAGTCATGGAATCTCTAACCTTGCTAGAGAAAGTGTCACTGGGGGCAGTCTTTGAGCGTCCATAGCCTTGCCCCACTTCCAGCTTGCCCTCTCTGCTTTGGGTTTGTTTGGCAATGTGATCTATCAGATTTCTGCTCCTTCCACCATTGCTGCTGGCACGGAGCCTCTTCCCATTATGGAGTCTCCCTCTGGAAACGTAAGCCAAAATAAACTCTTCCATAGATTGATTTTGCTCATACTGTTTTATTATAGCAATAAAACATAACTAATACAGGTGCCTTTTGTATTCAACAATCAGAGGTCCTCTTGTTTTTCTTTTCTTCAGTAACTGGATTGTATCCAGTCTTTCAGTAGAATGTATCCTATTCATATTTATTGTGTTTAATGTCCTATTGTACCAATCTATGCTTCTGTATATCTTGTTTTCTTCCTATCACTCCATATTTTCTACATTGCCTTTTATTTTTTAAGCCAATATTTTACTGAAGGTCTGTGCATTTCATACAAAATTACATTACAAATCAAATCTAGACCCGTGCCCCCATCGCTACCCCCCATCCCACCAGAGCTCATGCATTCTGCCAAACATGTTTTTCTTTTTTCATTGTTTTTTCTTTTTTTTTTTTTTTAAACATTTTTTTAATTTTATTTATTTCTGTATGTTATAAATTGCACTGTATGCATGCAGGTTTGTGCACCCGTGTCGTGCGTTGCCGCGGAGGTCAGAAGAGGGTGTCGGATTCCCCTGGAACTGGAGTTCTCCTGGAATTGGAGTTTCAGACGGTTCTCGGCCGCCATGTGGGTGCTGGGGATCGAACCCGGGTCCTCTGTAAGAGCGGTCGGCGCTCTTAACCGCTAGGCCATCTCTCCAGCCCCGTCACATGTTTTTCATCTTTTTCTCAGTCTCTCTCAAAATGCTCGATGCAGAAGTTCACTGTTTCAGTCAGTTCTTTGACGAAGTCTTTTCTGTTGTTGTTGTTGTTATTCCTTCCAATAGGCATCACTCCAAAATATGCAAATATACATGCCACATATATCATATGTTTTAGAATCTTCTGTGTTGAGGTTAATTTAAATTATAGGTCCAAATTATTGCTTTGAAGTACATTTTCCTTTATTTTTTTATCTTAAGTGTATAAATGTTGTCCTGGTTTGTCTTCCATTGCTGTGACAAAACACTCTGACTGACACCAACTTGGGAGGAAAGGGTTTATTCAGCTTACATCTCCTGGTCACAGTTCATCACTTAGGGAGCCCAGTAGAGAACTCAGGGCTGGAACCTGAGGCAGGAGCTGAAGCACAGGCCATGGAGGAATGCTGTTCACTGGCTGCCTCCCCTGCTCATGCCCAGCCTGCCTTCTTATACAGTAAACAACCTGCCCAGGGTGGCACTACTCATTGTGGGCTGGACCTTCCCACATTGCCTGACAATTAAGACAATACTCCACAGATGTGGCCACAGGCCAATCCAATGGAGCCAATTCCCCAATTGAGGCTCCCTCAATCCAGGTGTGTCAAGTTGACACTGAAGCTATCCAGCACAATTGACCCCTTGTCAACTGACACACAAAACGCATCACTATTAAACCAACACCTTTCCATTCTTACCCCAAAGTATGATGTTAACATTAATTACAACTAAGACAGACAAACTTAAAAGCCCTACAGTCCCTTAAAATGTCCAAACGCTTAAAAAGTTCAGTCTATTAAAAGTCTCTTAACTGTGGGCTGCTGTAAAATCCAAAACAAAGTACTGTCTTATTTCAAAGGGAAGAATCAGGCACATCAAACAAAACCTAAGTCCAGCAAAGTAGCTCAAGGCTGGACACCTGGGATTCACTCAGATCTTCTGGGCTCAAAGGGTTTCAGCAGCTCCCCCTCTCAGACTCTGCTGTCCATGGCACACACAGTTCATCTCGCAGGCCCAGGCCGACTCCATTCCACATCTGCCTCTGCTCTTGGTGGTCACCCCCTGGTCCCGGCATCTCCAAAAAGCTGGGGTCGCCACTGAAACTGAGGCAGCACCTTCACCAATGGTCTTTCCTGACCTCTCACAGTGCCAAGCCTCAGCTGCTCTCTGTGACCCCCTCAAATTTCAACACCAGAACCATATAGGAGACTCTTACACACTACCAAGTCCTGCTTCTGGCTTGACATGGAGGCTCAGGCCCCTTCTGGACCACAGCTTCTGTGTGCTGACCCTGCAGAAATTCTTCCCAGAAGATTTCACCACAATGATGCTGGTCTCTTGTTACTTACAGCTGATTCTTCAGCCCCAGCTGACCAGAACCCAGAGATTACAGTCCTGATGATCTCTGTTCCCCTTTGAAACTAGAAACTTTACAAGCCAGGCCTCCATCTTCTACAAATCCTTCAGCAAAACTGCTCCAAGCTCCACAGCAACAATCTTTAGGCATTCAATGATCTTCCCAGCCCAAAGTTCCAAACGCCTCCACAATCCTTCCCCATAACACCAAGGTCAGGTCTGTCACAGCAATACCCCACTCTTCTGGTACCAATTTATGTCCTGGTTTGTCTTCCATTGCTGTGACAAAACACTCTGACTGACACCAACTTGGGGAGGAAAGGGTTAATTCAGCTTACATCTCCTGGGTCATAATTCATCAGTTAGGGAGCCCAAGGTAGGAACTCAGGGCAGGAACCTGGAGGCAGGAGCTGAAGCACAGGCCATGGAGGAATGCTGTTCACTGGCTTGTTCCCCTGGCTCATGCCCAGCCTGCCTTCTTATACGGTACACAACAACCTGCCCAGGGTGGCAATACTCATTGTGGGCTGGACCTTCCCATATTGCCTGACAATTAAGACAATACTCCACAGATGTGGCCACAGGCCAATCCAATGGAGCCAATTCCCCAACTGAGGCTCCCTCAACCCAGGCATGTCAAGTTGACACTAAAGCCATCCAGCACAAATGTTATACCTACATGTAAGTGCATCCATGTCATGCAATGCCCAGGGAGGCCAGAAGAGGACATAGAGTCCCTGAAACTGGAATTATGGATGGTTGTTAGCCACCATAAGGGAGCTGGGAACTAAACACAGGTCTTCTAAAAGAACACCCAGTGCTCTTACCTTCTGAGCCACCTATTCAACCTCAAAAGTACATTTTCTTAATAACCAGCATATCGGAAGACTTAGTATTGTTAATAACTTCTTATCTGGTCATTGCTTTTGAGTTTCATTTCTTTGTCCTGGGTTCATGGCAGGGTCTGGAAATAAGGTTTTGGGGGTCAGAGTTTTATTTCAATTCTAATCTATTTCAAACTGTAAGTACCAGATTTTTTTGTCACATCTAGGAGATTCTACCCTTTGTTCTTGTCTTTCTTCACTATTTATTTGCTTGCTTATTTTTTATTTTTGTTTTATGTGTATGAATGATTGCTTGAGTGTATGTATGTGCACCACATGTGTGCAGTGCCCGTGGATGCCAGAAAAGGGAGCTGGATCCCCTGGTACTGGAGTTACAGATGGATGTGAGATACCATGTGGATGCTGGGGACTGAACCCAGGCTCTGTACAAGAGAAGCAGACTCTCAACCACTGAGCTATTTCCCCAGCCCCTGCTTACTTGTTTTTTGAGATCATGTCTTGCTAACTAATGAGAGATTTTTTATTTAAAAAGAGTCAAATATGACTTAAATAGGGATAAAAAAGAACCTAGAAGTCCATGAGAACAAATATTTGTTTGTTTGTTTTTCTCTTTTTGAGACAGGGTCTCCCTTTAGTCCCAGCTGGCCTGGAGCTCACTGTGTAGACCAGGCTAGCCTTGATGCACAGAGATCCACCTGCCTCTGACACCCTAGTGCTGGGATTAAAGGCATGGGCCACCATGCCCAGCTTAAGAACAGAATATATGCTGGGTGTGGTAGCGCACGCCTTTAATCCTAGCACTTGGGAGGTGGAGGCAGGCGGATCTTTGTGAGTTCAAGGCCAGCCTGGTCTACAGAGTGAGTTCCAGGACAGTTGGGACTACAGGGAGACCCTGTCTCGAAAAGACCAAAAAAATAAAAAAATAAAAAAAGAAAGAAAGAAAGAACAGAATATATGTATACACATATACATACATGAGTTATGTGTCATTTTAGAGATGGTAAAACTAGGGCCAGAGAAGCTAATTGACTTCTTAAATTGAATTTAGATCACAGGTAGCATTAAAAGGCACATAAGCAATTTTGAGCTAGGAAGACATGATGAGAGCAGTTCTTAAAAAGGAGAAATCTGGTCTTTATGTACAGAACAGACTGTTGAATAACTGAGTTAATACATACTTTCAGTAAAGGCTTTGCAGAACCCCATGAGGACAACATGCTCTGCACTGAAGATTGAGATTCACTCAGCTGCCTGACATTGAATTTAAAAAGAGTTGAGAGATTACCAGGGTTGACGATCTGGAGGTAAGCAGAGCTCTGAGATAGCAGACATGGGCTGTAAAAGACGATGGATTTAAGAATCAACCAGATACAAGGAAATGAAAAAAAAGAGTGAGTCAAAACTATCTCCATAATTTCCATGCAGACACAAAAGTTTGGAAGAAAACTAGCTTGTGGAAATGCTTTTGATTTTAGTGATAGTTAGAAAGGTCAGTCTACTTTACGTGGTGTGTTCAAAAGTTACTAATGGTGTCAGTACTATTCCCTAATGGTCTAAATAAGTGGTGCTCAGCTTTCACTATTATAATTATTGGAAAATTGGTTTTTAAAAATGGATTGTTAAGCCCCACTCTAAACCACTTGAATTAGGCTTCTCTCCAAACCCCTAAGGGTTAGGCTGGAGCATTGGTACTGCTTGTAGGCTCCTCCAGGATGATTCTGTGTGTATCCATGGTTAAGACCCTGCCTCAAAAATACCCCCCCAAAAAAGGAAAAAACTAAGAACCACTGGTTAAATTCTCATCTTGGAAGCTCTGGGGTTCTGAAAAAGATATCTGTTATGATTTGAATCTGATGTATCCCCACAGTCTCGTGGTTTGAGAGTTGTTTCCTCAACTAGTGCACTATTTGGGGAAGTTTTGGAAACTTAAAGAAGTAGGACTTGAGGAGCAGAAGCAGATCATAGTCAAGGTTATACCCCACTTCAAGTTTTGACACTGCATGCTATGCCCTCATGTCTTTTACCCTGTGTGAAGTCTCCCCTGAACTTCCTTATGTTCCTACAGTTGTGAACTTCCTTAACCTTCCTCTGCCATGATGGACCAAACTCCCTCTCTGAAACTGTGAGCCAAAATAATTCCTTACATCCTTAAGTCTTTTTGTCATAGTAATGGAGAAAGTATCTAATTCAATACCCTAGTTAATAAGACAGTTCTAAAAACAAGTTACTAAGTGTTCAGCCTTTTCAATTCTAAAGAATCCTTGCAACAGAGGAAATAAATGTTTTATATAATTAGCTATAGTTTAAACCATAAAAGTTTCATATCTAGTGGGCTGAGACAGAAGGACCACAGTTCAAGGCTAGCCTGGGCAACTTAGCAAGGCCCTATCTCAGAATAAAAAGGTTTTTTTTTAATGTCTAGAGCTATATCTTTGTGGCAAAACACTTGCATAACATACATGAGACCCAGGTTCAATCCCCAGTACCTTAATTAATTAATTAATTAATTATCATAAAAATGAAGGAGTCTGAGAAAGAGAATGCAAAGTGAAAACAGATCATAACTCCGAGTGATTGCACAATTATAAAGTAAGGGTGATTATAAGTTTGAACATTCTCTGAAGAGCTCATTCCAGAATCTTGTGAAAATAGTAAGATCATAACTCTGAGTGATTCCACAATAATAAAGTAAGGGTGATTATAACTTTAAACATTCTCTGAAGAGCTCATTCCAGAATCTTCCTACATACCACATACATAATACCACATATCACTGGTAAAATTATTTAATGATTTCCAAATAATGAACATTAAAATATAGCCAAATTATCCAAGGTTGGTACTCTTAGAAAGACCCACAAAATATCTCTATCTTCATTCTTCCTCTGGCCTCCATGCCTTCCAAGAGTACCTTTGATTATATCCTGATTGATCTAAGAAACATTCTTCTATCTCTGTCTCATTCATATGTTTTCTTTATGATATTATTTCATTAAGCTCATGAACATTCATGAGAATACGTCAGGTTAAAAAAAAAAGTAGCATCTATTCTTCCTTCCCCATCTACTCTGCCTTCCCCTTACGGTACCATACTCTGCTTCTTTTCATTGACGGACTTGAGCCTCTGCATTCCCACATCTCCCATCTCCATGCCCAGCCCCATTTAACCAATTTTCATCTGGTGTTGGTGCCACTACTCCTCTAAAATCGTTTCCTTCAAAATCGCTAATCCCCATTTACATACCCCCTTCCCGATTTTCTAGAAACCTTCGCATCATTGACTTTCATACATTTGCGTGGTCAGGTGATCCCACCCCCGGGACTCTACTGCTTGTGTCTGCTTGGCTGGCTGCAATTCTTCCAACTCTCAAATGTGAAGATCCATAGATCCAATCCAAGCATCAACACCGTATCAGAGCTCTTTCTAGCCTTTTGTCTCCAACAGTTGGTGATTCTCTGCTGCCCCTACCTGGACAAGCTCGCTCTAAATCACAGTAGAGGCCTTCTCTAAACCCTTCCCTGGAAGACAGCCAGGAAAGCATTTCCAAATTTCTCAAACACAGCTAACCTCTCTACAGTTTCAGCTTTCCTCTCTAGCCACGGGATTAGTCCAAACAGACTAGCCTGTCATCCCTTCTGAGGGGAATAAACTTCTCGTTTTCCTCCAGTGGTCTTTTCCTCTTCACTATTCAGCTCACCTGGACTCAAAACGGGTGGCTACTGTGACCTCTTTTTCTTCCTGTTACTGAGCAATCCTTGATGAGGCTTCTTTTTTTTTTTAAATGTGTATGAGTGTAATGCCTGCATGTAGGTAGGTGCACCTGTGTTGTGCAGTGCGCACGGAGGTCAGAAGAGAGCATTGGATCCACAAAAACTGGAATTACAGTGTTACCAGCTATGTGGGTGCTGGGAATCAAACCTGGGTCCTCTGCAAGAGCACCCAGTGCTCTTAACCTCTGAGCCATCTTCCAGGCATCAAAACTTCATTCATTACCAGAAAAAAAAAAAAAAAAAGGCCAGGCCAGGCATGGTGGTGCACGCCTTTAATCCTTAATCCCAGCACTCGGGAGGCAGAGGCAGACGGATCTCTGTGAGTTCAAGTCCAGCCAGCTGGGACTAAAGGGAGACCCTGTCTCAAAAATACCAAAAAAAAAACACCCCAAAAACCTTCATTTGTAAACCAATTATTTCCCCCTCCTGTTTAGACTCTATCCATCCCCTAAAAGATTCCAGTATTCCCATAGTTGGAGCATTAAGTTTTTTCCCACTGTTTCTAATTAATAAGATCTAAAATATTCAAATTCATCTGTTTGAAAAAAAAATGGTCACATTCAGGTGTCTCCCACAGTTGAAATTCTTTCCAATTTTTCCCATTGTTCTCAGGGTAAGGTCTGCATCTTATTTATGAAACTAGTTACAAAGTCACATTATAATCAAAGGCAAGACTTGTAGCTGAATTTGCATCATTGCATTGAATATGACACTTTTTCTTTTTTTAATTTTTTTATTTATTATTTTTATGTGTATGAGTGTACTGTCTGCATGTAGGTTGGTGCACCTGTGTCGTGCAATACCGCAGAGGTCAGAAGAGGGCATCAGATTCCCCCGGAACTGGAGTTAAAGACTGTTCTTAGCCTCCATGTGGGTGTTGGGAATTGAACCCGGATCCTCTGCAAGAGTAGTCGGTGCTCTTAACTGCTGAGCCATCTCTCCAGCCCCGACACTTTCAAAATTAAATAAAATCTAAATAATTCAGGCAATGATTTTTACATCATTTGCAGCCATCTCTCCCCCACCCCCAACTACTCTCGTGTTGCTTCTCAATTTCATGACCTCTTCTTTAATTATTACTGCGGCATATGCGCAACCTACTGAGCTCATTTTCTGGTGCTTATATGGGCTGACTACTTGAGATTGGATAACCTATCAGGGAGCTTATCCCTGAGAAAAAACTGATTCTGCCTCTCTTAGCAGCCATTGATTGCTTGTAGCTCTTCATCTAGGTGTGGGACCTTGTGAAATTTTTCCCATCTATGTTGACATGTCAACTGTCTTGTCATTATGCATGTCTTGATTAGGTAATCATACTGTTGAGATTTCATGGGTGCAGCTTCCCTGACAAGTCTGGAAGACATTACCTAGCAGCAGCCATCTTGGTCCTCTGGCTCTTACGGCCTTTCTGCCTCTCCTCCATGGGCTTTACCAGCTTTAGGTACAAGAGTTTCGTTGTAGATGCAGAGCGTGCAGCTGGACACCCTCACTGTCACTTGTTCTCTGTATTTTGTCCAGTTGTAGATTTCTGAAATAGTCTGCATCTATTGCAAAAATAAGTTTCTTTGGTGAGTGGTGAGAGCTACGTTTGGCTGTGTGTGAGGATGGGTATTTAGAATACAGGTGTAACTGCACTGTTTAGTAAAATCACAGTAGTATGGTCTCCTCTAGGGTCTATGATCTCTCTGACCACAGATATTTGGCTAAGTTTATAGTGCTGGGCATGAATTCTCTCTTACTGAGCAGGCCTTAAGTACTATTGGACAGTTGTTGGCTAACTCCCAGGTAAGGATTTTAACCTCATAATGCCATTAGACATTTACTTTGCGAAAAGGAAGTAATATTTAGTATCTACTCTCTTAGTAAATTTCAAGTATGCATTACTAGTAACTGCAGTTCATATGGAATGCATTAGATTTCCAAAACTCAATTATCTTCTAACCAAAAGGTTGTACTTTGACCAGCATCTCCTCATTTCCCCTGTACTTTCAACTTTTGTGACCAACCTTCAACTTTCTGTTTGACACTTTAGATTCCACATGTAAGATCACATGGCATATGTCTGTATCTAGCTTATTTCACTTAGCATTATGTCTTTCAGATTCATCCATGTTGTCACAAATGACAGTGTAGGAGTTTAATAATCATCTGATAGTCCTTTAGTCATGTGCGTGGCTGCTACCCACACAATCTTCTTCCCTCTCTTGAACCAGATTTGGCGGTTCCACAGGACTGCAAGCTTCAAGGCTGACCCCTGCCTGCAGGCCGACGGTCTCTAGGCTTAGCTCTGGCAAGGAGGGGGTAGGGACTGGAGAAAGTTACATGACGGAATAGAAAGACAGTAAAAGACAAGGACAGGCCGGGCGTGGTGGCGTACGCCTTTAATCCTAGCACTTGGGAGGCAGAGGCAGGAGGATCTTTGTGAGTTCAAGGCCAGCCTGGTCTACAGAGTGAGTTCCAGGACAGCTGGGGCTACAGGGAGACCCTGTCTCAAAAAGATAAAAAAAAAAAAAAAAAGACAAGGACAAACATACAGACATGGACTCATAGGGTGAGGTCTGGGAGAATAGAGTCTCTCGTTTATTTATGCCAGCAGTGTGTTTATATACCAAAGGTTACTGTGCTCTGGGCAAGGAAGTGTGGGGCAGGCAAAAAGGAAGGGTGAGCCACCTTGGCTTTAATTGGGGGGGGCTGCATAGCTCCTGTTTGTGCAACAGGTAAACTAGAGGTGACATTCTGCTCAATGCTTCAAGGAAAGGGGCTCTCCAGTCCTGGAACTTTGCAGAGATAGGCGAGGTGAGAAAACATTGTAATATCCTGGACTTTCTGGAGCTACAGATAACTCACAGAGGCAACTGAATGCCCACAAAGATACCAGATAACTCTCCTCAGAGGTCTTACAGGACAGGTCTTACAAATTCTTGCCTCAAGGCAGGCAAAGTTTCATTTCTACATGACAGGACTTTGATTTTTTATTTATTTATTTATTTATTTTTTTTGGTCTTTTTGAAACAGGGTCTTCCTTTAGTCCCAGCTGGCCTGGTGCTCACTATGTAGACCAGGCCAGCCTTGAACTCAAAGGACTTTGATTTTTGAGACTGGGTAATATTCAATTAGATAGATGATAGGTATGTAGGAAGATAGATAGATAGATAGATAGATAGATAGATAGATAGATAGATTTACATGTGTCACTTTCATTATCCACTATTTTGTTATTCTCCTATCTTGGCTATTGTGAATATTGTTGCAATTATCCTGAAGTGCAACTATAGCTTTAAATTAGTGGTTTATAGCCTTTGGATATATACTCAGTAGCATTCTGGGTCTTATGGGAGTTCTATTTATAACCAAAATTCAAAGTGTTTTCCACAAGGGCTGTACTAATTTACATTTCACCAACAATATGCTGGGTTCCCTTTTCTCCATATGCCTGCCAACATTTGTTAGCCTTTGGGCTTTTAATAACAACTAGCCCTAACAGGTGTAAAGTGGTGGTTCATGTAGTTTTGATATTGAACAATATTTTATAAAGCTATTGGCTATCTTTCTTCTGATAAATGTATTCAGTTCATTTACCCAATTTGGTGTTTTTGCTATTTAGCTTGAGTTCTTTCGTATGGTTGAATATATATATATTATATATATATATATATATATATATATACTTATATTTGGTCTTTTCGAGACAGGGTCTCCCTGTAGCTCCAGCTGTCCTGGAACTCACTCTGTAGACCAGGCTGGCCTTGAACTCACAAAGACCCCCCTGCCTCTGCCTCCCAAGTGCTAGGATTAAAGGTGTGCGCCACAACGCCTGGCTTTTTTTTTTTTTTTTTGGTATTTTGAATATATTAACCCCTTATGAGATGCAAGGGTCACAAAGATCTCCTCCTATATTAGTCTACCTTTTTGTTTTGTTGATTTTTCCCTTTGTTGTGCAGAAATATTGTAGTGTGATATCATCCCGCGTGTTTATTTTTGGCTTGTTGGCTATGCTCTTGACATTATATTCAAGAAGTTATTGCCAAGGTCAAAGAACTGTTTCATCTGTTTCCTTCTAGAAATTTTAAGTCTTTATGTTATTTTATTTCCATGCATACTGTAAGACAAAGACCTGATTTAGTTTTCTGCCAGCAGATATCTAATTTTCTCAGTGTACATTTTTGGTACTTTTCACTTATTGAATAAACCATCCTTTGCCCACATTGCATGTTCTTGGTACCATCTTCAGAATCAGCTACTCATGGGTATATTTTCTGGGTTCTATTCTGTTCCATTATCCCATGTGCCTGTGTTTATGTCACACTCATACTTTAACTCTTGGTAATCTAATTGGATTATTTTTAAAATATTTTATTTATTATTTTTATTTTATGTATATGAGTGTATTGCCTTCATGTATGTAAGTGCACTCATGTCATGCAATGCCCACTGAGGTCAGAAGAGAGCATCATATCCCCTGCAACTGGAGTTACAGCTGGTGGTTAGCCTCCATGTGGGTGCTGGGAACAGAACAGGCAGTGCTCTTAACCACTGAGCCACGGTTTTATTTTTGAAATGTGGTCTTGCTATATTGTTAGACTAGCTTCAAATTCAAGGTCCTCCTACTTCAACTTTGCAAGTATCTGGAGCAGCTTAGCTATATTTTGAGTACAGAATTGTAGTGCCTGCAGTTTTATTGTTCTTGCTCAAAATTATTTTGGTTATTAGATATATTGCAGTTATGTTTGAATTTTAGTATTTTTTTATTTCTGTGGCAAATGCCACTGGAAGTTTGGTAGGGATTGTACTTATCCTATAGACCTCTTTAGTTAGTGGGGACCTTTTGACAAAATGAATCCTGATCCATGAGTACAGGGTATCTTTCAATTTATGAATACCTCCATATCTTGTATGGGTGCTTTATAATTTTCACTTTAGAAGCAAGCCTTGGTTCACTTCATTTCCTCTTGATTAAGTGTATTTTGGGGGTAATTCATTGTTAGTATGTAGACATATAATTGATTTTCAATTTTTTATTACTTTTAATCATTGTTTTGTGAAATCCTTAGCATTTACAACATGTAACTTTATGTCATCTGTAAACAAAAGCCATTTCACTTATTCTTCTTTGGGTGGGACTCCTAGAACTATTTTGTATAGAAGTGACAAGAGCAGATGGCTTTGCTTTATTTCTGATTTTAGGGGAAAAGTTTTCAACTTTTCACCATCAAGCATGCTATATATAAGCTATGGATTTGTCACATATGGGCCACTACTACACTGAGCTACATTCCTTCTATACTTAAGTTATTGAAAATTGTACCATAAAAATGTATTTAATTGTATCAAATGCTTAATAAGATGATCATAGGAGTTTTACCCTTCATATTTTTAACATGGGTTGGTCACATTTGTGAATACTCATATGTTGACTCATTCTTGCATCCAAAGAATAAGTCCCATTTGATTATGGTTCATAATTCTTTTAATTTATTGGCAAATTCAACTTGCTAAAATATTGTTGAAGATATTTGCATCTATGATCATTGATGATAATAGTCTTTAGGGTTTTTTTTTTTTTTTTTTGTTTTTTTTGCTTTTTGTTTTGTTCTCATGAAGTACACCACACTGGCCTGGAATTCACAGAGACCCTCCTGCCTCTGCCTCCCAAGTGCTGGGATTAAAGTGGGCGTTGGCCAAAATGGCGCTTTGGACCCTGGCCAGGTCTTATCGCCTGATTGTGGCCTGACTGCCCAGCTCATTCCCCAGCCAATAAGAGAACGCCAAACCTGAACCCTCATTAGCATGTCCGCTGACTTCCGTATATTGTGCATACCGCTTACAGACCAATGAGAGACTGCCGCGGCGCTCGCGCCCTTGCAGGAGGCAGGGTTGAGAGAGGGGATATGAGTAGGGGGACACGGGAAGGGAAGAGAGAGTTGATGTAAGAGTTGCCTGAATAAACTGCGTCTGGAAGAACAAGAGTGTGTCCTCTCCTTTTTCCTGCTGGCCGGGAACAGAGAGTGATGAGGAGAGTGACATGGTTGTTTTCTTCTTTAATTTTTATTTATGTGTATGAGTTCGTGTCTGCATGAGTTTATGCTGTTGTGTGTTGGTGCCCGGTGGAGGCCAGAGTTGGAGTTACTGGTAGTTTTGAGCCACCCAAAAAGGGTGCTGAGAACTAAATTCTGGCCCAGAGGAGCAAGCTCTCTTACCTGCTAATCCATCTCTCCAGCCCGCTTGTTCTTTTCCTGTAGTATCCGTGTCTGGTTTTGATGTCAAGCCAATATTAGCTTTATTGAATAAATTTGGAAGTTCCTGTTTTGAAACATTTTTGGAGCATTTAAGAAGGATTGATTTTATTTATTTACTAAAATAATTCACTAGTGAAACTTCTTATTTGGAAGTTTCTAATTGCTGATTTCATATCCTTATTTATTATTGGCTGTTCTTTCATGAGCCAGTTTTGAATGCTCCTGAGAACTCATCATTTCCTTCTAAGTTATCCACTTCTGGCATATGGTTTTCATAACAATAATCCCCATCATAGGCATTCTGTGGTATCAGCTTTAATGTCTCCTTTTGAACTTCTGATACTGTTAAGTTCAGCCTTATTTCTTTTTTCCTTAGACGAATTAAATGTCTATACATTTTTATCTTTAAAAAATTTTTTTCTTGGGCCAGGCCTGGTGGTTCAGCCTTTAATCCCAGCACTCAGGAGGCAGAGCCAGGCGGATATCTGTGAGTTAAAGGCCAGCCTGGTCTACATAGTGAGTTGTAGGATAGCTGGGGCTATAGGGAGACCCTGTTTCAAAACACCCTAAAAAATTCTTTCTTGGGGCTAGGGAGATAACTTACTTAATTACATGCTTGTAGCACAAAGATGAAGACCTGAGTTGAATTCCACATTCTTGTAAAGCCAGACATGTAGACACATCTGTTATCCCAGGGTTGAGAGGAAGAACAGAGACAGGCAGATACCTGGGGCTGCTGACTAGCCAGTCCAACATAACAGGTGAGCTCTAAGTTCAGTGAAAGACACTGACTCAAATTATAATGCAGACAGAGGCTAAGAAAGACACCTGAGTTTGATCTCTGTCCTCTGTAGATGCATACACACACACACACACACACAAACACACACGAACAGGTACACACACAAAAAAAATCACACACAAATGTAACCAACATCAACTTCTTGGCTGAGGGCATAGATCAGTGATAGAATACTTGCCTAGCATGTATGAGGCCACAGAAGGAACATCCAACCACTTATCTATGCCTATTATCTCTTTTTTCTGGGGAAGATGAGAAAGAAGGCCCTTGGAAAACATCTCACACGACTGGTGTACCTGGCACTTACTATGTTCTTTCTTCCTCCTATGGGAGAATTCATAAGATTAGGAGATTTCTCTTGGCACTGATCTATGCCATTTTGGTGGCAGAGTGTTATGGGTAAATAAAACTTTTTCATACCCTGGTTTTTTGGTTTTTTGTTTGTTTGTTGGTTGGTTGGTCTTTTTGAGACGGGGTCTCCTTGTAGCTCTGGCTGTCCTGGAACTCACTATGCAGACCAGGCTGGCCTTGAACTTGTAGAGATCTGCCTGCCTCTGCCTCCCAAGTGCTAGGATTAAAGGTGTGTGCCACCACACCCGGCGTTACCCTGTTTTTTATGTCTAATCTTCCTGTTTCCTCCAACAATATGCTGTAACTCCTCTGCTAGACTCCTGGACTCGCACAAAAGTATTTTTCTTCATGGGTAATTATCATATTTTGATGTTTTCCTAGGGAAATGACTGCAAAAAGGTATAATTCTGTCATCTTGCTAGTGTACCTGATTACCTGAATTCTTTTAACTTTTTGTTTATTTTTATTTTTATGTGCATGCGAGTCATGCTTGCACATGTGTAAGTGTGCCCATGTTGTGCAGTGTCCTCCACATGGTGGCTAACAATGCATACCATTGTTAGCCACATGGTGGAGGTGCTGGGATTCTAACCCAGGCCCTCTGCAAGAGCAGCCAGTGCTCTTAACCACTGAGACATCTCTTTTGCCCCAATCACCTGTATTCTTAAACAAGAGTTATACTCAAGTCCCTTTCTACATAAGATTCTAAGGGGAACAAGAAGAGTTGTTCTTGAAATGGCAATCCTATGTAAATCTGAACTGAGCTCAGTAATTCAGGATGAGTATGTTTTAGTGCCCTCTTCTTATATTAATGGACATTCTACAACACAGTGCACTTACACACATGCAGCCAATATAGTCATACACAAAAATAAAAATAATAAACCAAATGCTTTTAAAATATACAAAAATTAAAACACACAAAGTCAACTTCAGTAGACTTGATCCTGAAATTTACAGTAATGAAGTGATGAGGTAGTGATTTAATATCTAATTACCCATTCATTATTGCTCTGCAACAGAAGACCTATGCAAGCTCTCTATTAAAGGAGCTGTCTCATGAAAAAGCAGAAGTACTGGACTGTAAGGAGTTCAAAGAGTACGTAGACTGATAATCCCACTACATCCAAATGTTTGCCTCCTTCCACCGTGTCATGACCTAGTGAGTTCTATAGAGAGATGCACAGTGGAGTCCAAGATCATTGTCATACTGGGGTTGACATCCTCTTGGTTTGTTGGTTGACGTCACACGGGTTTCTTGATGAAGTAAATGTTACCTAACATTGGAGAGTAAATAATAAGAATATTTTTAATGAGGGCTTATAACCAAAAGTGGGTGGCACTTCCTAGGACTGGCTTGTTATAACTGCTGATAGGAGTGAAAGATTATGCAAAAATAAAAACAAGAAGAAAGTCTGGAATCACTTTAAGAAGAACCTTGAGACTTTTAGAATGTGCTGTCTATTGTGAAAAGCAACAGGGTGGGCTTGGCTACAGATGTTCTTAAATAATACACTGTACCTAAACAGTCCAGGAACACCACTTAGCAACACTGGAATTTAAGTATTAGGTGGAAGCTGCTAATCACAGTCGTTTCTTCTGGAACCTAGGCCATCTGTAGGACTTTTATTCTGAAGATCTATATTTAACTACCTAAACATCTTTTTCAGACTTTTGTTTTTGAATGTTAGATCAGGTTTTGTTTATTCTGTTTGATGAGCCTGACCTCAGAGCATTTTTGGGACTTCCTAGACACAAGTATCTTCAGCAAGGAGGGAGCCCTGGCTCACTGCCACCCTCTCAGTCTTGTCCCTGCCCCAGAAGACTGTGGGAGCTTCTCCATTGTTACCAGTCCTGGCCACAAAGCCCTGAAAAGATAGGCACACAACGTATCTATGCTCTGGCCAAGGTACTTACCCCTGTGCCATTAGGTGATAATTGTTTCACTGAAGGTCAAAACAAAAAAATTCTTGCTTAGCCAGATAATTTCCTGTTCCAGTAAAGAGAATAAGGAGTAATTTTATCAGAGGAGCACAGGGATCTTGGAACCTGTGTTTCTGGTGCTTTTCCATTAATCCATGGAAAACTGAGATACTTGTAACATAAAGTGCAATGCAAGGGCCGGGGTGCAGCTCCATGGTAGAGCACTTGGCTGGCATACGAAAGACACTGGGTTTAGTCCTCAGAACAAAGCAAGCAAGAAGATGAATAAAACCCATGTACTGTATGTATATCAGTGGATTCCCAATGAGAAGCATGGTACCTGATACATAGGAGATTCCTAATAAATTATGAATAATTGAATTAAGTAATCAGTGTAAAATAATTGTGAAGTATCAAGAAGAAAAATATATACTTGTGGTTTTAATATTGCCATTTTATTTGATTTTGATTTTGATTTTAAAATGTGTGTGTGTGTGTGTGTGTGTGTGTTTGCCATGATGTGCATGTGGAAGTCAGAGAACGACTTTCAGTGGTCATTTCTTGCCTTCCACCATGTTGAGGCAGGTCTCTTTTGTTGTTTCTGTTACTGTACTATGTGCTTCTGGCCAATTCTCTGCTCCTAGCCTCTCATCTCCTGGTAGGAGTGCTGAGATTACAGATGTGTGTCATCACACCCAGCTTTTTCATGCACATTCTGGGGATCAAACTCTGGTCCTCTGGCTCATATGAAAAGCACTTTTCCTGCTGAGCCTTCTCTCTGGCCCAAATTTTGTTTTTAAATGGTCGAGAATTCTTCGAAAAGGGAAAGGCATAAGGAGAAATCATGAAAAAGAAAAAATGAAAATCAACCTTAATTTTATTCTTTAGAAATAATCACTGTTAGCATTTGGGTATATTTCTTCCCATCTTTTTTTGTGCTTATCTTGGTTCACATGTGAATTTTCCTGCATTTAAACAAAATACATAACCTGGAAAACAGAATGATAAACTAATGAATCCTACATGAGTTTACTAAGTTTTCTCTCTTGTTATAGTGTTAAAATGAGAGGAGAAACACAAATACATGCCTATATCTTATGTAAGTCATTATTAGGTCAATTACACCTTGTGGGAGCTGGTGGCATCAATAGACATACCTTGCATTATAACATGCTCCTTTTGTTCTCAATTTTGCATCATACAATTAATATTAAACTGAAGCAAAACAGAATATTAAAAGTGAGATTAAACAAAGTTTTGAAATTATTCACCTTTCTACTTTACCTAGCCATTCAGCAGCATGAGCCATTTGTCAATGCTGACTTTCTTCTTTGAGGCCTTCACAAAAGTGCAGGGAGAAGCCAGGGGCACCATGTGTTGTCCCCCCCCCCTTTTTTTGTCTTTTTGAGACAGAGTCTCCCTTTAGTCCTAGCTGGCCTGGAGCTCACTGTGTAGACTGTTGGTTAAATATATCATCTGTTGGTCCTTTAGTCACGTGTGGCCACAATCCACATGATGTTCTTCCCTCTTAGAACCAGGCTGCCAGCTTCACAAGGCTACAAGCCTCCTGCCAGCAGGAGACAGTTCCTAGGCTGTGCTTCTGGCAAGGAGGGGGGAGGTGACCAATGAGAAATAAAGAAACAGACTCTGAGAAACAGTCTGAGAGATAGACTCAGTTTGATTCATGCCAACAATGTGTTTATATACTAAAGGCTACTGTGCTCTGGGCAAGGAAGTGGCGGGCAGGAGGAAGGGAAGGGTGAGCCACCTTGGCTTCTGCCAGGGGGCTGCAGAGCTCCTGTTTGTGCAACCAGTAAACTAGAGGTGTGACATTTTGCTCAATACCTTAAGGAAAAGGGGCCATCCAGGTCTGGAACTTTGTAGAGATAGGCAAAGCAGGAAATACTGCCTTATGCCAAGCTCACGGAGATAAAACTCAGGAAGCCCCGGGACAGAGTCTGCAGTTCCTTGCCTTGAGCCAGACAAAATTTCATTCTTATAGTAGACCAGGCTGGCCTTGAACTCACAGAGATCTACCTGCCTCTGCCTCCCAAGTGCTGGGATTAAACCCTTTTGGGGTTTTTTACTTGCCCAGCATGGCAGCTGAAATTGGCCTCTGAAGAGGCCTCCAGTCCAGAGCTCTGTGGTGAAGATAGCACTTGGACCAGCACAATAACTGAATATACAGGCATCATAGAACTGGACACCACTTGTGTTTTCTGTAAACCTTGGAAAGCTCTCTGAATACTTGAAGTTGTTTTGAATGTCCCTCACCCTTTCCCATCAATATGATAGGTAAAATAGTGACCTTTGCTTAAGCATGATATGAGCTTTATATTCATTCATATAAAGGCAGCTATTGTTCAGATGAGATCCCCCCACATGCCCATTTTTTCTGCTTTCCCATCTAGCTGCATAGGAGGTATACTTAGAAGGGGAGAGGGAAAGCTGGTATGGTTTCTCTCAACACTTCACCACAAACCCAGCTGCCAAAGCTGAAGCAGCCACACAGCGAGCTAAGGAAACTTTAAAAACTTAATTAAGGGAGAAAAAGCAAACAAAATAATACTACAGTGGATTTGCTTAGTGCTCTAGCCTTGCTGGGAAAACCACAGAGTCTGCATTTATATGTTTCTTATATAAGACATATCTAATTAAAACAGGAGACAGTACAGCAAGCTTTCTTCTAAGTCCATTTAACACATGTTTATATTGTGTTTAAATTCCCTGTGGGGTAATATAATGATGAGCCAAAGGCATAAAAGTAATCCCACTAGGCAACTGTGGACCCTCAGAATACTTTTATCTTTAAGTATTTAGGATTCAATCACTTTGCCATATCCCATACACAAGCTATCTCTTGAGGCTGGTCAAGCCCCTGAAGCTGATGACCAACTTTCTAAGACTGGACTGATAGTCACCTTCACCTTCGTAGTCTCATTTCTCTCCTACCATTACTTCAAAGAGAATTCTGGAGCTCTATTTTGTTCCTCTCTTCAATTATTGTAAATTGCACTCCAATTTGAAGAAATTTTGTTTACAAAGAACATGAAATATTGATACTGTATACACAAGGTTAAGGAGAACATTGAATTGGAGGAAGCAAATGCCATTTTCTGTTAGCACATAATGCAGATGATGCTTTAGGACTTTGCTTCTTACAGCAATAGCAACATTACCTGGGAGTTAAAAATGCAGGATGTTGGGCCCTTCCTGGCATAACTCAGACTGCACTTGAATGGTAATCAGATACTAAATCTCTACTTTATCACCTCATTGCTCTTCAACTTTTCAGCATCAAGTCTACTGAAGTTGACATTGTGCTTTTTAAAACTTTTAAATATTTCCAAAAAGACCAAAAAAAAAAAGCCAGGCGTAGTGGTGCACGCCTTTAATCCCAGCACTCAGGAGGCAGAGGCAGATGGATCTCTGTGAGTTCAAGGCCAGCATGGTCTACATAGTGAGTTCCAGGCAGCTGGATCTAAAGGGAGACCCTGTCTCAAAAAGACCAAAAAATAAATATAGTTCTTAAATGTTTTATTTATCATTTGTGCTTTGTGTATGAATGTATTGCCTACATGTATGTAAGTGCACTCACTGTGTTATGCAATGCCCATGAAGAACAGAAGAGGGCATTGGCTTCCCCTGGAAATGGAGTTATGGATGGTTGTTCACTGCCGTGTAGGTGGGTGCTGGTCCCCTGCAAGTCAGTTCTCTTGACCAACAAGTCATCTCTCCAGCCCCTGACTTTGTACTTTTTAGAATAAATTTCCTTTATCTCTCAAAGTTCTCAAACAATAGCAACAATTTAAGTAGTCTCTGGAACTCCACGAGTTTTGTGACCAAGACTATTTATTGTTTACCATATCATCACCCTTTCCTCCCTTTAGAAATAGAAATCTCGGGGCTGGAGAGATGGCTCACCGGTTAAGAGTGCCAACTGCTCTTGCAGAGGACCCAGATTCGATTCCCAGCACCCACATGGTGGCTAAGAACCATCTTTAACTCCAGTTCCAGGGGAATCCTCACCCTCTTCTGACCTCCGCAGCATTGCACGACATGGGTGCAACAACCTACATGCAGACAGTACATACATACACATAAAAAAAAAAAAGAAATAGAAATCTCTTCCTTAACTGAACACATAACTGACAAGCTGCAGACTAATTTCCCATCTTTTTTGTATCTACACAGAAGGATATGATTAAATTCCAGCTAAAGGGACTGTCTTGGTTTCATTTCCTGTTGTGGTGATAAAACACCCTGACAAAAGTAACTTAAAGGAAAAAGGGTTTATTTGGCTCACAATTCCAGGTTACATTTCATCATGGCCAAGAAGTCACAGTTTGTCATATGGCCTCCACTGTCAAGAGCAAGGAACAGTGAGCTAATGTAAAATGTCTGCCCGCTAGTGCTCTGCCATCCTCTTCTTTTGATACAAGTCAGAATGTATCCTGCTCTGAGAATGGTCCTGCCCCCAATTAAAGTTAACTCTTCCCTCAGCAATTAACTCAGTCAAGATAATCCCTCACAGTCATGCCCACAGGCCAACATAAACTAGACAAATCCTCCTGAGACTCCCTGTCCACATGATTCTAGATTGTGTCAAGTTGACAATGGAAACTAAACTAACCATCACGATGGGCTAAATGAAACTTTTGACACTCGGAGCCAAAATAAACCCTTTCTTTGGGTCTGTCAGTTACTGTGGTCACAGTGTCTCTAAAGGAGCAAATACAGAACCCAAATATGAAACTGTGGATGTTGAATGATAATGATGCCTCAGTAAAGGTTTGGCAATTGGAACAAATGTGGTAGGAATTTGCTGAGGGGAGACACTAAGCATATATAAAGAATATGTGGGAAGTCTGTACTTCTTACTCCATTTTGCTATGAACCTAAACTTCTTCAAACATCTTCTCTGTTTAGCAGAGTTAGGGTAGGAGATCAACTGAGATAAAAGAATTCTCAGTGAAATCATGGGAATCAAAGCTGTGTGTCTCTGAGGTCCTAGCCTCAGCTACTGATTTGCTGACCCACTTCTGCTAGGTCTGCAGGATACTATGTCTTCTCATCCAGAGGCAAAGCCCAAACAAATCCCTGCAGAGAGGCCCCGTGGAAACTTCCAGTGCTTGTATATACAGACTCACTTGGCCAGCCCTCATCTGGACTACCCTCCTGTTCAGCTCCAACCACTGACTAGTCAGGGGGGAGAAATACCAGAGGCAGAACTGTGTAGCTAAGCCCCTCTTAAACTGCTGTCCATAAGAACAAAGAAATCTTAAAATATATCTGTCATCGCTTTAAGCTGTAGTTTTTCTACACAGCATGGATAAGCAGAACAGATGCCAAAAGTGCAGCACTTACTACCCAGTCCTGCTTGTGGCCATAAAGGAAAGGGGCATTCCTGAGCAGAGGCCTTGCTGCTGGAGAAATTAGACCTGCAGACCACAGGGTTTGAAATCAACAGTCCTAGTCTTATCCTTTGGTCCCACCTGATTATAAAGGATGCCTTTAAGCACTCCACTTGATTTTTTCAGAGCCCACATCTGCACACCAAAGAGAACTGAACCTTGTTTCACATATGGCTTTTAGGAAGGCTCTGTCAGTCAGAAGAGGAGAAGTTTCTCAAGAAAGGTGGTTAGAAAGGGTAGCCTGTGGCTCACCTTCCTCACACCTGCCCACCTTTATGAAAGTCTTGTAAGATGCTGAAGCTGCTGACTTATCTCCGCCTCAGCCACAACAGATTCCAATGCATGCTAATCAATGTCTGGCTCATTAAGTTATATATGAAGAACCCTGTTTATGACTTACAGAGAAGAATGTTGCCTTCCATCCTAAATCTCTAGTCTGTATCTCCACTTTCCAACAAGAAAAACCATAGAAAAAGTTTCTCCAAAAGCCCTCTTTATGAGCTTTGATCTCTGTGAGACCTCAGGGAACACATGTGGTCAGGATCATTTCTTCCAGCAACACGGCCCTTTTAAAAGTCCTGTCTTTGGCAACCAGTAAGTCCTTTATAATTCCTTTGGAAATAGAGTTTCCCTGAGAATAATATCCTAGCAATAAGGCACAGAAGAATATAAGCTATGTCCCAGAAAAGCCATGTCTGAGGTTCTAGTTTAATGCCAATTCTAGCACAGCATGGAGATTCCTGGAGGAAAACATTGCATTGGTAGAGAAACCAGGCTTTGTGGTTGCTCGCTGTGGGTGGCCCCATAACCAGGTGGGAAGTTCTGAACCTGGGTCACTCTAATCTGAAGCAGCATGAGGACCATATTGAAAATGAATTACCTTCCTGTCTATCCAGTTATTTGTCTTGCCTCCAACCAACAACAGAATCTGAGATAGCTGCTACCCTAAAGACTAAAATTGACAATGCTTTCCAAAATAATGTATCTACTTTTACATAGCTGCTATATGAATTGCTTATCATTGTAGATTTTGAGTGAAAACCTTGGATAAGCTCTTTATTGATAGTAAGGCTAACATAGCTCCGTATTCTCAAAAGAAAAATATGGGTGTTGATCATTGACACTGCACTAATTAGGATTCCGGAAACATAATTAAACAATTTTGTCGAAACCTATAAATGTGACTTTAGTGCACTAAGATAACTAATAACAGAAAAATGTTCATTTACAAATGTGTAACATCTCAGAAACTATAGTTTAACTAAATTCATCATTTTTAGTCAAATTTATCATCTTCCGGTTTGTCCTTACCATTCCCATGTTTCCTAAATAGGAACACAAAGACATTTTGCTTCTAGATTATTAGGTAGGTTCCTTTCGATCTTTAAAAAAATCAAATTATGTAGGCATGATCTGGGATGGGGTGGGGTGGGGTGGGGGGAAGGGAAAGGGAAATATGCCTGAACTGAATTGGAAAATGATGTATGAAATACACAAAGCATCAATAAAAAAATTAAATTAAAAAAATCAAATTATGTAGGCTCCTTTCAATCTTTAAAAAAAATCAAATATTGCCGGGTGTTGCGCACTTGGGAGGCAGAAGCAGGTGGATCTCTGTGAGTTCAAGGCCAGCCTGGACTATGGAGTGAGTTCCAGAACAGCTGGGGCTTCAGAGAGACCCTGTCTCAAAAAGACAAAAAATAAAATAAAATAAAATAAAATAAAATAAAATAAAATAAAATAAAATAAAATAAAAAGTGGCTGACCAAAGACCTTAAAAAAAAAAAATCAAGTATGGATCTAGTGAAATGCCTCAGCAGGTAAAAGACAACCTGAGTTTGATTCTTGAAACACATGTAAAACAAACAGATGAGCCACCACATCTGTAATCCCAAACCCAACATTCCTAAGGCTAGAAAGGAGGTAGATACAGGAAGCTTACATGCACAGCACAGCAGTGTCAGAAATGAGAGAGATCCTGCCTCAAAACAAGGTGGAAGGAGGAAACCAACTCCAAAAAAGTTATCCTCTGACCTCCACCCATACGCCGTGCCTACCCCCGTACACATAGAAAGACACTAAATGAATAAAAATAAATCTTTTCAAATATCTGGTATAAACCAACACTTAATTCTAAAGGCTCCCTTGATTCTCCACCTTAAAAAGTATTAAAATTACTAATTTGGGGACAAGTGAAAAGATGCATTTTTAAAAGATTAATCATTTGAACTATTGCTAAGTTTAAGCGAACATTTTCCTACTACTAAAAACTTTTAAGTCTTTCAGGCCCCTTAGTGAGAGTAGTCATGGTTCTATCCTGAGCTCTTTAATTTCTGTTAACAGACCTGTCCTGGCTTCTTATTGGCATGCATTCCTGTGCCACCCACATAGAACTCCAAATGTGGATCTAAGGACTGCTGAGCTGTGAACACTCTTTTTGTGTAATTCAGCCAGTGACCACCCTTAAACCTCAAAAGAATCAAAGGAAAGTAAAGATATGCTGAAATATATATATATATATATATATATATATGCATGTATATTTAAACCTTGAGGATACTTAACACCAATGTGAGCTCTTCTATACTGTACCCTGCCAAACCTGGGCCTTAAAGATCCAAACCCCCGTCCTTTCTCTGTTCAGGTTTTAGCTATTCAGTCTGGGTTCTGGGCACGATCTATGTGCATATGTACCGGCCAGCCCAGGGCTCAGGACTAACCACCGCTTGAAAGAGGAAGTTCCCATTTGGTAAAAAGAGCAGAAAAATTGTGATCCCTGGGTCAAAAATATTTTCTTGTGCCTTCTTTCCATCCTTGAATAATATTTGTGCATGCATAGCTTTGTACCTTAAATCAGAATGAAAAGACACGAGGACTTCCACCATCCAGCGACTGTGGATTAGCAAACATTAAACAAAATGAATATATAACAGTCATTTGAACCTTAACTACTAACTGTCTTGCCAACAGCACCAACACTAAATCTTTGTTTCAATTTGTATTTTCAATTTTATTCAGTGTTCTGAATTAAAGTGAGAGAACATCAGTTAATTATAAGCTAATTTTGCCATAATCTGGAATAAATTAGATGATTGTTTAGTTCATATAAATATATTGCCATCATAATTGAGATTTAAGACTTTGAAGGGTCCTTTGAAATTATTTCTCATCCAAACCTCTCATTTCAGAGATGAAAAAAATTGAGGCTCTAGCATGATTAAATGACTTGCCCAAGGTCATACAGCTAATTAAAAGCTAACCAAGCACTAGATTCCAGGTCTCCCACTTCTCCATCAGAGTGTTTAGATTTTTTCTATTACATCTCAGGTTTTAATTAGTTATAATAATAGGTATCAGGGATCTGGATTAAACAAAATAGTAAATAGACCTCCTGTCCTCTTTCTTTGTTCTTTGGCTCCTTAAAAATCAGTCTGCTTTATTCAGTTTCTTTAATTATTTTTATAACCTTAGAAGCATCTAACATGCAATCTTTCATTAAAAATTGTTCAAGTAAATTACACTGAATCATGGAAAGTTAACTGATCGATCTGTTGAGAAGCAGTAGATTAATGATATCACCATCAGGTAGTAGCTTTGCCTCCATGCTAGACTTATGATGGGGACAGGGAGATTTTTGTCATTTGCAATCCCCAGTCTTGGGAGGACTGTTTCTCAAGAGTGGACTCCCTCCTTCACTTGATGGCCAGCGAAGGTTGTCATTCTGCTCCTTGTCCTGGGCACCCAGGCCCTGGTATTGAAGCTTTCCATCCCCAGGTACCAAAAGGTTTTTTGTCATTTTTCTGTTACTTTTCTACAGCCCAATTGTCCCTTCACATGTGCCCTATAGAAAATGTAAAACACCTAAATGAACTTCTAAAAATAAAAAAGAATATTCATATATATATATATATATGTGTGTGTGTGTGTGTGTGTGTGTGTGTGTGTGTGTGAATAAGTACCAACAATGGTATCCACATCAGTAGACCAAGAGACTCCCTTTTCTTAGTATCCATCCCAGGTACCTAACGAATCATATCCTAACATGTACAACTCCTGCAATGTGTTCTTCTTTCCCAGATATAATGAAAATCATCTCCCCATTACCTATGGTTCACCTAAATCTGAGAACCTGAGGTTTCAATCGGTTGCTAATTAAATTGAAGCAGGAGTAATATCATGGATCAAAAAGACCATTGGAAGTGAGAAGCAGGCCACATGGTTTCTTGTCTTGGACTGTTAATATTATTTGGGGTGGGGAGGGGTAGTTCAGTACTAAAGGCACTAGCCATTCTTCCAGAGGACCCAGGTTTGGTTCCCAGCACCCACATGGTAGCTAACAGCTATCTATAACTGTAGTTCCAGGGGATCCAGTGCCTTCTTCTGGCTTCCCTGGGTTTGCATGCACGTAGTGCACTTACATACATGCAAGGAAAACACTCATATATGTAAAATAAAAATAAACGAATTTTAATGATATGATTTTGGGAGCAATTTTCCATTTCCCCTCCAGCTTTAAAATTATGGAGCTTTACAACCAGTAAAGGTTCTGGCTCACACACACAAAAAAAAATCAGGTGATTCAGTATCTTTTTGTTCGTGTGTGCTGAGGTTTTTTGTTGTTTTGAGATATAGTCTTCTTTTTTTTTTTTTGTCTTTTTGAGACAGGGTCTCCCTGTAGCCCCAGCTGTCCTGGAACTCACTCTGTAGACCAGGCTGGCCTTGAACTCACAAAGATCCGCCTGTCTCTGCCTCCCAAGTGCTAGGATTAAAGGCGTGCGCCACCACGCCCGGCGTTGAGATATAGTCTTCTTATGTAGCATAGGCTAGACTATAACTCGAAATTCTCCTGCCTTATCCATCTGAATGCTGAAATTAGAGACATGTGTCACCACTCTCAGATTCAACGTCCTTTCTCACTGAAGCTAAAAATATTTATTGAACACTACCTATGTGTCTGCTATTCTAGGAATGGAGCTGTCTCATTCGGAGAGAGCAAATGTAATATGCCATGTGTCATATTCCTTTTTCCATGGCTAAAGCAGAATACCAGATGGGGTAAATTGCAAAGAAGAGAAGTATTTTCCACATTATCAGAGTCTGGGAAGTCCAAGAGCACATCCCTGGCATCCAGCAAAGGTCTCTGTGCTACATTCTAATGTGGCAGAAGGACAGACAAGCACAGCAAAATGAGAGGAGAAGCTTGTATAACAAGCTACTCCATGCCACAACTAACCCCATCCCTAGGTCCTGACATTTATCCATTCATGAGGGTGGAACCTTTGTGATCTATCACCTCCTGAAGGTCCCATTACCTAATATTATCATAAACGCCATTAAGTTTCAACAAGAGTTTTGGAAGGGACATTTAAATCCTGCACCATGTTTTTGCCATCACAAGTAGAAGAGATGCAAGTCATGTGTTACAAACCAAGAGGGAGAGGAGATGAAAAAGAAATATGTCAGATCTCCCTCAAAGCCAGGTTTTCCTCCCAACTTTCCTATCATCATTTTTCGTTAGTGTTCTTAACTGACATATAATAATGGTATGTATTTATGGTTCAACAAGCTCTCTGGGAGATAGAACCCATGTATAAGAGTGTAATGTAGCTGGAGAGGTGGGTCCACCATTAAGAGCACCAAATGCTCTTGCAGGGGACTCAGATTGATTCCCAGAACCCACATGGTGGCTAGCAACCATCTGTAACTTTCGATTCCTGAGAATCTGATGCCCTCTTCTGACCTCCCCAGCCATTGCAGAATGTGGGTGCACTTACATGCAGGCAATACACTCATACACATAAAATAAAAATAATAAAAATTTTGGGGCTGGAGAGATGGCCTAGTGGTTAAGAGCACTGACGCTCTTGCAGAGTACCCAGGTTCGATCCCCAGCACCCACATGGCGGCTGAGAACCGTCTGTAACTACAATTCTAGGAGAACTCCAGTTCCAGGGGAATCCGACACCCTCTTCTGACCTCCTCGGCATTGCACGACACAGGTGCACAGACCTACATGCAGACAGTACATTCATACACATAAGCAAGTAAATAAATAAATAAATAAATAAATAAATAAATAAATAAATAAAATTTTAAAAATTATATAAAAACAATAATATTTTTTTAATAAATCCGGGTGTGGTGGTGCATGCTTTTAATCCCAGCACTCAGGAGGCAGAGGCAGGCGTATCTCTGTGAGTTCGAGGCCAGCCTGGTCTACATGGTGAGTTCCAGGCCAGCTGGGCCTACAGGGAGATCATGTCTCAAAAAGACCAAAAAAAAAAAGTATAAATAACATTCACATTAGACTGATGATGCTAAAGATCTAACTTGAATTATGTTGGTTTAATTTGGGTAATGTCCTTTAACAATACTGAATTAGGTTATAGAAGTTTGTATTTGTCCATGCATATTGATGCAAGTGCATACACATGTGTGTAGAGTCCAGAGGTCAGCCTCAGGAGCCACAAATGTTTTTTTGTTTTTGTTTTTTTTTTTAGTTTCTCAATTACATTTGTGGATTGTGCATGTATGGACACATGTATGATCATGTGCCACAACATACATGTAGAAGTTGGAAGATAACCTGTGGGACCTGGTTCTTTCTTTCTACCATGTGTGTCCCAGTAGTGAAATTAGGGTCATCAAGTTTGACACCAAATGTTTTTACCCTCTGAGCCATCTCTCTGGGTCTGGCCAGTTTTTGAAATAGGATCTCTTATTGATGTGGAGCTCATTAAGTAGGTCAAACTGTCAGGCCAGCAAGCCCCAAGAATCTGCCTTTCCTTGCTTCCGCAGTGCTGGGATTAGAAGCCTATACCACCATACCCTGCTGTTCCTAAACATGGGTTCTAGGGATAAATCTCTGGTCCTCGTGGTTGCAAGCACTTTACCAACTAAGCCATCTCCCCAGGCTAAGTTATATAAATTTTGAACTCCATAAGCATTCGGAGAGAAAGACATGGGACCATGAGTAGAACAATGCACATATCCTGAAAGAGAGCAGCAGGTTGAGCCAAGCTAGTTACCTCCTTGCACATTCAGGCAATAAAACAAGTGCAGCTTATACAAGGCCCACAGCTTGGATCTGTAAAATTCTTTTTATTTTATTTTATTTATTTTTTATGTGTATGAATGTACTGTCTGCATGTAGGTCTGTGCACCCGTGTCATGCAATGCCTCGGAGGTCAGAAGATGGTGTCAGATTCCCCTGGAACTGGAGTTAAAGTTGGTTCTTAGCTGCCATGTGGGTGCTGGGAATTGAACCTGGGTCCTCTGCAAGAGCAGTCAGTGCTCTTAACCACTAAGCCATCTCTCCAGCCCCGGATCTGTAAAATTCTTACAGTACTATATTTAATTTGGGTATTGTAAGTGAGGTCATTGGGACACTGATGGGATCTTAGAGCCTCAGCCCCATGTTATTCTGTTTCCTTCCATCTCAATATGACCGGCTCTTGGTAGCAGTTCCCTACTACCCACCTGCATCCCAGCCAGTATCTCTGTTTCCCGTTCTACAAAGACTGCTCCCCTACCCTGGAAGAAGCTTGGGTGAAACATGGATAGAGGTTAGGCATCTGTACCTGAGGTGTCTCAGGATGGGTCATAGGGTCCGACCCTAGTCTGGGCTGACAGCACCATGATATGACAGCTGGGAAAGGCACACCTCTCCCCTTTTCTTACCCGCATCTTGATCCTATTCCAGCCTGAGGTTTAAAGATTCTATGGATTCGCTCCTTTCCTGTGGGTCAAGGCAGCAACCTCAGCTTCTCGAGACCCCACTCCCTAAATGAGTAGCAGGAGTTCCATTTTGATGGAAGACATACAGCTAAGAAACCAGCAGGCCCAAGCACATAAGCCCCAATGCATCTGTGATCTCTTCACCCTTTGCCAAGTACCTTGGTTCTGTGCCTGGGGGAGCACCCCTTTTTCCTTCCATTCTGCTGGGGAGAACTTATTTGTATTTGTCTCTTCTGGCTTGCCTGGGGGGCAGGAGGCAGGAAACCTCTTATTCCTTTTTTTTTTTTTTTTCTGGTCTTTTTGAGACAGGGTCTCCCTGTGGCCCCAGCTGTCCTGGAACTCACTCTGTAGACCAGGCTGGCCTTGAACTCACAAAGATCCACCTGCCTCTGCCTCCCGAGTGCTACGATTGAAGGCGTGTGCCACCAGGCCTGGCTTCTTGTTCCTTTCTGTGATGTACCCTGTTTTAGATTTGGACATCTAAAACCGATGCTGCACAACATAAAGTGAACAGGGAAAACACGGCAAACATTTTCTACCTATTTTTATTTTCTTAAACAGCAGGTAAAAGCACCATGGTAAACATCAAGAAGAGACGGGAAGAGAGCACGAAAGCTCACTTGTGCCTTCAGCAGCAGTTTCAACAGGATTTTAGGTATGTTCCCCACATTTTATCTTGTACTGTGTCCTAAAACTATGTATTCATCCCCACAAAAAGACAAGGAAATGTTACCCCAAGAAGTTTCCTGGGGGCTGGGGAGATGGCTCAGTAGGTAAAGGAACTTGCTACCAAACCTGATAATTTGAGTTCAATCCCTAGGACCCACATGGTGGAAGGAGAGAGTTGACTCCTGAAAGTTGTTCTCCGACCTCCATATGTCCACTACAGCAGGTGATTCACCCCACCCCACCCCACCCCACACACATGCACACTAAAATAAATAATTTTAAGAAAAAGAAATTTTCTGGGTTTGGGGATATACCTCCGTTAATAATTGTCTAAGATATATAAAGCTTGAGGTTCAGTCCCCAGTGCCTCAGAACAAACAAATTCTTAAACCCCAAATATTTATGATGCATTTTAATCTTTCATCAAATTGTTGTTTGTGCCTATTTATTTATTTATTTATTTATCTGGATTTACAAATGTGTGCAGTGCCTGCAGAGGCCAGAAGAGGGTGTTGGATCCCCTGGAGCTGGAGCTACAGGCAATTAGTTGTGAGCCTCCTTAGCCAGGTGCTAGGAACTGAACTCAGTTCCCCTTCAAGACCAATATTGACTCTTTTTACCACTGAGCCACCTCTCCAACCCCTTTTATGTCCCTGTACAAGAATAAATAAGCAGTGAAAACAAGCACTTGGGCAACATGAGCCACACATTTACATTGTATGGGTATTACAAAGCCAGTAGAAAGAACTTCTCTCTCATTCCATCAGTGCCCTAAAGAGAATTACATACCTCCTCCTGAATCAGTCATGGCTAATGGATAGAGCAGGACCTTCAACTGATGATGCCAGGGGAGAGCAAACATCGCTGCACAATGAGATTCCTGAATGGCACATGTGAACCAGTGAGCACGGCATATGGTCATTCCATACAGCTCTTTGGCTTTGCCTGGGCACAGAGGCTCAAAGCAGCCATTTACACAAGGCATGGTAGAGCGATTGGTTATCAACTACCTATCTCCTACATACAAAACCAGGGAGCACCCTGTTGGACATCTGATGGACACCACTACTGGAAGAGATTGTAAATGGTATTTTAGGAAAACATCAAGATGTTAGCCAGGCATGGTGGCATACACCTTTAATCCCAGCACTCGGGAGACAGAGGCAGGTGTATCTTGGTGAATTCAAGGCCTGGTCTACATAGCAAGGTCCAGGTCAGCTGGGGCTACAGGGACACTCTGTGGAAAGAAGAAAAGAAAAGAGAAGAGAAGAGAAGAGGAGAGGAGAGGAGAGGAGAGGAGAGGAAAGAAAAGAAAGAAGGAAAGAAGGAAGGAAAGAAGGAAGGAAAGAAGGAAGGAGAGAGAGAAAAGACAGGAAGGAAGGAAGGAAGAAGAAAGGAAGAAAGGAAGGAGAAAAAGGAAAAGAACAGAAAAGAAAAGAGAATCAAGATGCACCATTAATGAATATCCCAATAAAACTTACCTTGGCCCATCCACCATTGTGAGCTTTTCCCCTGCATAAATTTATCTGGAATGAAAGAGAACAACAAGAACCTTTGTAAAACATAGGATTGGAAAGTATCTCTTTTAAAAAGCATACTTAAGCTTATAGCATTTAGAGGGATGTAAATCACAAAAGTTGATTAAATTGGAAGTTGAAATCTGGAAGTGCTGTGATGGAGGGAGCTGTATAATAAAAGACTTCTCTGTAAGTGTAAACAAAATGAGCACACTCTAAGATCACATCTTACGTATTTGTTTTCTTAGTTATCATGTTTTCCAGTTACATTTTGATCATAAAGATATCATGTACCATGAAGCATCAGTTGAGTTTCTTGGATTGGCCCTGAAAAGAATCTTAATATTATACCCATCTCCCCAATTTTCACTGTCCCTTCTACTGCTGGGAAAAATAAATTAAAAATAGTGATTTTAAAAGGTTAGGACTGGGCACAAAGAATGTAAATAATCTGTATATTGTGGCACATGCCTTTAATCCCAGCACTCAGGAGTCAGAGCCAGGTGGATTTCTTTGAATTTCAGGCAGCCAGGGCTACACAATGAACCTTGTTTCCAAAAAGAAAAAGAAAAAAATAAGGATCTAAATAATTTGTCCAAAATCACACAGGCTATTACCAGCAGAGAGCCAGAAACCCAAATGTTGTTCCTCTAGTCTAATCTACTAAGTCTCCTCAATAAGGATCATAACCTCAGCAGCTGGATTTTTCTGGGTGTGTGTTCTAATGGCAGGAAATCAAGCAAACTGTAAATGCCATCAGTAAGTGCTAACATGAGCTAGTGAGCACCCAGAACTGAACCCAAATCCCAACTTTAAATACTCTGTATTCGACCCATTTTTCACATATTTTCCTGAGTTCTGGAAATTATTAGAGCTCTGGAAAGAGGGTTGGTTGGAAAAACTTGGCATCAACTGTGAAAATAAAATGAGTAAGTTTTCCTTTTAAAAGAATTTAGTTCTTCAAAACATCACTTCAGAAGCTATGGAAGCAGCCGTATTTAATTAAACAAACGCTAAAAAACCTCATGTTTTGAGTGGAGTAGGCATAGTTTCTGCCATCTGTGTCTTTTCAACTGTAGATCCTCCTCATAGGAAATGTGGTAAAGTAAGTGGTGATTGTGTATTCCCTAACAAACACTTTTCATGAGAATTGTCATCATTCTAACTACTGTCAGAATGAACAAAATATGACAAAATAGATATAAAAGGAGCAGAATTTCCAAGTTGGTTTTGAAAAGGTTCTGATTTCAGTGTTATGCTGTCCATTTCCTCATTCAAAACACATTATATCTGTCACCCATTCCAAAATGAATATCATAAATGAGGGGCAGGCAGATGGATAAACACATGTTCCCTGATTTTTAGTGTGGTACCTGGGGTGCAGTGAAAACCTACAGCTGATGGAGCGATGGCTCAGAGGTTATGAGTGCTTACTACTCTTGCAGCAGACCAGGGTTCAGTTCCTAGCACCTACGTGGTAACTATTTGTAACTCCAGTTCCCCAGAATCAGATGCCCTCTTCTGGCCTCTGTGGACATTGGATTACAGGTACACTTGCATACTGCAGACAAAACATACATATAAAATAAAAATTCTGGGGCTGGAGAGATGGCCTAGCAGTTAAGAGGGCCGACTGCTCTTGCAGAGGACCCGGGTTCGATCCCCAGCACCCACATGGCTGCTGAGAACTATCTGTAACTCTAATTCCAGGAGAACTCCAGTTCCAGGGGAATCCAACACCCTCTTCTGACATCTGCAGCATTGCACAACATGGGTGCACAAACCTACATGCAAGGCACAGGAACCCGGAAGTCACTCCCGGCAGGTAGATTTTAGGGTACACTGTCTCCTGGGCTGCTGGAAAAGGGGTTCCAACTCTGAACCCTTTTGTAGGGGGTGGCCATCTGGGCGGTAGCCGCCTTTCGCCTTTGCAGCCTTTGACTGGCGGGTTGGATTTTTCATCTCTGTGGCTTTGTGCAGGCCAGCTCCTGAGGCACAGGAACCCAGAAGTTGCTCCAGGCAGGTACCGGGGGCTTGGGCTAAGTCTGGCATATCCCCTCCCCACCCCGCCCACCCCGCCAACTGGAATTGGTGAGAGAGTATCCAAGTGAACTTTTTTTTTTTTTTTT
>VZQC01005403.1:1527775-1538791 GCA_009823505.1 Rhizomys pruinosus | reverse complement strand
TGGTTAGGAGATGTTATAAGCCACAGTAAGACCCTGTCATATTTAACAGAAAAAAATGTAATTCATGGATTAACATACCATCCAAACATCTGTGTCTATACCAAAGTAACCTACCATAACAATTAGTACTGTTTAAATACCTATATATCTAATTGCTTGTGCTTCATTAGTAGGATTGAAAGGTTATTCCTGGACAAACTGTCAGCCCATGAAAGGAAACAGCCAGAACTGACCAGAGTCCAAAACAACAGCTCCAGAGAAAGTAGAATGTTTTGCTTCTTGTCCACCTGTACCCCTTTTCTAAGCCTAGGGAACAATCTGTAGAAGAGGGTGTGTGGTATAATGTAAGGACTGCAATTGGGGTGAATGGTGAAACTACAGCAATATAGTCTGGACACTTATTTGATCAACTTGATTGAACATATAAGCCCCCCCAGCTGGATGGTGGGACCCTTGGGCTGTGTGGGTTTGGGCACAACCACTTGCAAATTGGTTTTACATGAAGGATGCTTGTACTCATAAATTATTACTTATTGTTAAAAAATTTAAAAAAAGAAGTAATAAAAAAATTTTTTAAACCTACATGCAGACAGTACATTCATATAAATAAATAAATTAATCAATTAATTAAAAAATAATGCTAATGCCAAATGTTATTAAAAAATAAATGCAATAAAAAAATAAAAATACTGAATAAACCAAAAAAGAAAAAAAAACATACAGCTTATAAAAACACATGTGAACTGCATCAGGATGTAAAACAAATTAAGAGTCAGCACATTGCTTTTCATCTTGGATAAATCATGAGTGTCTGCAGGTCTTCCTTTTATTCATATAGAGTTGGAATAATAATATTATTTGTATTAAGATTTGTATGGTTACCAGGTAAGATGATTTTTAAAAACAAACTCTACTTACTACAGGCATTTCTTAAATTACTTTACAACATAGAATCATATAAATCTCACTTCTAAAATACCTCTTGAATGTACATATTTCTTTTCAATTCCATTGTCACTGTCCTGATCTAAAATGACAAAATCCAACTCTGTATCATCCCAGATTTCCATTTTTTTAGACCAGGCTGGCCTCAGACTCACAGAGATCCACTTGCCTCAGGCTCCTGAGTACTGAGATCAGAGGTGTAACTACCACACCTCCTTTCTTTTTTTAAATTTTTTAATTAATTTATTATTTTTATGTGTATGAATGTACTGTCTGCATGTAGGTTGGTGCACCCGTGTCGTGCAATGCTGCAGAGGTAAGAAGAGGGTGTTGGATTCCCCTGAAACTGGAGTTAAAGATGGTCCTCAGCTGCCTTGTGGGTGCTGGGAATTGAACCCAGGTCCTCTGCAAGAGCAGTCAGTGCTCTTAACTGCTGAGCCATCTCTCCAGCCCCACACCTCCTTTCTTGCTCAGAGCTGATGCTATGTACTCTGAATACTGAAAAAAAATTACTGTTCCCATATCCAACTCTACATTTAATTTGAATAGATTTTGCTTTTTTCATTTATTTATTTATTTATTTATTTATTTATTTATTTTAATTTTATGTAACATGAGTGTTTTACCTACATGTATTTAAGTACACCCATATTATGCAATGTCCACAGAGGCCAGAAGAGGGTATCAGATCCCCTAAGACTGGAGTTACAGACCTCCTCGGATTAGTACCACCAGCTGAACCTAAGAGTTCAGCACACAAGCTTAGAGGGGACCTTTCATACTCAAACCACAACAAATATTGTTATCTGAGACCAAAGTGCATCTTTGGTTGTTTTATGGTTTCATATCATAGTAATAAGACTCTAGAATTAAATTCTGACATATTTTTTAAAAGCTGTGAAGGGGGGCTGGAGAGATAGCCTAGCGGTTAAGAGCACTGACTGCTCTTGCAGAGGGCCAGGGTTCGATCCCCAGCACCCACATGGCGGCTGAGAACCGTCTTAACTCCAATTCCAGGAGAACTCCAGTTCCAGGGGAATCTGACGCCCTCTTCTGACCTCCGCGGCATTGCACGACACGGGTGCACAGACCTACATGCAGACAGTACATTCATACACATGTAAAAATAAATAAAATTAAAAAAAAAATAAAAACTGTGAGGTCACAATACATGTTCACACATCTTAATCAAATGTTATGCCCAAGAATTGTTGTGGACCACAAAATGCTACATGTGTGACACTTTATATCTGTGCAAGAGAAAATTCTTTGGAGAGCATACATCTGCCTTTTTTCCACTAAGCACCCAGTAACTTTTTTTGGAGCCATATGTCTCACCTACTAGAATTGCTCTTGACAGGACTTAAACCAAGGAAATGAGTATATGACTCAGGCTAGGCCAATCAGAGGCTCTCTTTCTGGAATCTGAATCTTGATCAAGTAACAAACTCTAAAAAAAAAAAAAAAAAATCAAGCTTATTTATTCTCATGGCAGTCACACAAACTATCCACATATTCTTGCTCCCTGTATTCCTGAAACTACTCTCTCTTTAAAAATTAAAATAAAAATCTCACCAGATGACCTTAGTCCCAGCACTCAGGAGGCAGAGACAGGAGGATCTTTGTGAGATTGAGGCCAGACTGGTCTACATAGCAAATTCCAGGCCAGCTGGGGTTACAGAAAGACCCTGTTTCGAAAAAATAAATAAAAAAATACTCCTATTTTCAGCAATGTGGATGAAATCTAGAATCATTCCATCATCAAATTAAAAGGTGATCAAGGCTCCTATGGAAAGAGAGCTAGAATTTGTCAAATAAGTCTTTATATTTTTGTGTACTAATGACTCAACTATGTGAATACTTCTAAAGAATACAATTTAAAAAAAAACTTTATTTATTATTTTTATTTTGTGTATATGAGTGTGTTGCTGACATGTGTGTAAGTGCACAAATGTTGTGTAATGATCACGGAGTCAGAATATGGCATTGGATTCCCCTGGAACAGGAGTTACAAATGGTTGTTAGCTGTGGGCTCCAGGAGTCAAACCCAGGTCCTCTGCAAGGGCAGCCAATGCTTTGAACTACTTAGCTATCTCTCCAGCCCCAAGAATGTAATCTTTTAAAGTTAATTTTTTAAGTTTTTTAAAGTTTTTTTCCCCCCACTGGAACATAATAATTGTATATATTTATGGGATGCTTATAATATTTCAACACATATATGTGTTGGGTAATGATTAAATCAAAGTATTTGGCATATTCATTAACTAAAATAGTTATAATTTTTAATATATTTTATTAGTTCTTGATAATATCATACATTCATACAATGTATTTTTATCATATTTATACTCCACTCTTCCCCTAACTTCTGCCAGACCCACACTTTTTTTTTAATTTTATTTATTTTTGTATGTGTATGAATGTACTGTCTGCATGTAGGTCTGTGCACCTGTGTCATGCAAAACAGACCCACATTTATCTCCTTTCCCCCACCCAACTTTATGTCTTTATATATGTGTGTATATATATAGATAGATAGATAGATAGATAGATAGATAGATATAGATATAGATATAGATATAGATATGTAGATGTAGATATATAACCCACTGAATACAGTTTGCATTGCACATATACTCACTGGTCTTGGGCCATCCACAGGAATATGGTCAGCACACTAGAGGCCACACACTTAAAGAAAAATGACTCCTCTCTCCAGGTACCCAGCAGCTACCTTGAGGGGCCCACCCCGCTCCATGGGGAATGTTGACTGGTTTGAACTTGTGTAGGCAATGACAGCTCATGAGTTCATGAATACAGCAGTCCTGTCATATCCAGAAAACACTGTTTTGTTCTGGCTCTTACAATCATTCCACATAATTTCCTTGTGGTAAAAATGTTAGAATGGGGGTAACGAGCTATGGAGATGGCTCAGCAACTAAGAGGTCTTACTGCTCTTACAGAAGACCTCCATAAACTGAAGGCTGTGGGACAGAAGGTGGCCTGAACCTTCTACTTTTGGGTAATTTCAGAAGCAGAACAACCTCACAGTGGATCATGACTATTTATTTATTTATTTATTTATTTATTTATTTAGTCCCTTTGAGACAGGGTCTCCCTTTAGTCCCAGCTGGCCTGGAGCTCACTATGTAGACCAGGCTGGCCTTGAACTCGCTTACAGGCGTGCACCACCACGACATTTATTTTTTAATCTGTGTATGTGTGTATTCATATGTGTGAGTGCAGGTGTGGGGATAAGTTAGAGGACATCCTCTGGTGTTGCCCTCCACCTTACTTGAGACAGTATCTCTCTTGCTCTCCCCTGTGTACACCAGGCTAGCTAGCCTGTGAGATTCCCCAGACTTTTCTTTTCTCTGCCTCCCATCTCCCCATAGGAATGCTAGGATGACAGAAGCATGCACTACTGTGTCCAGCTTTATGTGGCTTTGAGAATCCAAACTCAGGTTGTCGAACCATCTCCCCAACTAGATCATGAGCTTTAACCTGCGGGTTATGTACCAGCTCCAGGTATATTGTTAGTGGTTGCTGTTAGAGCTACATGGCAAGACTTCAGACACTGTCAGAGCAGCACCCTGCCTACTCTTAAATTTAAAATTCAATCTGATTTTCCACAACAGTCTAAATGCAGGCTTCTGATTCTTCATTTTTTACTAAACACAAGGATGCAGAATATCAAGCATCGTTGACAAAAGCACAGGGTGTGAGAAACAATAGTTAATTTATATTTACTGAGCAACAACTCTGTTCCAGACCCAGTACTAGGCACCAGGTCTGTCAAAATAATCCCCAGTCCTTCTTCAGAGATTTCTATTCTTTTTTTTTTTTTTTTTTTTTTTTTGGCTTTTTGAGACAAGGTCTCCCTGTAGCCCCAGCTGTCCTGGAACTTATTCTGTAGACCAGGCAGGCCTTGAACTCACAAAGATCTGCCTGCCTCTGCCTCCCGAGCGCTAGGATTAAAGGCGTTTGCCACCACACCCAGCTTTTTTTTTTTTTGGTCAGAGATTTCTATTCTTTTAAAGCTCACCTGTCAGACCTGATCTTGGGTCTTCAAATATCCTCAAGCTTTGATTGAATGAGAAGTTCTTCCCTTCTAAAGAAAAAAGCCACTTTCATTCCAGATCTGATAGCTCATGCTTGTAATCCCAATACATGAAGGGCAGAAGCAGGAGGATCCTGAGTTTGAGATCAGTATAAGCTATGTCTAAAGATCTTGCCTATAAACAAACCACCAAACAACCAAACAAATAAACCACGTACTGTGGTAGATCACTTACTTTGCATGCACAAGGACCCAGGATTCAATTCTGAGCACTATGCAAAAAAAAAAAAAAAGAAAGAAAAGAAAAGCCTTAGTACCTGAGGCTAGTAAACATCCCACAGTGTGGCAGCATTCTCAGAACACTTGACAATAGATTGATGGAAGTTTTCCCCTTGCACTCAGCAAGTCTCTGGGAAGTCAGTTCTAACACCATCGACAGTAAGATAACATCAGATCTCATGTACTAGGGTTCAGTCTCAAAAGACTGTGCCCATGTCAGGGGCTGGTCTCCAGTCTGGATTTTAATCTATGCTTTTCACCAACAGGCCACACTTAGTTCCCATGATTCCCGCTACTCAGTTTCAATAATCAACCAGGATGGTTTATAGTCAAAGATGACCTTGAACTTCTAATCTTCTTGCCTCTACCTCTCAAGAGCTGGAGTGCACCACCATACCAGATCTAGGTGGTGCTGTGGAAAGAACCCAGGGCTTCGTGCATGCTAAAGAAGTAGTCTACCAACTAAGCCACATTCCCCACCCCCACATTTACTTGTTTACTACAAGATCATGAAAGTACAGATAAGCCACCTGAGGAATGGGTACATGAGCCTGGGGTTGTGAGGGCCCCACACAAGAGCCTCTGTCTGTGAAGTCAGGATGCGCCACTCCTTTCCACACATGGTTGTGTTCATTAATCTGGAAGCTTTCCTGGAACTATTCTAATAAGTGATTTTTAAAAGACAGATAACACAGCCTGGTCTACAGGGTGAATTCCAGGACAGCTGGGGCTATAGGGAGACCCTGTCTCCAAAAGACCAATAAATAAATAAATAAATAAATAAATAAATAAATAAATAAATAAATAAAACAAAATAAAAGACAGATAACACTTGTGAAATCAGTAAAGATGAGGTTTTATTTTTCCAGCAAAGGTAAATGTTTTCCTTCAAATGCCAAGAAGATATACAAAAGTAGTTACTGCCCAAATATACTCTATAGAAAGGCCTGGTAAGATAGTTTCATAAGCTATTTAAACTCACAAATAATGAATGCACAGGAATCCTTTATGAAATTTCTCTCATGCTATTTCCTCCCCCTGAAATACTTGTCACTTCTACTCCCCACCCCCATATTTATCTGCTCAGTTTTATTTGTATTTCATCCATTTTCTTCTTTTCTACAATTATCACACATTACGTGTATTTTTATGTCAAATTGTAGATTGCATGAAAACCATAACAAAATACACATTGTTCTTGGCTATTCTGGGGCTTTTAATCATAGTGTTCAGACTATGGAAGTATGAAATATGAAAGTATGAATTTTTATTGACTGAATGAAACCAGGTAAAATCACCCATTAATTTCTCCTCAAAAAAGCAAGTTGTCAATAAATATGAGCTGACTGAAGGAAGAAATGGAGAAGTGGAATCCATCGTTGGAGCTGGACTAAAGTAGAAGGGAATTCTCTCAAGCTGGATAGCTTCTGCCTTCTCAGTGGAATAGAAAAATCAGGAAAATGTTGAGAAAACAGCAATCAGTAGAAACAAAACAGAAGAGGCTGGAGAGATGGCTCAGCGGTTAAGAGCACCAACTGCTCTTGCAGAGGACCCAAGTTTGATTCCCAGCACCCATTAAAAAAAAAAAAAAAAAGAAACAAAACAGAAGAAAACAAATCCCGGTGGCTTTTAGGTCTCTTGCTCTCCTTTCACCACTAAGCTGTATTTGCGTGTGACTCTCCTGTGGTTACAGCTCCATCAGTCCCATCATCTTTCATCTGATTGTTACATTTAATCCAAGAACAAAAGACACCGACAGTAGTTTACTTTAAGGTTAAAACTATTTTAAGTGTTTTTCTGGAAAATAATGAACTAGGTTGGTATAGGAATGATCTTCCTTCATTTGATAATTATCTTCCTTCATTGTGATTTGTAGGCCTGTACATTTCTGTGCATGTATTTATGTATTTTTATGGCTTTGGGTAAAAATCACTACCTTAATGCCCTGGAAGGGTAGATATTATGTAAATGGTAAAAGTAGCATCAAAATTTTCTCCTTTATTTCTTTCCTTAAAAATTACTGAGTTGCCAAGGTTTTCTCCAGCAATTTCCTCATATTCCCCTTACCATCACAGCAGGACTAATTTCTTTATCCCTAACTCAGAAAAGGCATTAGGCTTAGCCTTGAAATGAAGGTTTTCGTAATATTTAATCTTTTTTTCATCTTCCTTTGCTGCAGCTTAAGTCCTGTTACTCCTGGTCCTGTCCTTGTTGACTAATGAGGATAATTGGTCCCTTTCCTCCTGAAAACATCCATTTATGTGTTTTGGAGGGTTATTACAGCCCTTTTCAGTCCTCTCTTCTCTAGGCAGAGCAGGCCTGATTTTTGTAACCTTCCCTCACAGGACTGATTTTCCAAACCTTTGATCATTTTTGTTCTTCCCCTCTGAACTCTCTCCAATTTGTCTGTCTTTTTCAAAATGTGTTCCCGAGGAAAGTATTCAGTCCTTTAGTTGAATCCTAACCAATATGTTATTAACCTGGCCAATGTCACATGGATAAGTAACCAAATCTATAACATCACTTACCTAAATTCTAATACATAAGTTCCTTTTATTTAAAAAAAATAATGGAAATTAGAAATTTTAATTTGGTACTTTGTGCTCCTTACATAATCTACACAATAGTATATAACAGCATTTTAAAAAGCGGTGAACTGCCAAACAGTAGCAAACAGAAACTGAGTCAAAGAGATAACATTTTTACAGTGGACTAACTTCCTAAAGGGAAGTTACAGGAGCTTTTCTTATATGGAGAGAGAGTTCCACACTGCTCTCTGCCATTTTACTGTCATAAAGTATCTAATATTTTGATAAAATTTATTGTGAAAAGCTTTGAGTAAATTTTCACACCTCAAGCTGATACAAGCCTTTTTGTTTTGTTTTGGACCTTAACTTAAAATTATAGTAGCAGTTATCAAAAGTTATAGTCCACCCAGATAACTGAATAAGGAGAGATAGAGGTCTTCTGGTGAAATTGGAGGAAAGATTAATGAGTAGTCTAAAAAGAGATTGTACTTCACATGTTCACACACTTAAATACTGTAAAAACACAAAAACCATGTGACAGCAACCCTTGATTTTGCAGGTTTTAAACACTACCAGATGAGACAAGATCAAGAAACATGAAACACCAGTAAAGCAGCTTAATGCTTCACTGTGTCATACCAAGTGTGAATAGAATAGTAACTCAAAAAAAGGAAGGAAATCAATATAGACTGGAGAAATAAGATGTGCCTCCATAGAAGAGATTAACTTAAAATGAGCATTGAAAACTAGGCATCAAAGAAGAAAGAGGAAAGGAGGAAGAAAGCCGGAATGACAAAATGAATACGATGGGTCTGGAGGGCGTCAGGAAAACCAACGTGGCTGGAGTAAAGAAATGAGTTGAAGTAGAGAAATAAATATGGTGGACAATTCATTTGAATAGTTTGAAATCCAGGCAGGCACGTGGGAACGCAGTGTGATGGGCAACTAACTGGGGATTGCTGAACAATTGGTGAACGTTCCTTTTCAGAGTGATTAATCTAGTAGCAGCTTTCTATGTGCTGGAGGGCGGGGCAGGACAGTGCTAAAGCTCACAAAGCACCTGTGAGCATTCTACCCTTCACTAGGCTCATTAGGCTGTAAAACTTGTTCTTTTAAATATATAAGCCCAATTACCCTCTTTTGGCTATATTGCTAAGTGACAATATTCAATGATATTCAGATATAAACATTTGGGTCTCCATTCATCAATACATGTATTTGAAGCACTTTGGAGATCCAGAAAGATCACTTTAAGGTGAATATCAATAGAGAGTTTCACCTTTAAACATTTAACTCTGTTAATTTGCTTTCTGAGGAGACAAAGAATGGAATATGTGTGACCACTAGATGCCACTGTTTCTAGGCTACTCCAAGAGTAGAAGGACCGTTTTCAAAGGGTTAAAATAAATAGAGTTTTTCATACGAAGTTAACAGCAATGGTGACAGCGTGGACGAGACCCATCCAAACTCAGAGAAAACCCAGCACAGAGCCGGGCCAATAGGCAGGAGACCCCATCACAGCTGGGTGAGAGAGAGCTGATCTTTTTAAGGGAATGACGCTAGATAGGCTGAACAGGCTGAACTCACACCAGTGGACATCTGGACACACGAACTTAACCTGATAGGTTAAGTGCCTGAACTCACTCCAGTGGACATCTGGACACACGAACTTAACCTGATAGGCCTTAAAATATTTAACATAATGGATGAAGTCCACTGGGTGGGCTGTGGGGGTATAGATAAGGGAAGGGGTATGATAGAGATGTAGTATATGAAATGCTCAAAACTTCAATAAAAATATATATTAAAAATGAGTTTTTAATGTAAAAGGAAAATTTTAAATCCATAATGTTTGCCATCAAAATGCTTTCTGTCCCTTCGCCTTGCCACCACACACACACATCCATGTTCTTCCTAGGGGCAAATCCAAGATACTTATCTGAGAGCATCTGATGATTTATAAAACTAGCAGTGTGGCTTCTTTACTTTCAGTGCTAAGGTTTGAACCCAGGGCCTTACATACCATAAGGGCTCTACTACTGAAATATATCCTCATCCTCTTTTTCCTTTTAATTTTGAGACAGTATCTTACAAAATTGCTGAGGTTAGCCTTAAACTTGCCTATATCCCAAGCAGACCTTGAATTTTCAATCCTCGTGCCTAAGCTTCCCAAAGTAGCTAAGATTACAAGCTTGTACCACCAAGCCCAACTTGCTGTTTGTTTTTTCACTATAGCTTCCTTTCTTAACCACTGTTCTCTGAGTGGCTGTATGTGGGGTTGGACTCTTGTTTTTTTAAGTAGCATTCTTGGCCATATTGACATAGTGAATTAGTTATTTTTCAAATGATTTCTGAAAAGGTTCCATAAATTAAGATGTGACTTGGAGTATTTAATTTAGTTGCATGTATCAAAAGTTTATTGCTACAGTTGCATTCCTGAGTTCTCTGTGTGATTGTCCCATGTAGCTTTTAATACAATGGATAGCTTGGAAACACAAGTAACATTTTATTATGTGTTTGCACAGTCCTAATTACCATACCACTGAAGATATTTTAAATGTTTAGACTACAGATTATGGTCTGAACAGAGCATCCTATAATACCATGTTTTGTGTACCTAATAAAATGTCTTAAGTAGCATCCAATGTACTCTTTGCAAATAAACATTGCATAAAATACTTTATAAAACATTTAAAGGCCATCTTCTGTAGTAACTAAATAACATTAAGCCAAAATGTTTGGTTTTTTTTTTTCTACTCTCTATATTAGTTACTTTGCCTGTTGCTGTGATAAAATATCTCTACAGGAGATCTCCTGAGCCCAGCGGCAGGTGCCGGGGCGCGGGCTGAAGAGCCCCCCCCCACTGAGATTATGAAGAAGCATCTGAAGGAGGCAAGCAAAGCAAGCCTTCAACACAGTAAAGAGGCATTTAGGACTCACATTGGAATTGGAATACAGGCAAGGAGAAGCCCATATGCCAGGATCACGAAGAAGAGACTACACTGGAAAGGGGCAGGATAATCCCACGCCAAGCTTTACCAACCCTATGGAAGACTCCTGCAGTGGGATCCCTCCCGGGATGCCCCAGGACACAGACATCAGAAACACAATTGGGAACATACTTAAAGAACTACAAGATCATAAAGAACAAATTAAAGAACTAAGAAAAGAGAATGAGGAACTCAAGAAGGACCGAGAGAGAGA